>JAYKQN010000021.1:11675000-12060000 GCA_036785175.1 Eupleurogrammus muticus
GGTCGCAGCCTGGTCCCATACCCGCCCACCAAGATCAAAGCCTTCATGCTCCTTTCGTTAGCAACAGTTACCAGGGCAACTTATGCTCATCAATACGGGACTGGAGCCAGCCACGGAGAGGGACGGACGGGGACAGAGACAGAGACAGAGACACACACACACACACACACACACACACACACACACACACACACACACACACACACACACACACAGAGTAATTTGATGAACAATAAAAATGTACAGTTTTGTCGGGATCCGAAAATATAAATATTTATTAGGAGTTCTTTTGTCTTAATTGGCTGTATATTCTTGGTTTTGGATGGATGCTCAGATAAAACAGGAAATTTTAGTATATTTTTCCCTCAACAAGGACTACATTTTGTATCAATTAACAAAGAAGGTAATTGACTCGATTAGGGAAAAAATATATGAAAACGAGGACAAACAGAAAAGCTAAATATGTAAACAACACAGTAAAACTGAACTTTTTCTGCTAAATTGATTCAATAGTTAAGTGTAATAAATATGTACTGTCTGAATTGTTTTATTATAGATATAATTATTATAGATTAGTATACTTAGTGAGAAGACAAGTATTTAAGTATTATAAATACAGCCTGATCTCATCCCTGAACTCTTCACACTGCCTTCAGCTAGCTCTCATTAGCTAAGCGAGCTAACATGCTTCTGTCTAATGCATCAGCGTTATAAACCGGCTGCTAACCAGCTAGCATCCTACTGCTGATACCAGGCGGTGTCAAAGTGAATAAAGAGTATAAAACTCACCACGGTTAGAGATCAGAAAGATTTCACCAGATTTCAGAAGCACTGAAACTCCGGAATGACACGTAAGACCATTCAAATCTGAAATACTTGTTTGGCTTCCGGTTCAGCTGCGCAGCGTCAAGTCACACAGCGTGACACACGCAGTTTCCGGGAAAGAATTTCAAACAAAAAATTAACTTCCTTACCTACTTTTTAAATAAAGAATAGTATTATATTTTTCAAGAATGTCTTTAAAAAGTCAGGATCCTAAACATTGAACATATAATGCACATTTTTTCTTTCTGTCATCATTGACTGCAAAAATGTATTTTAAATATATGTGCATCAATATTGTTTGTTTAGTTTGACCTTGTACTGAGACTAAATATTTTTTTTCATTTAGGAACACAAACCTGACTAGGGGTGTACATATTTTAAGACAAACGCAGCATGAAAAGTCTTGGTCAGTCCACCTGTGTTATACTCATTATTTCAAATCACTAAGTTAAAATTTAGAGATTGAAAACAAAATTTAAAATTATAATATATATACACAGCAACAATGTCATAGCGTGTGGAGTATGTCTAAGCCAAACCTAACTTCTATTTTAGCTTGTTTCTGATTTTCAAGGTAAAACATTAATACTGAATGTTTATTCTTTTATTTTAAAGTCAGATTCTGGTCTGGTTTACTAAATTTAGCGAACCTAACCGTCTGGTTAACTCGGGGACGTTTAAGTCATCTAGAAACTACATTAAACACAAAAATAACCCGGATTATAAAATAAAAATAAAAAAGATGTGTTGTATTTTGATGTTTGATATACACGTTTCCAAAGCATCACAGCTTTCAGAGTTATTTCGTAAACTTTATTTAAAAGATTCTTTTCAACCCTAAATAAGACAATGGTATGGCCCAGATACTCTAGCCACGCCCCTCACCACTCCTGACCAATCAAAGAAAAACAGCGTGGCGACGGATTTTTCTGTCACTGAGATCTAAAAAGGATCAGATTACTGTCAGTGCTTTAAAGGGCAGGTTCTGACAATAGATCCTTTTATAATCACTTTCAATGAAGCTAATGTGATTTTGCAGTCATTCAAACGAGTCAAATGAAGGAGAAGTACAGCCTTATAACACAAAAATCCTTTTTTATTATTATACTTTTACCACAGCTCAGGAGGGAAGAACTATCCGAGGAAACATGAAGGGAAATTTGATGCTAAATATGTGTGACTATGTATTTAGACTCTTTACATAATCTAGAGTCCACATACAGTTTATTTGATGCTAAATAGACTAAGTATGTGAAATGTAGACTACACTACTTTTCCAAAAGTATTTGCTCACTCATCCCTACACTCAGAATCAGGTGTTCCCATCTTTTCCTAAATATTCCACAGTAAGTCAGCTGTAATATAAGAAAGTGGAAGTGTTTGGGAGTGACAGGAAGTGGTAGGTCACTAACCTGATGGAACAAGGCCAGTGGATGCTGAGACACATAGTGTGATGAGGTCTACAACTTTCTGTGGAGTCAATCACTACACACCTTTCAAACTTCATGTGGCCTTCAGATCAGCTCAAGAACAGAGCTCAGAGCTTTATGGAATAGATTTCCATGGCTGCGCTCCACTGTGCCAAGTGTAAAGTTTGGTGGATGGGGGATTAATATTGTGGGGGTGTTTTTCAGGAGCTGGGCTTGGCCCCTAATTCCAGTGAAAGGAGTGTGAATGCTGCACCAAACCAAGTCATATGTCATATTGAACCACAGAGACTAAGAATGGGATGCCACTTATTTCATATACAAGTCAAGGCAGGGGAGCCAATGCTTTTGGCTCCATGTTTAGTGTATGTATGTATATGTGTATCTAGGTGTATTTTTGCACTTTATTACTGCGCACATTGCATTCAGCACTTACATTTAAAGCACATTTAAAGAGGATCTTTTAATAACAAGTATGAACAGGAAGAATGATTACAAATTACTGTAAAATCTCTTCACTGTTTATCTTGTAATTCATTTGTTGTAAGACACTTTACCAATATATGGATGGAAGAAAGTGCATTAAAGAGCAGTCTACAATATCCAACAATGTGATTCATGTGTAATTCAATTCAAACATATTTTTCCTTACATACGGGACCACCACAACATAAAATAAACTAAAATAATAATGAAAGCTAATATTAAATTGCAATTTAGATTTTACCTCAGACTAAAGAAAACAAACCAAAACCAACAACAAACAACCAAACTAACCTATTCAGAAAAACAAGTATTTTGAAATCCACTTTGTTTTGCATTGCATTAACAAACCCCAACACTGAATATCAGTGAATAAAATTATTTATTGTATATTACACAATATAAATTAAACCACAATATTTCAATATAATATAATTTGAAACTGTTCTTAGAGGTCGGGGATCCATCGCAGGTCACAGACCAGGGCGATGTGGTCGGAGGGATGAGCCACGCTGGGCAGAGCCTCGTAGGTGGTGACCTCTTGGTGACTGGGCAGAGGAACTACCTGATCGACCTGCACAAACACAGACAGGTTCATTTCCAGCTGAGCTGCTTTATCATACAAACTTTACAAACATTTTCACCATATCATCACCTATGTAACTATTTACATTACAGTGTAATACAATGTGTTGCTTAAAACAAAGTCAATTATTTTACTTTCATCATTTAAAGGGAGGAAATTCATTATAGGTAAAGCACAATATTCGAGTCTGGATAATTATATCAATTTGCAAATTTCTGGCCTGTTTTTACAGACTGTTAAATCATCACACAGAGGTCAATCACAAACCAGGCAACCAGCTCACTCCGCATTCTCAGTTAAAGCATTGCATAAATTGAATTCAGTAGTGATGTATATTTGAAAACTCTGTGCTTGCTGTTCCTTCACAGAGAATCTGAACTTATGGCTCAGTGACTGTCGGCAGCATTTGAACATTAGCAGTGAGACGCTGCGTCTCACAGCATCTTAAAAACTGCCTTAACCTATTTTCTTTGAAATACTGGTAGTTTTCTTTATCCAGTATGTGTATTTATCCTGTTCCACGCATGTTCTGCGTTGCTGAGTAAGTGTCATATATGTGCTGACCAGCTCTGTGCATGTTACGGTCTGTACCACAGTGTCATACGTGATTTTACGGTCAGCCTCTTATTGTTTCTGCTTCATCTGTAATATGTACAACTAACCACTAATTAACTAATGTCTGGCTCATTTACAGCCTGTCGGTGTATTGGTTTGTATTGTCCCTGATAAATGAACCAAAATTTTTTAAGAAATGACAATTAAATAAACCTTAAAAAAAAATTTAATTCATGCTGGTACATGTTGATCGTGTACTGCTGAATCTTATTAAAAGTGCCTGTGTGAGATTTGGCAAATATGACTCCAAACTATGACTGTGTGTGGTTATTACTGTAGTAAAAATATCAAGATATATATCCCAATCACCATAAAACCAAAAATATTGAGATATGAATTTTAGTCCATATCACCCACCCCTTGACGTAACCTTTGTTTTTTGTTAGACGCTGCCAGGACTTTGCATTAGGAGCTGCAACGTTCATTATTGTTTTTGCTTGTGGTTTCCCCAAACAGCCAGAATCGCTTGCCCAACATTCCCCCTATGTAGCGGTACAAACCCTTACATATTATGCAAGGTAATTAAAAATAACAAAATTCTTACTGGAGACCTCGCAGAGGCCAGGTCCCAGTTAACCAGTTCAACAACTTGTTTAATCAGTAGTCGTACTACCAGTAGCTGTATCTTTAGTAGGAGGATTATTAGCACCTGCATGCTGTCCGGTTGTATGAAGATATAGTCCAGGCAGCCATTAAACCCTGCCACGTAGTTGGTGTAGGCTGGCTGGCTGCAAGCGCTCTTCAGGGGCGGGAAACTGGAGAGCAGCTCCATGCTGCAGGAGTCCTCCAGACCCGAGCTGCTCCAGTCTGCATGCTGCTTGGAGATCGCTGCCTTGCTGAGCAGCTGGAACACACCTGAGAGAACACACAGCCCTGATTCTACTGGCTGAACACACAGAGCTGCAGGTGGAAGTTAAACCATGTAAACATGCAAGCCTGTCAGAGCTTGGAGCAGCTTTTACTCCAGAAAGGAAGCTTAATCATGCTGGTCTAGGTAGTCCTGTCTGGATCTGTGGATTTACCGGAGTTTGGGGTGGAGTTGAAATCGCCACAAAAGATCAATGGGGCTCCAGGTGTGATCTCGCTGATCACACGATTTAGGTGTTGCAGAGCCACGCTCATTTGGACCAATCGAACATTTCCGGCTTCAAAGGAAATGAGGTCAGTTTTCAGAAGTGTGTTTGTATACATTATAAGAGCAGATCATCAACAGGAGGAGCTGTACTACCTTTAGGATGCCAGTACAGGTGTGTGTTGGCCACACACACCTTTCTGTCTGGTTTATTCACATCCTCCAGGACAGTGACCTGCACAGACAGGAGAAAGCAATTCACAAAGCCGACTCAAGCTCAGCTGCAAGTTACAATATTTGCATTATTCTTTTATCTACTCCTATTGTGATTAGGTGTTTAACACCTCCATCCAAGAAAATTTCCCAGTATACAGACTCTAGATCAACAATACAAAAGTTATGAAAAGTTCTGATTCTCTGTCCAAATGCTTCTCACACAAAACCTGCAGGTGGACACAGAACCTGCAGATAGACCCAGTACCTGCAGATAGACCCAGTACCTGCAGGGCGGTGGACCTCTGAAGTATGGAGTCCTTCAGGTTGTCGTTAGCAAAAACCCTCTCTCGCAGCTCTGAATGGATAGGATCAGAGGTTAGCGCCTCACTCAGAATGATGTCATGACAGCTCAGCAACCTAAATTTGGACCTGAAAAGACAATGTGATGTCATTTTAAAATCTGATGACCTGATTTTGGCATTGTGACACCTGTGCTCTATAAAATTCGAAGATCAGGCTGCATCAAATATCTATGGAAAAAACATTTGAAAAAAAACACCTGCGGTAGAAAGTGGCCAATCCTTCAGTCTGCCTCTTTTTGATCGTGAAAACACCACCCAGACCGAAAGCATCGAGAGCTGGAGACAGACTGTCTATGAACACACCTAAAAAGTCCAGAGAACAAGACGAAAGTCAGAGAGTAGATACTTATATCAAAATATACACATTGATGGGGTGATTGGTTTAATTTACTGACAGGATAAAACCACATACTCTATAAGTAATGGACTAAAACACTGTATGAGCTTTTGTTAATTATGTGAGACAGAGAAAAGTTGTAAAACGTCACACTGGAGAAGCTGGAACAAGATTGTTTGGCATCTTTATTTGATTATGCTTGACTATTTATTAATATTGTTACGGATGTGTGGACGTGGTTTACCTGTGTCGACCTCCTGCAGACAGAGGATGTCTGCGTTGTACCCTGCCAGCTCCTTCTTTATGAGGTTCTGTCTGTAGTCCAGCTCCATGGCGTAGGGGGGACAGTACGGGTAAAGCACCGTTTTGGCGAGTTCTGTCTGGGCGTAGACGTCGGCGAGGATATTGTAGGACACTACCCTTACAGCCGGCCACACCGCCTCTCTGTGCGTGTACATGTGTCGTTTGTCAAACGTGCACACACCTGGCCCGGCCTCCACCGCCCTCGCAGAGACCAGCTCTATGGTGGAGCCTCTGCGGGCTCCGTCTTTGGGTGTGCAGAGCAGTTTGAGCCTGCAGCCAATGTCCTGATTGGTTGCAAAGTGGACTCTCTTACATCCAACCTCTGTCCAACCACTGGTCTGAGCTGAATCCTCTGTAAGAGCATCACTACTGAGACAAGAACAGGAGAAAAAAAGCTTCAACCTTTGAATTAGTTAAATTAAATGTAAGACTATCTGTCTGGATCAGAACAAAATTAATGCTGCTTTTACATTAACGATCAAATATTTTTTAAAACCAGGTATTATGCAAAACAAATACTTTTACTGTAGTACTTTTCTTTACCTGGGAATACTTCTGTGCTCTAACTTACTTCAGTGTAATCAGATAGGGCTGCAACTGACATCTGTTTTGATAGTTAGTTTTTGATTATTATAGGTAATCGATTTAGTTTGACTGTTGAGAGCATTAGCAGGATGTTATAATTTTATAACAAGGTTTGTCACAATAAATAGAAAAATATGTTGAAAGGTTGACATGTGTCTCACATTCAGCAAAGATCAAGAAGGACTAAACAAATGTCAATAAATTTCATAAAAATATAATGGAGCACAGGCAAGTTTCGATAAAGGACATTGTTAAAATTAGAAATGTTGGAAATGTATTATTAATTTAAGTTTTATATACAATTATTTTCACATCAAAATATATGACGATTTTAGGCATCTATATAACCAATTATAATTAATTATAATTTCTGATTACAAGAGAAAATCTAAAAACACATGTTCCTACAAAGATGAGAGTAGAACAAAAATCTAAGGTTTGTATGCCTGTTATTTGAACCTCTACACTAAAGTAGAGTACATTAAAGCTCCACTCAGGTGCAATACTTAGTAAATGTACTCTGCTTAGTAATCACCTTGTTGGGTTCGGTACAGTTTCTTTAAACCAAGTGAACTCGCAGTCCTGCAAGGTTCCGAACTCCATCTGCAGCTTGGGGCAGACGGGGAACCCGGCCAGAATGGACCCCGGCAGCCCCGCGGCGGTGAAGGTGGGCGCGTTCCGCTGCACCGAGTATTGAACGTGCCCCACATGCAGCACGGACCCGTCCCGCCACGCATCCGAGTTCAGCGCCGTGACCGGCACCTCCTCCCCGCCGTAGAACAGCTTGACGACGGCGGGCTCCGGGGCTTCACTCGGCTGCTGCGCCGGGCCCTTCTTCGACTTCTTCGTCTTCACTTTTTTCTTGAGGAGGTCGTGAGAGATCCGGGTCAGGACCGTCCCCAGAGTCTCGTCCTTGTCCCGCGACATGTTCTTCTGGTTGCCGGCTAAGCGGAAGCTGATGGTAAGTTTCGGCTCCCCGGGGACGCACCGGACGACGGCCGGCTCCATCGTGCAGAGCAGGCGGCAGGATGCGGTTACAGGTCGCAGGAGGCGGAGCAGCAGTGACCCGGGAAGGTTTAACATAGAGCCCCCGGTAACAGGAAGAAGACAGGAGGGTTGAAAAAATCTCAACACTCAACGGCAGAATGGCCTGCGTCCTTACGTCAACCGACAGAGGAACGAACGTAGCGGCAAGGGTTACCGAATATTATGTTTGCCAATGACGCTTATGATTGGCTCAGACTTTGTTGTAACACTAACCTGCACTAATCTCGCGCCTCATGTCAAAGGCACGAACCAATCAAAGGCAGCATATGATGGGTCATTCCAGAATCCAGGAAAAAGGGCTAACAACGGTTAGACTGGATGGAGTCCGGAAGTGAAAAGCAAAGAAAAGTCAAATTGGAGGCGTAATAAATTATATACAAATAATAGATTTGTAAATTACTACCGCGGGTCTATTTGAATTCAGGAAAGTTGGCACATTAGCAGAAATCTAGAGAGGGTAACACTACTTCTCTACTATCGTCACGGTCAGCGTGGGCATCTTCTTCGTCTTCTATAAAAACGGCAGACTGGACACTGTTACAATGTTACACGCCCCCCATCGGCCAGAATTACAATTACACCACGTGCAAATAATGCAGTCATATTTATATATTTAATTATTCAGATTCAGAATTCCTAAAAGTTGGCGCCCTTCACCTACAGTCACTTTGAAGAAACGGTGCCTAAAATTATCAATATTAGGCTACATCATGATTTATGTTTATAGTGTACAATATTACAAGATATAAGATAAAATACATGTAAGAGAACAGATATTGATGAGAACTATTTTATGTCACACATAGAAATCCTTGTTTCTAAGATGAATTTTTTTTTTTTTTTTATTTTCTAGTTTTCCTGACGATTACTTTTCTCTACACACACACCCTGCACCTTAAGTATGCATTAGCTATGTATGTGTACATGCGCGTGGATATGTATGTCCGTATATATATGCAAATAAGTAAATATGTGTGTATGTGTATGTATGTAGGTATGGACGTGCATGTATGTATGTATATATGCTTTGCTTATGCATACTTTTTTCTTGCTATTTATTAGTATTTTTTCTCCATTCTATGTCCATATTGAATAGTGTGTATGCGGATCTACAAATTATCATATCATATCTGGCTATATACAAATGTAGCATTTGGCTAAATGTTGTTGTCTGGAGTCATGTGTTTATTTGTTTTACAACAAGCTACACAACCTTTTCTGCATTCCTGTTTCTCCGGTTATGTTATTCTTTGACTGTCTCCTGATTCCCTGCTGTCTGGTAACAGCTTTCATTTTGTCGATATGTTGTGGCGATCAATTATATCCATGTCAAACCAGTTTCCCCCTCAGTAAAACACACAGATACAATAAGAACATATATTTGCTCTAACCTAATATTTAACAAACCGTAAATGCAAAGAGATTTACAAAAAAAGGCTAAAAACAACTATAAAATGATATAGATCAAAACAAAAACAGAAATGAACAGACATTTAAAAAGTCTTGTCTTTATTAAATGATTTTATAAAGACAATACAGGAACTCACTAAGAGGCAAATTACAAAGCGCTAGAAATATATTAAAAAAAAAATGAAATCCTGAGCTAAAAGTATAGTACAGCAGAATTTGGAGGCCAGCGTCAAATCAATCTATGTGTGTGTGTGCGTGCGTGTGTGTGTGGAAGGAGGGGGTGGCAGTCTTAGTTTCACTATAAAATGTTTTTCTCGGTGATATTTTCCACGCAGCAGTGTTCTGGGTGCTCAGGGTTCTCGGAGTAGTAGATGTCGGCCTTGTGATCGTCGTCATGCTCGATGTGTTTAAGGTGGACGACCATGTGCAGGGCATAGGCCAGGACCAGCAGCAGGATCAGGGACGTGATGAGGCCCATCAGGATGGCCGGTGTCAGGAAGGTCGCGCAGTCGCTCACAGGAGAAAACTTACCGGAGGTGACGTTAAAGGCCTGAATCTGTGAAGGGCCCCAACGTTAGGAAATAGTCAGAACCATTAAATATATATGTATTTATATATGACTGCATTTTGTACAATGAATTACTGATCTTGAACCCAAAATAAACACTTGAAACAATTGTTTTATTTTTTTTATTTTATAGCTATTTCTTTTCATAGTTAAACATATTTTATCATACATTTTTGAAGTTTTTTGAGAAGTTTTAAAGCTTCAAGTTTTTATGCTTTCTCTTGGCTTTGTAATGCTCCATTACTAGTTAATAAACTGACAAGCTTGAAAGGTAAATGTTGAGCTTATGTCAGAGATAATAAATGCACTGCTTACTCCTTTCATTAACTTTTCTTTTTTAGCTTTCGTTTTATAAATGAATAAAGAAAGTCTCAACTCAGCAAACTCCAGCAGGTCTAGTGCTGGTTGCTAATCTTGGATTGGACAGTCACTGTTTGGGCGATTTGGTGATTAGTCAGTTTACATAGTGATTATAGCAGCTTCCACAGATGTTACTTATTCAGGTTCTGTAAGGTACCTGGAAGTCGGTGAAGGTGACGGTCCAGCGACGGGCGTGGTCGGTGCTGGGCAGCAGCAGGGCGCTGTGCTGCTGCAGGCTGCTGACGTGCAAGCAGTGGTAGGAGGAGGAGGCCGGAGCATACACCTCGCTGGCGTTGAACACGGCTTCCTCTGAGCTGTTGTAGAGCAGAGAGACACTGTCCACAGAGAACCACCACTGACCCGACGACTCATAAAAAGTGTTGGACAGCTGCAGTCTGTACACAAGAGGACAGGGAGACAAATTATTAACAGCATGAGCAGAGTTTCTTCAAGACGCCATCATCTGTGGAGGACAATCAACGACAGTCCATGTCTCTAGTAACAGATGAAGTAAACACCAAAGGTGCTTTGCTACAAGCAGAGACTGCATGAGCAACTATGGATGTAGATCAGGAGTGGGGCAACCCCCGGCCCCAGAGGGCCGGGGCAGGCGCAGGCCCCCGCCCCAACCAGGCAGCAACACACCCGACTCCACCAACAACGGTGCAGAGTAGCAGTAATTAGTAGAATCAGGTGCGCCCACCGCCCGGCCGGAACAAGGACCCGCAGCCACACCGGCCCCCCGGGACCGGAACCGCCCACCCCCAATGTAGATGTTAAGGTTTTAGCTGGTGGAGTGTCACAGTGTTCCTAGGGACCCCCTCCGCATCCTCAGCAGGCATCTCAGGGTCCCAGGTGTTTCGCCCCTTAACCTGTACACCTCTCCTGAGTGGGGCAGCAAGGGCTGAGTTAGCCTTCACCTGCGGAAGGGGTCCAGCTGTGATTTCTTGACAGCCACAGCCACCCGGAACTGGTTTCGGCTACTGTGGCTATTTCCCTGGTAGCCTTCTGTACTTGTTTTGCATCAAGCCCGATCTTCTGCAGGAAACTGCGAATAGATGTGGCGGGGAAACCACGAGCCCCAACCTCAATTGGGTAGAGGGTGGCATGCCACCCAGCGAGGGTCGCCTCATCTACTATGTCCTGATACTTACCTTTCTTTGCCTGATGAGATATGGCTAGCCTGTCTTCCCAGGGAACAGTGAGTTCGGCTAGAATGATGGACTTCGAGCTCCTAGAAAGAAGGATCATATCCGGTCGGAGGGTAGTTGCCACCACCTCCTGAGGAAAGACCAGCTTCTTCTTGAGATCCACCCGCAGCTCCCAATCTGATGCGCAGTGTAGCATTGATGGTAGGCGGTCAGGTCTTTTTCCCTTTGGGACTTTACTGCCCTCTCGCTGGAAGCTTGTGGGCCTTGGTGGTACTGGTGGCTGTTTGTTGGTGTGGCTTCTCTGTAGTTCGACCCACTTAGCGACCTCGGTGAGGACTTTGTCGTGTCTCCACCTATAGCGCCCGTCTGCCAGAGCTTTTGGGCAGCTGGTCAGAATGTGGTTCAGTGTGCAGAGGCTGGCGCCGCACTGACTACAGGATGCCTCTTCCTCCTTGCCCCAGATCTTCAGATTACTTGGTGTGGGTAGGAGATCAGCCACAGCGCGCAGCAGGAAGTTCAGCTTGCCTTGGTCAGTGCCCCAGAGCTCCTTCCAAGACAATGGTCTCTCGAGCGCCCCCTCCCACTGCATCCAGCGCGCCTGAGAGCCCAGCCCTGCTGCTTTGATTCGACGGTCTTCTTCAGCTGCCTCCCGCACCCTTTGCACCACCAAGTCCCTTCTGTCTCGCATGCTGCTCTTCGACAATCTCTTGACACCGTAGTTTCCAAGCCCTAGCCGTCCGCGACACACAGTGCCCACGATTTCCTGATGCTTCCAGTAGGCTTCCGCTTCCTTCACCGCCTCGAGGGGTTTCCACTTCCTGCCGCAGTTAATGGCAGAACTTGCATACCTGACTTTTGCGTCCCTAGAGCCTGAGAGCGTGCATGCTGCCCTTGCCTTGGTGGCCTTGAATTCTTCTATGACGGAGGAGCATGGTAACCGGAGTACTGATGACCTGCTGTAGAGGTTGACTGCGCTGAAAGCTGGAGGAACACCCAGCCATTTACGAATAAACCTGCTACAGACTCTCTCCATTGCTTCAACTCTTGTCATAGGGAAGTCGTAGAGCAGAAATGGCCACTGGAGCCTTGGTATGATGCCATGCTGAAAGCACCACACCTTGAACCTACCTAGCAGCAAACTCCTGTCTATTCTCCTCAGCCACTCCTTTAGTTGGGCTGCTGTGTCTTCGAGGTTTAGCCTGTCCTTCAGAGTGCTGTCATAGTGTTTTCCCAGGCATCGGATTCGCTCCTCCTGAATGGTTGGAATCTCTGACCCCTGGATGCTGAAGGTGTTATTCGACAGATTTCCCTTCAGGATGCACAAGCTTCTGGATTTGCTGGGCTTGAACTGCATACGGGCCCAGGTGGCCATCTTATCCAATGAACTTAGGACCCATCGTGTCCCAAGGATGGATGGGGTCATCACGGTGATGTCGTCCATGAAAGCTCTGCAGGCTGGATGCCTTGTCCCATCCGCTGCCGTCGGTCCTTTACACTGAGACTCTCCTGCTTTCAGCAGTAGGTTCATAGCTGCCACAAACAGGGAGACTGATATGGTGCAGCCAGCCATGATCCCTTTTTCCAGCCTCTGCCACTTGGTGGTAAAATCCTGTGCACTGAACCTCATCTGTAAAGAACCCATATGAGCCATCACCAACTTAATGACCTCTGATGGTACTTGGTAATGATCCAATGCCTTGCAGATAAGCTGGTGTGGAACATTTGGGTAAGCCTTGGCGAGGTCTAGCCAGACCACCGAGAGAGATTTCTTGTTGCTCTTCGCCTCCTTAATTATCTGGCTAATTACCGCCGTGTGCTCCAGGCATCCAGAGTAGCCCGGTACTTTTTTTTCAGTTACCTTCAGGAAGGATCTAAACAGAAGTTGTACCTTCTCTGCTTCATTTTTTTTTTTTTATTATATCCAACCTTTTTTTGGAGGTGTATAAAGGAGCCTTCTGCATCTCGGTGCTGTTTGCATTAAAGAACCCCTTCAGATGTATTTTAAAATAAAAATGAAAAATAATTTGTGTCAGTTATACTTTATAGACACACAAAAAGTGTGTAAAAATCAATAATTCTATAGTTAAAAAAACATATAATTACATTGACTCCTTCATTGAAAAGTCCAGATTGTATCATTATAAATAGTATATGGTTCAATTTGATTTAATATATGGTTCTTTTTTGCTTAAAATCTCTACTTTAAAGTTAAAAGTATACTGGACCACAATTGGTTCCGACCTAGTTGTGATGTCACAAATCCTGCTCTTAGAAGAAAACATCCTCCCTCCCACAGAAGAAGGTGAAAACAAGCCTCAAACTCTGCCTGATGAAACTCAAACAATCGACTTAAGGGTCATGAAGAAAGAAGCAGATCACTCATTTGACTGTAATGAACACAATGAAGTTATATTTTATTTTATGTTTGGCAGACAGACGACTCACCTAATGAACAGGTCTCTGATATCCTCCACATCCCCAAACCTCATCACCAGCCTGAGGACACAGACGGATCAGCGTTACTTCTTGAACTTATTCTAGGTGAATCAACCTGTAATCTTCCACCGCTGGCTGGTCACAGGTGTACATACGTAGCCTTGTCACTGCCGCAGACAGACTGGCTGGTGTCCACAGGTTTGTGAGGAGAGAAGGCCTGTTCCGTCAGGTCCAGCTGCTTCTGCTGCTCGTAGCGGAGCGAGAGTCTCCGAGCCTGGAACATGAGACAGGCTTCCCCGTTGGACAACACCTAGTGGACGGAGACATGAGTGTTATTGTTCCTTCTCTGGGAAACACCTGGGACACCAGGTATATAACAGAAAACAAATCATTGCACTGTACAGGGTATAAACACTTTGCATCAGTGAAGGACACATACAATATCCTCTTCTATTCTATCATTAATAAATGTTTTTCTTTAATAATTTTATTTGTCATGATATTCAGTCAGCCATTTTATATCCCTGTTTATTCCTGAGTAGGGATGCTTCAGGTGAGAGGCAGGATACACACCAGACAGGTACCAGCCTATCATGGGGTACACACACACACACAATTCACTCACACACACCTACGAGTAAATAAATACCCAGTCAATCTCAGCATGTTTTTGAACTATGGGAGGAAGCTGGAGAACCTGGAGTGAACCCACACAGACACAAGAAGAACATGAAAGATCCCAGACCAAGGACTTGAACCTGTGACTGTCTTTAAATGCTCCATCCCTAGACCTTCCCATCACACCCATCCCCCAACATGCACTTTACCAAATCCCCCTCCCACCCATCAGACTAATTTAAAACACCAACATCTTAGATTAACAACAGATTAACAATAATATTTAAAGTTTTAAAATGCAAGTAGCCTGCAAAGTTTCTACAATGACTAATAAGAGTTGAACAGGGAAAGCTGAAACACAGTGTCTAATTTACAGTATATCTTAAAAACCTGGGTTTATAAAATATTTGGTTCTTTTGCCACATGAGTTCTAGCTGTTAGGCTGGCGAGTAGTAGTTGTTTTTCACATTGTGATATATGTATTGTAGTTAAGTTGTTCAGTATCAGTAGTTGAGGATTTACTGGGATATTTTAAGCAATTACAGAAGACAATTTAAATGCAACCTGCTCAGAATTGATTACAAGTTTGCATCCCTAGAACATATGCATGAAAGATCATGGTTTATTTTGTGAAATTGTTAGTTCTGAGCACAAATTGTTAATGAATAAATTGGTGATCTGGACTCCTGGAAGATAAAATAAATTTGGTATACAGTATATGATTAGATTAGATTAGATTAGATAGCTCCTTTATTGTCCCACAGTGGGGAAATTTACAGTGCTACAGCAGCAGTTAGAAAAGTTACAAAAATGTTTTTAAAAATTTTAAAAAGGAAAAAAATTAAAAAATTAAATTAAAAAACAATATACAGATATATACAGATATATACAGGTATATATAAATATAAATATAAATGTATTGCACTGGTCTATGTATACAATGTCCATTTTTTCTGTTGGGGGGGGGGGGGGGGGTTACTGAGAGCTGTACTTGTTGTACAGTCTGACAGCTGTAGGAAGGAAGGACTTCCGATATCGCTCCCTCAGACACTTTGGATGGATTAGTCTGTTGCTGAGGGAGCTCGTCAGTCCAGACAGTGTGTCCTGCATGGGGTGGAGGTGGTTTTCCATCATTGATGATATCTTCCTTATCATCCTTTCCTCTCCCACCACCTCCACCGGGTCAAGGGAGCACCCCAGGACAGAGCTGGCCTTCCTGATGATCTTGTTCAGTCTCCTTAAAATGACATTCTAACTGTGGATTGATTTTCCTACATTATGCGTAATGCTGGAGATTGTTGTGAAGAACATTGACATTGTTGACAGTCAAGATAAACCTTTAGAAAATTCTCCTTATTAGTAGAAGAAACCTTGTCAGGTTTTGTCAGAGTAACAACAAGAAGCTGCTGAACTTTACTGTGTTGCTGGTTATTGATCAAGTGCATCACCTTGAGGGGAGGAAATGGAACTGCAGCTCCTGGCATCTGAAGTAATTTCCTCTGTGATACATCACGAGACTAAAAAGAAAGCAAAAAACAGGTGGAAAAATTAGCTTCTTTTTCTTTCTTCTTTTAAACCTGTGTTGACATTTTTTGTCTAACTCCTGACTGAATAAACTCCTGCATATTTCTTGAATCCCTTAAATGCTTTTTTTTTATACTTAATTTATAATACTACTAGACTTTCTTGCCTTTTACTTCTTCATCTAATCAGAAAGGAGAGAAAATCATCAAGCAGCAGTAAAACTACACTATTCTTCACTTTTATTACACACATTACCTGCAGCAGTCCTCTGACCAGGTGGTTAGCAGGTCCTAGAATCTCCTCTATCCCGTCATCTAGAGGACAAACAAACAAAGGTCAACTCCCCTGTTTTAGGAAAGAATTTCTATTTATACACTTTAAAGCCCTTTGACCAATGAAAGTCTCCCTGTTTGCTAGAACTAAACACAGTACTTTTCATATTGTTTTAGCAAAGTTGGCAACAGTTACAGTAATAATTTGCCTTCTAGAAAATTCATGAAAATTCAGTTCAGTTTATTGCAAGAATTTAAATCATATAAGCAGACAGACACATACAAACAATAGATACATACAAAGACAGGTGGATACACAGACAGGTCGATTCACAGACAGGTAGATTCACAGACAGGTAGATTCACAGATAGATAGATAGATACACAGACAGACAGGTAGATTCACAGACAGGTAGATTCCCAGATAGACAGGTAGATACACAGACAGACAGGTAGATTCACAAACAGGTAGATTCCCAGATAGACAGGTAGATACACAGACAGACAGGTAGATTCACAGACAGGTAACTATGCAGACAGGTAGACACACAGAGAGGTAACTACACAGACAGGTAGATATACAGACAGGTGCATTCACAGACAGGTGCATTCACAGACAGGTGCATTCACAGACAGGTGCATTCACAGACAGGCAGATGCACAGACAGGCAGATATACAGACAGGTACATTCACAGACAGGTAGATATACAAACAGGTAGACATACAGACAGGTAGGCAAACAGACAGGTGCATTCACAGACAGGTGCATTCACAGACAGGTACATTAACAGACAGGCAGACACACAGACAGGTAGACACACAGACAGGTAGACACAGAGAGAGACAGATGGACTTACCCTGAACTAGAGCAGCAGCATGGCTGTGAACAGAAGTGAATGGAGGATCAGCAAATGACTCATTATTGTCATTTCATCAGGCATTAGTTTTTATCTTGTGCTTATTATTAGTCTACTGTAATGCTGTTTGCCCTTCTACTACAACAAATGTGTTAATAGTTTGTTTCTCCCTAAAGGTTTTTGTTTTACCGTTCTTTTCCTTCAACATTAATTTTAATTTCAGTCTATTTGTAAGCGTTATATATTTATTTCAGTTTTTAAAAATAACAACACATATCATATAATTTAATACAACAGCACAACCAACTAATTCCTATATCATTCTATACCTCTCTTTTTTAACTAAAATGTTTGATTATGAGCATTAAAACTGGGATATTATAACAGGATTTTATAGAATCAATCATAGTCACACTCCAGAAATACATTTCTTTAAAAACAATGTTACAATACTAGGGTTAGGGTTATTATGTTTTAGAACTATTGCTTTTTCAATATTTAATTCTAACTCATTATCAGCTGATATCACATGAACTTAAATTGAATTCAGAAATGTTTAGGCTCAAACAGACGGAAGACAATTATAACATAAAATTACCTTTTGCTCGTTATATAAAATGAGTGTCTCCTCTAAACCACTTAGACTTAGAGTAAAGAACTTTTAAATAATAGTGCAATTATAGAAAAGAAAAGAAAACAATGAAACTATGATGTGACATAATGTCACATTGAACGACCTGGATTAAATATGGAGTAGAAAAGTAGAGCCAGTGAATATTTTCTTTCGTCCAGTGACCCTCACCTAGTGGATTAGTCTTTAAGGTAACAGACAGTCTGGCACAGAGACGTTCAGCTGCTGAGAGGTCCCACTCTGACCCAGATTACAGACAGAAAGTAATTAGACTCTTGTAGGAGAAAATAGAGGATCGGCTTAACACCAAACACACAATCTGATTTTCATAAAAACATGCAGCTCATTCAGCGTTTATATAAAGAATCCTGAGCCAGTGTGAAATTCTGCTTTTCTGTTATAGAACAGAATTTCACCACTACAGCCAATGTTTTATTTGCTGTATTCAAGTTGTTGTTAGTAGAAAGGTATTCAATGGAAATAAGTAAAAATTAGTTTTAAATATTTCAAGTTTACAGATTTATTCTCAAAGGAAACAGGGTTTGCAGAGCAGATATGTACAACATTTAATTTCATTTGAATTTTAAAAACTTCATGGAAAATGTTATAATTTTGAGTTGAAGCAGAACAAGAACTAACATTCTCAGTTCTTAAATAAGATCTTTTTAACATTCAAAAACTCATGACTGTGAAGTTATGGTTTGATCCTGCATGACAACAAAAAAATATTGTTTTTGAATGTTTGAATTATGTTTTTGAAGTGCGTTCTTGGCAGTGTCCAGGTAAAGATTTATACAGTAGGTCTTAGGAGTCAGTGGACAGTTCCCCCCTCACATACACACCACCTGTTTTACCAAGTTAAACCCAGTGAGATGTTAAATACTGAAAAACAGAAATATCTTATGTGAAACAGCATAAACCAAAACTATTTAAACTTTGGCAGAAAAGTAAGGTTCAAACAGAAAATGGCAGCTTGTGTGGAGAAAACATGAAAGCTTGACTCATACTTTAAGTGACATAGCAGCTCAAAATGTATATGGCTCCACCTTTGGAACATTTAAATTATCTTTAGAGCATGTCAAGCATAACACTGTGTTTTTTATTTTAGAGAATCTGAAGTAAATCCATGTGTCTCTGTGTCTCAAACATCAAATCACAAGTGTGTCCCGTCTGCCCAGTGAGGGAGGAGCAGCAGCCGGATTCTGTTCAAAACAATAAACCAAAGTTGTCTGGCCATGAACTGTCTAATCTAAATGAGTCTGCTGCACGCTCCGCCTCTGTCTGGGGGACTTAGGATGAAAAAAAAAAACTCACGGGATCAAAAAAAAAAAAAAAAAAAAAAAAGCTGTGTAGATGCAGAACAAAACACTTTTCTCTGCAAAATCAATTATAAAACAAGGTTTGGCTCCTCTCTAGTGTGTTGGGCCAGTGAACAGGACAGTGGATTATACAATTAGATAAACATGACTTTACACACACACGCACACACACACACACACACACACATACATGCGGCTCTCAGCCAGGAGGAGATTTTGCAGCTTTTCCCTCCTCTACCATCAACAGCTGCATGTGCTGTAAAAAAAAACCTGAGAGACTAGCAGCAGCTTGTGTTAACACATCTAGCCGACACAGCAACATTCAACCACCACATCCAACCCATTTAGGAAAACAACAGTTAGCGTTAAAAAGAGAAAAGGAAACAGCATTCAGACTCAACTACCATATTTTCACGACTATAAGGCGCATATAAACAAAAGTCGGATGTGTAGTAACATTATATCATTCATTGTTATATTCATTGTAATTTCCATTGTTTTTTAATGTTATGGCTATAAAACATCAGCAGTGACATCTTCATGACGCTAATGTATTTAAACCAACATTCTCAGGTCCAAAGATGTCATGTTTGTTACCATGTTTGCAAAAGAAGACTTCCAACCATACACAAAGCTCAAATATTTTTCATTTGCATCGAAAGAAAATTATGAAAATGACGATTTAATCATCAGAATAGTTTAAATAGTTTATGTTCTAATAATACCAATAATACTTAACTTTATTTGTATTGTAGCCTTTTATACAGAAATGCAGCTCAGAGTGATTCACAACAGACAATGAAACAAACATTAGAAACATGAGAAACAGTAAAAATATGTTAAGGAAAACAATAATTGACTAATGGTTGCAGCACTATGTGCTGCCTCCCATCCACCAGCCTGACCTTCACACCCTTATTTTCTGCCTCTCTACATAAAGGACACACAACTTCCTGCATTAGCACTGAACACTGGCAGTGGATGTAAATCCTGAGGCACAGAACATCACTGGAGATGCTGGAATATTGATTTGCGTCCGTCTGATTAAGACCAATATTCAGTCTAGTTTTACCTCCGGTTTGTAGTGGCAAGCTCATAAAAAATAGCACCAGCTCTTCACAGATTTGTATACTCTTTTAGCTCCTTTTTGTTTTTTTACGGCTCATTAACTGTTTTAGTTCAGTCACAATGTTTTAGTGATAAAGCACTGACCCAAGCAAGACAAAAAAGAGTCAATCTCAGACATTCATTCATTAGCTGAACACATATTAGGCTCCATGGTAATTATCATGTGTTATAGCTGTGTCTATTGCTTGTATAAAATGTGTGAACAAACTATTTTCCATAACCTCATTATAAAACAATATTATCGTTGGTGGTCTTCAGCTTGTTTCTCTGTCCCCAAATATCCAATTAAATAAAATAAAATCATATAATGCAGCTTCAAAGAAGCAATGAATGAATGGGCACATGGCCTGGCAGGCAGCAGCAGCACCACGGCAGTAATCCTGTACCTGGACGTATCGAGAGTTAAAGATTAGAGTCAGCAGAGGTCACATATAACGGCACCAATCATCAGGGTAAAACTATACATGCGTATGTGTGTCTGTGAGTCTTCTCCTACCTGTCAGCTGCTGGCGTGTGGAGGCAGGAAGACGCCTGCAGATGCAGCAGGAGGAGGGAGAGGAGCAGGCTGCAGCAGCAGCAGCTTTTCCATGGTGCAGCCATCGCTGTGGTGAGCAGAGCGTGATGCCAGCACACTCTCTCTCTCCCCCTCTCTGCCCTCGCTCTCTGTCTCCTAATCTACTTTAATCAGCCCACCGTCTAAAAGCCCCCCTGCCGACAGACGGAGGAACCAGCCAATCAGGGGAGGACAGAGACAGACACAGAAGACACAGTCCTTCCCACTGGTTAAAGGCATTTCTGTTCTTTTTCAGACCAGCTCAGCCAAAAAATATTTAATTTCAGTAGATTAAAGGACAGCGATTACTGACAAAACAAAAGATGCATTTATAGAATAATTAAACTAATAATCACAATGTACTGTATGGACTTATCAGCAGTGCAAAATTGATCAGGTATGCCTGAAAACCTTTTATCATTTCAATTCCCTATTGTCTCACAGGCCACATTTTCCAAGCTTTTTTTTTTTACCTTAATTAATGACAAGTAATTGTGTTTTCATACATTCCTGATGGTGATCATATTCTGATGATTTGATTTGATTTACATGAATCTAGCCTGTTTATTCACATCTGGGTTAGTAAGGTAGTTATTATGTCATGCTCACATGGGTTAGTTGACACAGAACATGGCTGCAAACATCTGTCAAATATATAAAAGAACAACATGTTTTACATTACATTGCAAAAAACAAAGAACTTTTTCTACGGAACCAGAATCTAATAAACCTTATATTGGGTAGTGACAAAGCTATTAAAAATCTGTGGTCTGAATGAAAATATATAGTTTAATGGTGGGTAGAGGACAGACGGTGGGGGTAAAGTGTGAGTAAATTAGAATTACAATTATAGAATTAATGCAGTGTTTGTTAATAATTTCCTATCAATTTTCCTATCGATTCTGGCTACATGTCATAATGTTGTTTATAAACATCACTTTTGTTTTTAATTTCACTACATGATTGTCCATATTCATAAATTTATAATGCATAGACTAGGTGATTACCCTATGACAGAAAGACAAAAGGAAAAAAAAACAAAACTTGATCACACAAATGAATATGTATATATATATATATATATATATATATATATATATATATATATATATATATATATATATATATATATATATATATATATATATATATATATATATATATATATATATATATGTGTGTGTGTGTGTGTGTGTGTATATACAAATAATTTAATTTAGCTGAGATAGATTATATATAATCTCAGCTAAATTAAATAATTTGTCTGTATATACTAACGTATATAATAATACCGTATACTTTACCTTGTATCGAATATTAATAAATATAATAAAATGTAAATATTGTAAACACAGGTCGTGGTTAAATCATGGTAATGATTGTGTATAATTAAGGTTAAAAGCGTGTCATTTTTAGTCAGGCATTCTATAGCCCCACCTAGGCGGGGTCCTCAGACTAGACATTGCCGCGGTGCATCCCGGGAACTTCCTTTCCATCCCCTGACTCTGCTGCGATCATGGGTTTGTCTCAAACTTTATGCTAAATTCCACCTAAATGTGTTAAATTCACTGCCTTTTCTACTCGATGTTGTACATGAGTATCTTATAAACTATTCTCGGTGTGTTTATGACGGTAAAAAATCCATAGTAGCTGAAAAAAAAGCTGTCTTTACGGCTCTGTTTGTCCGCAACGTGGAGCGGCCATAACGCGACATAGTCGGCGTGTTAGCGCGGGTAGCTTAGCTTAGCGGACGGTCCCACTACTCTACATCTATCGCCGTTTACGTTATAATGTTGAAGTAAGCAAGCGGGAAATGTGATACCATTAGTTTATTTTTTATCTCTGGTGCTCAGATGATGTGTAAATTCTCATTGTGACATAAAGCTGGATTCAAGGATCTATGTCTGCTTTCGTTAACGTGAAGCTGTCGATGCGAAAGCAATATTCTGCTTTAAAAACGCAAATAAGGTTGTTTAGTGTGTGAAGAAAATATTTAGAATTAAATTTTATCGAGCGGCAACCTTCTGCGGTAGATTATTTATGGTTTAACAAGCTATAGAGGTAAACTATATAACTTCACTTGCTGATAATTAGGTTTGTGCATTCTTTTTTTAGTTTTTTAGTTAATTGTTGTCGAATCGGAAATGAAAAACTATTTGAGTGTCAATGTAGTCTACCTGTTTGTGATACAAACTGTTAATGGACGGGCATTATCCCAATTTGCATTAAAGGGTATCTTAGAGTGTACATTTTTTTTCAAATATGGGACTAAATGAACATGGGAACTCCTTCACAGGGACTGTTTTTTATAGATATATATTTAGTATGGTCAGCATAATCACTATTTTTGGAAGCGACACTTGCAGTAGAAGAATCTAATATGCAGCGTACTTAGTTACTGCAGTATATATAGTTTAATTTAACTTGCAATAGGAGAATTTTTGGTACCAGACCATTATCTGGCTTATCTAAATTAATCAGATGCCTGTGTATGAAAAATAAATATTTTCTATTGCTGTACAGGAGTTTGCCATAGCCCCATTTATTCAGTCTCTAACGCACCTGTGTGCATTTTTTGCTTCTTAAATATAAGAATACAGCTTTGTTGAATTTCACAATAAACAGAATTAGCGGAAAACAGTGCAGTTGCACTTTACATCTCATGGCTGTTTTCTTTCAGGAAAGTGTCGTGGTCTGCGTACAGCCAGGAAGCTCCGTAATCATCGCCGGGAGCAGAAATGGCATGATAAACAGTACAAGAAGGCCCATCTGGGCACAGCCCTGAAGGCCAACCCCTTCGGAGGAGCCTCACACGCCAAGGGCATCGTCCTTGAGAAAGTGTAAGTGTCACCTGACCTGACAGACACCTGTAATCGCTCAACGCATCTCCAACCCACGTCAGATACAGTGAATCTACTGATGGGTTGAGTAAGCTTTATCTAACACTAACTGGTGCTGCTTAAACAGTAACAACTCTGAAAATTGCATTTTTGTACAACCTTGTGGTCTTTAACGTCTCATGTTTTGGTCATTTTCCAGCAGTGTCATACCTAATCTACTGCTGGCATCAAACTGAGTGAAGATTATGAGAATCTCTAAAGTATAACCTGAAATACAGAATTAGTAGATCTGGACAGATATGAAACTGCTATTTCTTTCCAGGTTGTCTTAGCTGTTTTAATATGGCTTTAAAGGCTGTTTGTTTCTGTCTACAGTGGTGTGGAGGCTAAGCAGCCCAACTCTGCCATCAGGAAATGTGTGAGAGTTCAGCTCATCAAGAACGGCAAGAAGATCACCGCTTTCGTCCCCAACGACGGCTGCCTCAACTTCATCGAGGTAAATGTCCAAAGCACGTGATCAACTAAAAAACAGGTGTAGATTTTTATAAAGCATCTTCAACAGACAAACAAACCTGAAAGTCAACTAATGTCTGGTAGAACAGGAAACTGGTGTCTTTATTTTATGCCAGTTCTCCCTTGTTCACATTAACCTGAAAAAATGATTTTTCACCTAATGACTGTACAGCTGTGAGTAAACTTTTTTAACTGCATATCTTAATTTTTTCTTAATAATAAATACAGGATATGTAAATGTTGACATGAAACCATCCTTACCTGAATTTAAGGTGTTTTAGCTCTGCTCATCTGATCTTGACACCTTTTTCTCATTTGTTCGTGGTCCTGCAGGAGAACGATGAGGTTCTGGTGGCAGGATTCGGACGTAAAGGTCATGCTGTGGGTGACATTCCTGGAGTACGTTTCAAGGTGGTGAAGGTGGCCAATGTGTCCCTGCTGGCACTCTACAAAGGCAAGAAGGAGAGACCAAGGTCATAAACAGTTGATGCAGAAAGTAAAATAAACACGTTTTCAATTACAGCCTGGTTGTCTTGTGTTTTTCATTAAATTGTTTTTTTTTTTACTCACAAGGAAATATTACATTTTCCTTAAACCTGTAGGACTTTAAAAGCTTTAAAATAAGTGAGATCTTGCCGTCTACTAATTATCTGGGATTTCTGAATGAAAGGTGGCTGATAATGACATGAACAAACCTTATTCCCCTTAGAAATGTATGAATCTTGGCCTTAAAGACTTTGGAATGGTTCTGTAATGCAGCTTTTTAAAAACTACAGTTTTAGCCTAAACCTGTGAGAATATTTTAAGTCTCCAACCAAGTGAAGTGTTCAGAGAATGACTTGAGAGTCTAGTTCAGAATATTTGGTGCAAGAAGTCCTGTTCTGTTGGGGATAACCTCTGCTGGAAAGATCCTGTTTTACACAGCTGAGTCTAATGATGCAGTTTTATCTGCTTTTTTTATGTGCACATATTTTAAATCTTTCTGGGCTTTGTCCATCTGTTTAAAAGAGACCTGAAGCCTTAAACACTGAAGTCCAGGTACCAGTTTCATCAGTGTCAACTTCAGTAATAATTAAATCCAACACAACTGCTCAGTTAGATAAACATGAGAAGAAAGAAGAATTAAAACCATGTTGACTCTCCTGATGCTGGAGTGGTTCTCGCATTGTTGTTGGTGTTCCAGGCTCATAAACTGCCTGAGCCACTGACCTGTTCTGTTTTTTATGTTGAGCAGCTGAGCAGTCTGACATGACAAATATACATGCACTTCTATGTAGGCTGGTGTTTGAATTGGCCTTTGCACAGCACAAGTTTAGTGAGAATGATTCTAATATTGTCTCAGTGAGCATGCACAACCCTGAAGTGGGAAAAATGGAATTTTACCATTTTATTTCTTACACACATGAAATGTCAAAATGTTTCTCAAAAAAGCCTATGAGGTTTGCTTCATTAATTAAATACATAATTGGTTTATATTGGAATAATTAAGTATTTAAATATAATTGCAGGTTCTGTGTTCCTCTGTCCAAGGAAAGAAACTTTCAACATTGAATTTAAGTTCAACTAGAACAAATGTATTTGCATTAACATTATTTCCTGTTGCATAAAGCAGCAGCACCACTACTGTGTTCGCTGTATTGAACAAGAAGTGGAAGGTGATCAGATCCATACAGTAAAATGCACTGAGGCTAATAATGAGCCTGCAGGTCTATCAACATATCAGCCGTGATGTGTCCTGCCGTGTCTCTCGGCTGCTGTAAACTACAGAAATGTATCTGGAGGGTAAATATAGTAACAGGTATCTGATCCCAGCCACAGCTCTGCAGTCTGACAGCTGAAGCATGGAGGACTGGACCCCACCGGAACCTTCTCATTTGTTGCTGCAGGATTAAAACACTTTTATTGTTCTTTTCTAAGACACGTCTGCACACAGCTAGTCGGTAAGTCCTGTGTGTATTTGGAGTCTCTGCATGTTTAAAGACACAGGAAGATCAGGGACTGGTTTCAGATCTTCCCTCACTTCAATAACAACCAGACCAGTGACAGAACCAAAGTAACGACCAGCACGCAACCAGCAGGTAAAGAGACAGCGACCCCAGCGTCCTCTGCTTACTGAATGTAGTTTATACTGTTTTGGAAAGTAGCTAAGTACATGTACGAAAGTGAAGTATAATAAGGCTGCAACTAACTATTTTGATGGTTAACTATTAATTGATGGTTGTTGGTTCATAAAATGGTGTACAGTGTCAATCACTGCTTCCCAAAGCTGAAGATTCAACCTAAAATGTATCGTTTGTCCAGACCAACAATCCAAAATCCCAAAACTAAAAGATGTATATATATTTTTTTCTGGTTTCTTTAGTCTTCTACAATAGTAAACCAATGATCTTTGGGCTGTGGACTGTTGGTCTAGAAAAAAAAAAGAAATTTTAGGTTAAATCTTCCTCTTCAATCCCCTTTTAAAATATTCCCTAAGTGCAGCCTGAATATATATTATATTATGATGTAGTATTTAGTATTTTTTCTATCCAAAGTCTACACATTGATGAACTATATGGTAAACAGCCTGCATATTGAGTCGTTTTACTTTTGATACTTAAGAGTATAATTTGTTTCTGATAATACTTCTGTGTGGAAAAAAAAACATGCTTTTAAACTCACACACATCAACCAACACATACATTTCACTGCTCAGACGTCCACATACGTTTGGACGAGTGATCACCGTATTCTGCAGAATCCTCCAACCTGCTGAGCACAAACACCAACACGGTTCTTTCTGAACAGAGTCAGGGCCTTCATGCAGATATCATGGAGTTCAGGAGATTTGAGCTGGAGGATGATGATGATGATGAAGATGAAGATGTATCTATTCAGCTGATGATTGAACAGAGTTTGCTGGAGAGCAACAAACCGAAGGAAACACACAGAGAAGCGGCAGCACTGGACAGCAGCAGGTCAGAGAACATACACCATACTTACAGATATTTTCCTCAGCAGCTTGTTTATTTAACATGGCTCAAGTGTTTTCAGTGTATTTGTTAGGCATTTAAGTTCAAAATTCCTCTAAATGAGGAATGATATAATAGAAATTATAGAGTGAAAACCTCCAATTAGTTGTTAAAAAGTTTTGTCTTTTTACTCATTATTAAATGTTTACATACATTATTAAACAGATCCGATCTGTCAGATTTAATGTTTGGTATTTTGTTCATTGTTGCTCACAACCTTTTTGTTTCTCTGCAGCTCACGTTCAAAGTCTACAGACAACAGCATCATGTTTACTGCAATTAAACAAGGTGAGGGAGGGAG
Organism: Eupleurogrammus muticus; assembly: GCA_036785175.1. NCBI lineage: Eukaryota > Metazoa > Chordata > Actinopteri > Scombriformes > Trichiuridae > Eupleurogrammus > Eupleurogrammus muticus. The sequence continues at coordinate 11,702,352 of JAYKQN010000021.1, forward strand.
ATTCATATCTACAATCAAATATTAGAACTGCCACAATTAGTCAGTGAATCAGTTAATTTGATATTTTAATAATCAATTAATCAGTTTGAGTTATTTTTAAGAAGAAAATGTCCAAATTCTCTTGTTCCAGCTTCTTAAATCTGATTATTTCCAGTTTTATTAGTCTTGTTACGACTTGTGTGAAAACACAGAGACCCAAATGCAGATCAGTTCCAGGAGGGTTTATTTAAAGCCACAAAAATGCTTTTCAAAGTAACAACAAAAGTAGTCCACTAGGGCAGTAAGCAAAAATACTTTTCAAAGTAACAAAACAAGGAGTCCACTGGGGCAATAAGCAAAAATACTTTTCAAAGTAACAACAAAAGGAGTCCACTGGGGCAATAAGCAAAAATACTTTTCAAAGTAACAACAAAAGGTGTCCACTAAGGAGCAAGGGAAAAAGACACTTGTCAAAGTACAACAAAAGGAGTTTACAAAGTAGCAAACAAAATCTTTAACCAATCCAACAAAAGGTGACCGCAACGGGTACAAACGGTAAAAAACAAAATCAGGCAGGACAACAATAAATACCAGGAGCAGGAGAAGGAGCCAGAACCTCATACACGGGGAGACACATGCAGACGATCAGACACAGAGGGAAGAACTAACAGGGCTTAAATACAGACAGGAACACAGAGGTAACAAGACACAGCTGGACATAATCATCATCAGGGAAGACACAGGAAGGGAGGGGTAGACCACACAGAGTAATCTGTATTTGCCGCTGCTGACCAGCAGGGCGGCCAGAGTCTCAGCCCCAGATACTAACAGTACCCCCCTCCTAACGGGCGCCTCCTGCCGTCCCTTTGGGTGGTGTGGGATGCCGACGACGAAAGTCCCTCACCAGACCAGGGTCCAAGATGTGCCGAGCCGGGACCCAGCATCTCTCTTCAGGGCCGTAGCCCTCCCAGTCCACGAGATACTGGAGTCCCCGGCCTTGGCGTCGGACATCTAGTAGACGTCGGACAGTGTATGCTTCAGAGCCATCAATGAGACGGGGGGGAGGAGGGGGTTTGGGGGCGGGATGCATAGGGCTGCAGACAACAGGCTTAATTCTGGACACGTGAAAGGTGGGGTGAATGCGGCGTAGAGGCGTTGGGAGCTTGAGGCGGACGGCAGTGGGGCTGATGACTCTAGTGATGGGGAAGGGGCCGATGAAGCGTGGGGAGAGTTTGCGAGACTCAGTCTTAAGGGGCAAATCCCGTGTAGAAAGCCACACACGTTGACCCAGGCGGTACCGTGGGGCCCGGGAACGACGCTTGTCTGCTTGGGCCTTCATTCTAGCAGCCGAGCGACGAAGAGTCAGGCGGGTTTGCCTCCACGTACGGCGACACCGGCGGATGAAGGCCTCGGCAGAGGGGACCCCAACCTCCTTCTCTTGGACCGGAAACAAGGGCGGTTGGTAGCCCAGGCAACACTCGAAAGGCGATCGTCCAGTTGCGGAGGAGACGTGGGAATTGATCGCGTACTCAGCCCAGGGAAGTTGTTGACTCCACGAGGAGGGATTTTGGGACACCATACAGCGCAGCACTGTCTCCATCATCTGGTTCGCCCTCTCCGTCTGGCCATTGCTCTGTGGATGAAACCCTGAAGACAGACAGACAGAGGCACCCAGCAATTTACAGAAGGCCTTCCAGAAAGCAGATGTGAATTGGGGCCCTCTATCAGACACTACCTCTACCGGTAGTCCGTGTATGCAGAACACATGTTTGATCATAAGACTAGCAGTGTCTTTGGCAGAAGGGAGACTGGGCAGGGGAATGAAGTGGACCGATTTGGAGAAACGATCCACTATGGTGAGTATGGTGGTGTTACCGGCTGATGGGGGTAACCCCGTAACAAAGTCCAGGGAAATGTGAGACCATGGCCTCTGGGGCACGGGCAGGGGCTGTAGCAGACCCGCAGGGGGTTGGGTGGAAATTTTATTTTGGGCACAGACCTGGCAGGCCCGAACAAAGTTGAGGCTGTCCTCCTTTATGGACGGCCACCAGAATTTCCTTTCAATGAAAGCTAGAGTTCGTCGCGGACCAGGCATGATAACTGGGTGGAATGACCCCACTGCAGGACTTGAGAGCGGACAGAACTAGGGACATACAACCGGTTGGCGGGGCATTGACTGGGCCCTGCCTCTCCTGCTTGGACTGATAACACAGCTGTTTCAATCTCAAATTGAGCTGCCCCTATAAGGCAGCGGGGAGGGAGAATGGTGTCAGATTCAGAGGCCGTCTTAGATGCAGAAAACTGTCGGGATAGAGAGTCAGGCTTAACGTTCTTGTGGCCCGGACGGTAAGACAGGGTAAAATTGAACCTAGCGAAGAATAGAGACCAGCGCGCTTGTCTGGGATTAAGTCTCTTGGCCTTACTGATATATTCCAAGTTCTTGTGGTCTGTCTAAAAATGGGTGCAAGGCTCCCTCCAGCCAATGCCTCCACTCCTCTAGGGCCAACTTGACTGCTAGCAGTTCCCGGTCACCCACACTGTAGTTCTGTTCGGCTGGAGACAGGTGATGGGAAAAAAAGGCACAGGGGTGAATACGGTTATCTTTCACGGAACGCTGTAATAGTACGGCACCGGCACCAACCTCAGAAGCATCGACCTCCACGATGAACTGGCGATTGGGGTCGGGCAGGGTCAGAATTGGGGCAGAGGTGAACCGTTGTTTCAGGTTTTGGAAGGCTTTGTCTGCTACTGGGGACCAGACAAACCTTACAGCGAAAGAGGTTAGGGCGGTGAGGGGGGCGGCCACAGTACTAAAGTTTCGGATAAATCGTCTGTAGAAATTTGCAAACCCCAGGAAGCTCTGTAGGTCCCGACGATTAGCAGGTGTGGGCCAATCCAAAACTGCTTTGGTTTTACCCTGGTCCATTTTTACAGCGTCGGGGGTAATCACATGGCCGAGAAAAGTGACAGTTCCCTGGTGGAACTCACACTTCTCGGCCTTCACGAAAAGCTGGTTCTCCAGGAGGCGCTGCAGGACCTTGCGGACATGGATGATATGGTCAGACAAAGTCTTGGAAAAAATCAAAATATCATCAAGATAGGCAAAGACAAAAATGTTCAGGAATTCTCGTAAGACGTCGTTTATCAAGGCTTGAAAGACTGCGGGGGCATTAGTTAAGCCAAATGGAACTACAAGATACTCATAGTGTCCGGAGCTGGTATTGAAGGCGGTCTTCCACTCGTCCCCTTCACGTATGCGGACAAGATGGTAGGCATTCCTAAGGTCAAGCTTCGTAAAAATGGTGGCCCCCTGGAGGAACTCAAAGGCAGAGGACATAAGGGGAAGAGGGTACCGGTTCTTAACAGTGATATTATTGAGACCCCGGTAGTCAATACATGGCCATAACGAACCATCCTTCTTTCCAACAAAGAAAAACCCAGCTCCAGCAGGAGTGAGGACGGTCGGATAATACCTGCAGCGAGGGACTCCTGGATGTACTTGTCCATAGCCTCAACCTCTGGTCGGGACAGGGAATACAAACGACCCCTAGGGGGAGATGTGCCTGGGAGAAGGTTAATGGCACAATCATATGGCCGATGAGGAGGTAGAGAAGAGGCTTTGGACTTACTAAAAATGGCTTTTAGGTCCATGTAGTCCTGAGGAACCCCTGATAAGTCTGGGAACTCCTCCTGGGAGTCGGGGCCCGAGCTCACTGGAGTCTGGATCTGGGGAAGACAATTTGAGTGGCAGAAAGAACTCCAAGTCCTAACACACCTTCCTAGCCAGTCTATGTGCGGGTTGTGTTTAACAAGCCAGGGGTGGCCAAGAACCACCGGAACTTGAGGAGCATTGATGACATGGAAACTTATCTTTTCGTGATGATCACCAGACAGAGTCAGACTCACCGGAACCGTGGTGTGAGTGATCTTTGCCAACTCTACTCCAGTCAGTGCATTGGCCACCAGAGGTTTCGCTAGGCTAGTGACAAGTAGCTGCCACTGACTTACCAGGCCGGCGTCAATGAAATTCTCCTCGGCCCCGGAGTCTACGAGCGCTGCCACCTCCATTTGTTGGACTTTCCAACCCAGAGTGGCTGAAAGGGTGCGCTGAGCAGATGGGGAATGTGTGGGTGTCACGCTCGCCAGTACTCCCCTTACTGGTGAGCGTTTGGATTTTACCGGACAGGAGGCAATGTAGTGGCCTGGTTGGCCACAGTATAAACAGGAGCGGGAATAGATCCTCCTTTGCCTCTCATCCGGAGTCAGGCGGGTGCGGTTAACTTGCATCGGCTCTGGTCCCGCTGTGGTGATGGGCGCAGGAGGTGGTTGCAGGCCTGGGATAGCTGGAGACTCAGTAGGAAACCTGGACCCTCTTGTACGGCGGCGTTGCTGTAGTCTTGTGTCGATGCGGATGGCCAGGTCAACGAGGGCCTCACAGGATGGGGGCAGGTCATGGGATGCTAGTTCATCCTTGATGTCCTCGGATAAACCATTTAGAAACGTGTCATACAGTGCCTCAGAGTCCCATTTGGTGGTGGCAGCAAGGGTTCTAAAATCAATCGCAAAGTCTGACACTGACCTCCGCCCCTGACGCATGTGCAGTAGCTCCCGAGCAGCTTCTCGTCCATGTTTGGAGCGATCAAACACCCTCTTCATCTCTGAGGAAAACCCCTGGAAGGTCTCACAAACAGCTGATTCGGCATCCCACATAGCAGTTCCCCACTCTCTGGCACGCCCCGACAGTTGAGTTATCACGTAGGCCACCTTAGATCTATCAGTGGGAAAGGTGGTTGGTTGGAGTTCAAAAATGAGGGCGCATTGGGATAAAAAGGAACGGCAGATGCCAGGCTCGCCGGAGTACTTCTCCGGTGGGGGCAGCCGTGGCTCGTGGGCGGACCGAGAGGACGAGACTGGAGGTGGCTGATGGAACTGGAGTCCCTGAATCTGGGCGGTCAGGTCCTGGACGCTGGCGACCACTGCGTCGAGCTGAGTCTGCTGGCGGCCAAGGAGCGCCCCCTGCTGTTCTAGGCAGGTCCTCACCAGATTATGATCCGCTGGGTCCATCTTGTTCTGATCGTACTGTTACGACTTGTGTGAAAACACAGAGACCCAAATGCAGATCAGTTCCAGGAGGGTTTATTTTAAGCCACAAAAATGCTTTTCAAAGTAACAACAAAAGTAGTCCACTAGGGCAGTAGGCAAAAATACTTTTCAAAGTAACAACACAAGGAGTCCACTGGGGCAATAAGCAAAAATACTTTTCAAAGTAACAACAAAAGGTGTCCACTAAGGAGCAAGGGAAAAAGACACTTGTCAAAGTACAACAAAAGGAGTTTACAAAGTAGCAAACAAAATCTTTAACCAATCCAACAAAAGGTGACCGCAACGGGTACAAACGGTAAAAAACAAAATCAGGCAGGACAACAATAAATACCAGGAGAAGGAGAAGGAGAAGGAGCCAGAACCTCATACACGGGGAGACTCATGCAGACGATCAGACACAGAGGGAAGAACTAACAGGGCTTAAATACAGACAGGAACACAGAGGTAACAAGACACAGCTGGACATAATCATCATCAGGGAAGACACAGGAAGGGAGGGGTAGACCACACAGAGTAATCTGTATTTGCCGCTGCTGACCAGCAGGGCGGCCAGAGTCTCAGCCCCAGATACTAACAGTCTTCTATATTAATATATGGACTAAAAAGATATTTGAGTTGAATATTCAGATTTGGGAAACAGGGAGTGACATTTTTCCCCTTTTTTACTTTTATTAACCAATAGATTAGTCGAGTCCCAAAAGAGTCATTAGTTGCAGCCCTATTAAAGAATATAAATTAAAATGGAAGATTTTTACATTTTTATATGAAGACATCTCTGAAGATCTCCATGGCAAATTATACATTATTGTGGTTGACTAATGTTCGTATTTTTTTAGTTTTTCTTAATCTTCTTTTTTCTTAATTTTTTTTTGTTATTTATTTTTTTTCTTCATTAGTAGGTACATTTTCATACCCGTTTCATGGCTCTTTCAACAAAATATCTGACTTTGGCACCACCTCGTGGTAATAAAACATACAGTCATCTATCCATCAATAAAATACTGATACAGAAAGAAAAACATGTGGAGATAAGTACAAGAAATAAAAATAACAAGGAGTAGTATTTATTTTCAAAGATGTTATTGTGGTGATTAAACAGCTTGTGGAAACCAACATTTTTAGAGAAAATATATTGTCAAACAGCACTTTATATACATCTTAAAATAAGTCTGGATGAGAAAGAAGTTTTTGTACTATATAATTGAATACTTTCATTCTATCAGGAGTGTGATGCAGGAAAAGTTTTTTAGGGGTCAGAGTGTAGTTGAGGTTCTGCAACAGCGTGAGTCTATTGAGTGAAAACATGTATGAATCCACTCCCCAGGTAATGAGAAGCTCCTGAAGCAGCTGTGTGCTGGAGTCAAAGATGAGTTCATGCAGCCAGACAGCAGAGGGTGGACGCCTCTGCATGAGGCAGCAGCTCAGAGGAACCAAACCATCCTGGAGCTCATGTTCAAAGGTTTGTATCTGCTTTATCGTGAACCTGCACCAGCCTCTCATCAATGAACGTGGCATTAATATGTAATGAATGATGAATGGACGCATTTATGTCCTGATCTGCAGCTTCAGGCTCAGACTACGTGGAGCTTCAGACCCTCCGTGGTCAGACTCCTCTGTTCCTGGCTGTGGAACAGGGTCTGATAGAAAACGCCTCCTTCCTCCTGGACCATGGAGCCCAGCCAGACGTACAGGACCAGGACCAGGACTCAGCTCTGTTTGTAGGTGGGCTGGCCCACATTTCTCCTTTTCCAAACCTGCTCAGTCATCAGGGCTAATGAAGAGATATCCCTGTTGCTTTCTATTTCCTGTCTGTTAAACTTTTGTGTTCAAATTCTGAACAAAACAGGGTTAAAATACATCTGAATTTTAATCCTTTATTTTAATTTTAATTATCTTATTTCATTGGTAGGTCATTAATCTTATTTTAAGTTTTTTCCCCTGATTTTAGTTCAAATTCAGAAAAATCTGTGATGAAAATCAAACTTGATTGATCTTGTTATCTTAAAACAAGTATGTATCTACAGCTTCACAATTAGAGTTGAACTGGGACCTCCAGTCAAACATTACGTCTGAGGGTGTACCAGGCCACCCAGGCAAATTTGACCTCCTCCTGAGCTCCCTGTTAAATGCACTGTATCACCACTCACTGTCTTTAAGCATCCTGCTGAAGATGCAGTAGCCCAGGAAACCAATGTTAGGACAAACTGGCGCTAGGCTGGTTTCACTTATCTGAGCAAAGAGCAAGTGCGGGTGTGACAGGTGCTCCTCCGAGGAAACACTGGCCACCAAGATGATACCCAGGTAAACAAAAAAAAAAGGCATGTGCCGCAGAACTGAAACCATCAACCATTGAAAAGTCTATTCTGCCTCTTTCAGGCCAAATGGCATCCACAGGAATTTCAAAAGCGTAAATGGGGTAATGACAGCAGTCTTAGGAACATCCTGATGGAACAGCAATTTTGGTGGTAACCATAAACCAAGTCCGCCTTAGAAAATGAGAATAAAAACAGAAATGGTTGTGCAGGACTGGGTACCCTCAGGGCCAACTCCATCTCCCTCTGGGGGACACAGGGCAGTGTGGGCAGTCCTGTTGAGAACTCTAATGGTCCATAAATCTATGGAATGACAGGGCTGACTGGGATTATTTTGCTCTGTGGTCATGTCAAAAAGCAGGAGCTGAGGAAACACATAATACTAAGGAAAGAAATAACCTGGTGATGCCCCGTGTGTTGGCAGCGATCCGTTCGGAGCGCCCCGACCTGGTGAACCTGCTGCTCCTGCGAGGCTCTAGGGTGAACCAGGACGGCCGCCATGGCCGCTGCCCCCTGCATGAGGCCTCCCGGCTGGGCAGCACCGAGCTGGTGGACCTGCTGCTGCAGGCCGGGGCTCAGCCAGACCCACGCAGCAACTATGGACTCACACCGCTGGCTCTCGCAGCCCAGGGGGGGCACCTAGAGGTGATGGAGACACTACTGAGGAGAGGTAAGACAAGCAGGAAGTTTCTGTAGGAAGCTGTATTTCACAGATCAATTCTCTCTCGATATTTCGAAGGAATATCACAGAATCGCGATAATATCGTTATGGTGGGCCAGGTATCGTGTTGTTGTCGTATCATGAGTCACCCTGTGGCTCAACTTTGTATCTATGTTCTTCAGGAGCGGACGTCTTGTCCCAGGCACAGGATGAAGCATCCATCCTGTATGAGGCGTGTATGACTGGAGATCCAGCCGTCATCAGCCTGCTGCTGGAATTCGGCGCCGACGCCACCGTCGCCAAACTCACAGGACACATGCCGATCCACCGCGCCGCGCACAGAGGACACCTGCAGTCAGTGTCTGTTCAGTTCTGGAGAATGATGTGACCATTAACTTGACAGGGAGGGTCTAATTAAAGGCGGAGTGCTGCAAGTTGCATTGTGGGAAACGTAGGATTCAGTGTCTTAGCCTCCTTTAACAGTGTATTCATTATAGAAGCTTATTACGTATATTAAAAAAGGTCTAAGGCCTAAATAGCTACAAATACATTTTATGTATAGACTGCAAAAATATAAATATTAAACTGCAAAAGTTTTTGAAGTTTTGAAAACATATCTTTTGTTCAACAGAGCTCTGAAGTTGCTGATTCCAGTAACGTCTATGGGAGATGTGAACCGCAGTGGGATGAGTCCTCTACACTCTGCTGCTGCAGGGACACACACACACTGCATCAAAGTGTGTGTGTGATGACACATTTTAAACACATAAAGATTATTAATCAGTGATAAACCCTCGCTGTAACTAACTGTCCCATCTTCTCTTCGCTCCCATCAGGCCTTGCTGGAGGCAGGATATGACCCTAACTACATGCCCTATCCCTGGGTTCGCCTTAGCTATGACGACGACAGGAAGTCGGCACTGTTCCTCGCTGTTTCCAACAACGACCTGCCGTCAGTTAAACTGCTGTTGGAGGCCGGAGCCAAAACCAACATCGACTCTGTTAAATGTCTGCAGGTGTGTGTGTGTGTGTGTGTGTGTGTGTGTTATAAGTTTTAAATGAACTTCAGTTAAATTTATAAACTAAAAAAATCAATCCCCAAGCTCAAAATAAGTAGTTTAACATTTTTGGTGTCACAGTCCTTTATTTTCACCTTGAGTGACATGCAAGACCTTCACCATGGGTGTGGTAGTGGCAGTGACCACCCAGGAGTAGAGAGAGAGAGGGTCCATGAAAATCCAGATTTTTTTTGATGAATGAATGAAATGCCCTCTCCAGTTATATGTCAATATATTTATAACAACATGAGAGAATGAACATTGGGCCACAGTACTATATTGGACATTCTAGGAGAGCCCCCCTATCGGAGTCACAAAGTAGATTAGCTGACCCACAGACAAGTGTAACATCAGTGAGCCCAGATTCAAATCAGATGGTGAATAAAGAACTGGTCATCAATATAATCTGATCTGATTGAAGCTTAAAACCCTATTTATGGATGTTCACACACTTTATGCACTGGCATTAAGAGGGTTCGGGGCCTAGAGTTTGGTTCCACGCCACTCTAGAAGAGCCTGTTTCTTAACTCTTTACTGTCTTTAAGATCGCGCTGCACCTGGGGAACTATGAGCTGATCGACCTGCTGCTGAAGTTCGGAGCCAACGTCAACTACTACTCCAGAATAAACACGACACACTTCCCTTCAGCGCTGCAGTACGCCTTCAAAGACCAGGTCACTCAATCACTTCACTTCCACAGACTGGAATCAGCTCATGTTACAGAAAGTACAGGTCATACTGTGTGTAATTTGTGTGTGTGTGCATTAGGTGATTCTCAGGATGCTGTGTAACTATGGTTACGACGTGGAGCGCTGCTTTGACTGTCCCTATGGTAACGGATCACACGTTCCTGAGGACTTCGAGGGATGGAGCGACTCAGTGATCAAAGACACCATGGTAACCTATAGCTAGATCGGAAAAACCGCAGGATGGCAATTTTATCCACTTTGGGACATGAGAACAAGCTGAAAACACAAGTTTGCCACATTATCAGCTGCCAGCAGAGAAACATGTGTTTTTGTCCATCTGATTAATGAATATTCAAGTACATCAGTTTATTAGAGTTATATTATTGAAACAACTGGACATTCATCTCATATTTCTGAATTTCTATCTCAACGTCTTTAAAAAACTTTAAATAATTTAACCTGCTAATAGAATAAGAAAATTCTTCTTAATATTGAACTAATTGTACTACATACAAGTTATTTCCCCCTGGTAAGATATTTTGGAGTGTGTGTCATAATCCTAATTTCCAGGGGGAGACAACCCATTTTGAGTCAACCGGCCTCAACACCAAAAACAGACCATGGGCTTATTTTTGGACGTTTTTATTTGGAAATACAATGCACAGAGAGAAACTAAATGTTTGGCTGTGCCTTTTTCCTTCTTGTCTGTATGATACAACCCAAACAAACACAAAATAATATATTACAAAATATAATGATATAATAATACATAATAAAAATTATATATTACAAAATACTTGATTCTTGTTGTTAGGATATTATGTTTCAAAGTACTGTTTTCTAGCTTGTTCAGTAAATTGAAAAAATCAAAATTTTTTCAAGGTAAATTTTTAACTTCATCTATTTTTTAAAAAAGGTACACGTGTAGGTTTCATATGCTTCCAACTTGCATTACAAAAGTACAATAATCAGCACAATATTGTAATTAAATTGGCAGCTGTTATTTCACAGAATAAAGGTTTAATTTCAAGTGGAAAAAATGTCTAAAATTTATGGGAGCTTCAGCCGCTCAAATCTGGTCTAGAAACATCTATAGTTGAAGATGAAGCTCAGTGGGACACGTGTAAACAGCTGACATGTATAACGCTTGTGTGTGTCTGTCAGTGCAGTTCTGTGAGGTGATCTCCGTCTACTGGCTGAAACACCTCTCTGGTCAGATGGTCCGGACCCTGCTGGACTACGTGGACCATGTGACCTTGTGCTCCAAACTGAAGGCGGCGCTGGTGGAGCAGCAACAATGGCCTGAAATCTGCAGGCTACAAGGTGAATGTCTACACTTTGACTGGTTCATGGTCTGACAGAGACCATGAACCGGTTCCTCCTCTTCCTCAGAGAACGCCCACTGCCTGCAGCATCTCTGCCGTCTGCGGATTCGCCGAAGTCTCGGCCACGTGCGTTTCAGGTCACCTGTCTTCATGAGCTTCCTGCCATTGCCGGAGCGACTGAAGGACTACATCCGGTACCGGGAGTACGACCTGTATGGCCAGCAGAGAGGCTCTCTGAGTAAAGCTGAAGGATGAGGCCGAGCTCAGAGGTCAGACAGGTCAAGGAAGGTCCTGATTATTTGGAGGAGTTTAAATAAGTTGTTTCTGATTGGAAGTCACTACAGTTACTGCTAATATGTAGTAAATCTATTTTTATATTAAATCTAGTAATATAAATCTAGTAATATTCCTCTGCTTGTTATTTCTGCACCAAACATCTATACAGTGACATCACTTTAAACATATCCATACATTCCTTTATGGTTTCGTGGAATTTTTAGAAAAACACATTAATTTTGCCCTTAAAACAGAAATTGACAAAAATAATTGTAATTTAATCACATGTTGGCATATTTTGTTATGTGTCAACCTTTACATGAACACATATCTGTCTCGTCACTTTGTGAAATTTAAAGGTCATTGAATTTTAATTTTTCCTCTTTAATTTAAGTATTTCAATGTTTCACAAAATAACAATCATATATTAAAGTTTTTGATAAAAATTTAACACATGTTCTCATTGCCAACATTTAAGAGGCTGAATTCAAATCCCATAACTCTTATTTTCCTTATTGAAATTTCAAGGTTTTGAAAAATTGAGGCACAATCCATTGCTCCTTATATTTAATCAGAATTTCTTAACTTGGATTTTAGTGTCTTAATTCGAATATATAACAGTTAACAGATTTCTAACTCTGAATTTGGGCTCACTGAAATATAAGTGAAAGAATATTGAATTCAGACATAAAAAATTAGGATACACAATTTCAATGCAAAAAATGATGTGCTTAATTTCAAAATGTGTTGAGGCAGATTTATTTCCGAATGGATTTTCCTTCATGTCAGTAATTACAACACCAGCCACAAAAGCTTCTGGAAAGATTTAATCTCGCTTTACTTTCACTGTTCTAACAAACAAATGTCAGATGTAGAAAATGCTGCTAAATAATTCCAATCAATTATCGAGGCTGATACCCTTGAATAAATATCATGATCTGAGAACATGTGGATCATCGCTGCTTCAGTCATGACTGTAATTGGTGGAAACAGGAGAATGCTCATGTGCATGCAGTTCTTTTACCTTAAACGCCTTAAAAGGTGAAGTGAAACAAACCAAAGACTAAGGATGGCGTCTATGTCTGATCTAATACACACACACACGCACACGCTCACACACGTTCAGAAGAGTGTTTCTACAAATGCAACAACTCCGTAGCAAGTGTGTTACGCTAAGAGCTGATCTAACTCTGGATTCGGCTGCTGTGACCTTTTCTTTATGAAATGTTGTTGGTCGGTGGCCAATCAGCTGGAGCTGAGTCAGCAGCAAATAAAACAGACTTGAGTTAGCTGAAATAATACTGCTTAGTATTCTCCTGACATGTCGCACATTGTGTCTCTGATACAGGTAATTTCTTTACAGTTTTCTTACATTTTGGGAGGACACATGTAAAAGACAAAACATTTACCCACACATAAGGGTAAAAGTACAATAAAAAAATAAATTATCACCTCAATAAACCAAAAATAAAATATTCATATTTGCTCTCTCTTAATCCAGCTCTTTTGGGTGAGTTCCTGTTTCTGATCAACAGGGGGCGCTGCTGCATCACAGCTGGTTCGGAACTTATTGAAGGAAGCATAAATGGACAAAAGTGATTGTTTTCACCGATCAATCGGATGAGACGAACGGGGGGACCTCTTTGGATGAGACATGGTGTCCAATTCTCTGACAGACATAGGACGATGAACTGAGGCAGGACTGGGCGACAAAATAAAAAGTCTCAATCAGCCTCCAGCAGAACCATTTAAACACATCGTGTCTTTACAAATGAATAATTCGAGGCAAAACAATCATTTTCTGTGAACTACTGTGCAACTGTGAAAACCCATTATTTGGAGGGTTTTTTTAGTTCATTCAGTGAACATCAATGTGATTATTTTGTGATTTTATGCACACACACACACACACACACATATATATATATATATATATATATATATATATATATATATATATATATATATATATATATATATATGCACACACACACACATCGCCCAGCTCAACATAAAGAACTCTGTTTTCTCTGGTTTTTTTCTATATTTTTTATGGTCAATAAATCCCATAAAAAGCGTGGTGCCTACTTAGGACATTAATCTTTGAGATTCATTTAGAAGCTGTTCTGGAGCTGTTGATTGGATTATTTTCATTCTTTAGCATTTTAAAGTCTCCTCATACATGTTGGATTCAAGCTGAAAACCCAAAGTTCACAAATTGTCAATTTGTCAACAAAACATGTGTTACAGGCTCTATTTAGTAGCTGCACTGGAGCTTATGATCTTTTAATGGAACAGAAAAAAAATGAAATTTGAGATTGTTTCACCAGTTGCTGTTTCCAAAGTCAACAATCAGCTTTGAGGGTTGTCTAGAGTTTATATATAAAAAAAATCAGTGTTGTGGTGGCCGACTGTGAAGTCTTTGGATAGTAATGCAGCTCTGCAGGTATATATCAGGTATACGCAGATGATACTTGTTGGTAAATCAATTCATTATGGTTTTTGGACTTTTCAAGGGATTTGTTGGCAGGAAAAATTATATTGGAAATCACCAGACTTATCCTTTGATAGGTTTCATCATGAGACAAATTGGGGAAAGTGACATTTATGCTTCCAAAATTACACACCAACCCAGAGGATATTACAGGACACCAACTACTAACATTTTTGAAATTGTTTTTAAATCCCAAAAACGTATAAACAGCGGTTTACAAATCACCTCTATTCTCCCCTTAAAGCGGACTTCTACAATGCAGGTTTCTGTTGCACCGTTGACTTACCGTGGGCGCTCCTGCCCTCCACAATGCTGAAGGAAAAAAGTAAGTATCTGTCTATTAATGCCGTCTATTGCTTTAACAGACTAGTGATGTGTTTCTGGGGGCGTTTCCAGGGTAACGCTAAAAGAGTCTGTTGACCTGTGGGTTTGGTTTCTGTAGAGAAGAAGGAGCAAAGAGGAGTGAGGTGGGACAGGAGGAGGAGTGGGAGGGGTTAACGTGTTGGCGAACTTCAGTGGGCGGTCTCTGGGACTCAGCGGATTGGTCGACAACCGTTCCCAGGATGTGTGTTTGTGTGTGTGCGTGTGTGAATCTTTCTTTGTGAGGACAGATCTTTTTTTTATGATTTTCACTACAGGAAATGTGTTTATTTATGTGTTGGGTTAGAATTAGATTTAGGGTAAGATCAGGACTGAGGTTAGGGGTTTGGGGTCAGGGTCTGGGGAATGCTTTATGTCCTCACAAGAATAGAAGTACAACGTGTGTGTGTGTGTGTGTGTGTGTCTGTGTGTCAGACAGAAGTTCTCTACATCAGCTTCAAGTTGCAGTCATTTCAGCTCCACTGTCCCACATCCTTGCCGTTGCTATAGTAACTGCTCAACTGTAGAATGCCCAAGTTGCCATGGTGATGCTCTGTGGGGCCCTGTTCCATTTTTACAGCTGTGGCATCTCAGTTATTGAGAACACTGCAGCACCACCTGAACAAAATCACAACAAACTGTGTGTGTGTGTGTGTGCGTGTGTGTTTTTTATGTGTGTAAAGTGTGTGTGTTTGGAGCTACAGCAGGTTGTCGTCCCGCAGGCTCTCCAGGATCTGGACCAGGCTCTCTAGTCCAAACACGTAGCCCCGGTCCGGCCCGTCGTGGACTTCTGTGTCGCCACGGAAACCCTTAAAGGTGGAGTGGGCGAAGTCGATCATACGAACGTCCACCAAGGGGGGCTGCTGGGGTGGGGGGAGGGGAGTGGGCGGGAATGGGTTTAAAACAGACACAGGGGCAGAGGAGTCTGGATGGGGGTGAGGCGAGGGGGGAGGGGGCAGGGAGGAGTGGCAGACTGATTTTTTGGGCGGGGCCTGTATGGGAGAATGAGGTGGCGGTGTGGGCGGAGCCGTGAGTCCAGGTCCTTGAGAGGGCAGTGACCCTGGGTTCAGGCTCGTGTCCTTTTCACAGGGAGCGTCAGGGGCTGGAGGTGCGTGGGGGGCGGAGCCACAGCGAGGCTCTGCTGGAGACTTCTGCCAGGACGGTTGCCCAGAGCTGAGGACTGAAGGAGCCTCAGGTTTCTAAAATATAACCACAGCAAGATCAGTGTGAACATATAACACCAACATAGTCACAATAAAGGGAAAATCTGTTGATCAATTGATTTTTGAAAAGAGAACGAAATTAGTTGTTCGGTTCATAAATAGTGTGAAGTGCCAATCACTGTTTTCCAAAGATGAAGATTTAACCTAAAAGGTCTTTTTGTCCGGACCAACAGTCTACAACCCAAAGATCATCAGAAAATAATCCAGAGAAATTGGTGATTTTCTCCTTAAAAATTACCCATTGATTAATAGATTATCAAAACAGTTAAAATGAATGTGATAATTGTCAATTGATCAACTAAGCTACCACTAGACATGTAAAAATTTTCCGTCAGCCTGTCCTGAACGCAGCAGCCTTTGTGTTTAAGGTGATGACCTATGCTGTAAACTTTACCTAAACGCCCAGTGGCCACTCACAGATGGAGCATTCACTGCTGCTAAAAGTGCTGCTCACATTAGGCATTCTGTGCAGACATGTGTAAGTTTTTGGAACTGTAAATCATACAAAGATATTCCATTAGAGCCCCAGAATATAAATATAGACTGGAAAGTTGTTACCTCCCATTTAAACTGTCTGAGGTCACAGGAAAGAAAGATTTTTCCATCTCTCTCTTTTTTTATACAATCTGACAAATGTATTTTTGGCGACTTAGATGCTGCAGAAACAAGCTGGAAAAAACACAACACAAGACATATTATTCTCTTTTGATGAATAATGCCTGAGATATGACTTTAGTTAACTATTTAAGGTTCAAATGTGAAAAAACAAGATGATAATATGTTCCAACAAACACCATAGTAGTATAGTGTCTGTAGGTGAGAAGCCAGTGAAGGTTCACAACTTTGTTACTGCTCTAGCATCTGGTCGGTTGAGGTGTCCGAATGTGAAGGAATTAATTAAAGAAATACTAAAACGGCAGGGAAATGTGCAGTATATACATATCAATGAAATAATTAAAGGTGCTTTTACACCTACCTATTTTGGTCCAGATATTTGGGAATTTTCACTTTAGCTTTGATCCAAACAAAACTTACAAGTGTGAAAACAACCTGGACCATGTTCCGGACCAAACAACCCAGATTCCATCCACAGGAATAAATGTTGGTCTTGGTCTGGATCAAACTGGACAATGATTTGGTTTCTTTTTAGTGTGAAAGCATTGGATGGATTAGTGTCTTGAAGCAATTATAGAAAGT
The DNA here is from genome assembly GCA_036785175.1 of Eupleurogrammus muticus. Classification (NCBI taxonomy): domain Eukaryota; kingdom Metazoa; phylum Chordata; class Actinopteri; order Scombriformes; family Trichiuridae; genus Eupleurogrammus; species Eupleurogrammus muticus. Next base: position 11,719,029 of record JAYKQN010000021.1, read on the forward strand.
TAAGGAACAGGTTCATCAGGATGAGAAAAAAAGGAAATATGAGCTGTGGTAGCAGGAAGGGAGAGGAGGAGACCAAGCTTTTAATTGAATGATGATGTGATAAAAAGTCAACAGAGAGGATGAGAGAGGATGGAAGGGGAATGTTAATTGCAGCAGCAGTAAACCAAGTGTGTGATGCCATTAGAAAGACCAACGAGAAGGATAAATGGCACTTTTGTAATGCGCCCACGTCAGACACGTTCAAACCAATCAATGTCAAGTATAGGGAGACGTGGCCTAAATAGGTGACGACAGGACATATGCTTATCATGTAGTTCTTTGGTGCACAGGTGTGACAGCAAAATTTCCTAAGATGATTACATTTGGATTCAGGGCCTGCAAATATTTGAAATTAATCTCACTGAATAGTCTTTGCTGTACGAAGTCCTTGCTGCACAGGTTATTTTGGCCTTCGGGGCTGGGCCGCACATTCAACACCTCACCACTAATTTTAGTCCTGGCTCACCTTTCCCTCATAGATGATGAGCAGCGACGAAGAGTAGAAGCGATAGGACGCCTGACTCTCCAGCACCGTTTTCAGGCTGCGAAGCTTATTCAGGATTGGCTCAAAGAGGTCCCGCCTCAGGCCCTTGCCGTTGTGCATGTACTGGAAGAGGGCCTCGCGGAAGCCTTCAATCGACAGGCCACGCCCGTAGTACTTGTTCCTGCAGAGGTAGTGACCGGTGCTCTGCTGGTACACCTGCAGACAGGCCAGCAGTAGCTCAAACATCAAAAACACTCCCCATTTCAAACAATATCAAACAAAAAATATATATCTAATTTGAGAAGCTTGAAGCTGAAAATGTTGACATTCTTGAAATTCTAATTAATTTTCAAAATATTTGGTGATTAATGTAATATTGCTTAACTAATTGACTAATTGACTAACCATTGCAGTTCTATTTAGTAGTTAGTAGAAGAATACAATAATTCCATATTAAAAAAAAAAAATAAGTGTCTGTTTACTCAGAAGAGTAAAATTTGTTTTGAGGTGGTGTTTAGTGACAGCAGCAGTCCTTTTACCTGCATGCCACACACTCTGACTCCCAGTGTCCCTGAAGTGCTCTGTTCACATTTCTTCATCTGCCTAGCCGCCTTCTCCTCAGACGCGTCGTCCCCGTGCTGCCTGGTTCCCATTTTCAGGTCCAGGATGCAGGGGTAGGAGAAATGGTGAACCACGTTCTCCAACAACAGGAACTCTGGTAGAAACACGAGAGTCAAGGAGCAAATATTCAACCATGTCTAATAGGTACTTATACTACAGGATCTCTTTTCTTTATGGAAGGTGAAGAAATACAAGCAACAGCTGCAACTGCTGCTATTAGGTAAAGCAAAAACAATTGAAACAGAACCAAATTATTTGAAATGATTTGTGTCAGTTTTAATGACAACAGCTCAGGTTTATTTTCGGTTTACTTTTGACATAGCAAATTGAGCTACAGCTGTTTTTTTATTCAAGAATATATTTGATTAGTGTTGTTGAGACTGTTTTTGGATTGGTTTCCCAATATGAGAACACGCTGCTAAAATGTTTCTTATTTTCTCTATATCCAACATTTTTAATTCAGTGAGTATGTCACTTTAGTGTACAATGAAAATTAACATCTAATTTAATGTAATCGATTCCATTCCTTTATTTTAATCAACGTTCATTTGTTGTTATTAAAATACCTTCAGTGTGTGTTTCACATTTAAAAATCAATCAGGAACTTGTGCCCTTTGAGCTACTTTAACACTCTAATGTGAAACATCTGCAGAAAGTGCTAAATATAGTCCTAAAAAGAACAAAGCAAAAGAGACTCAATCAAAACCAAGAATTTAGAGAGCGTAGCATGACTTTGTAGTTGTACTGATGGGATTAGTGCAGCGGCAATTGCATTATATTTGATTTATCGACATTTAAACATGTAAGAAATGTGTTTTCATCAACAGTTTGCATCAACAGGTAATTAAACAGAAGTAAATCAAATACGTAGAACATATAAATAAAGACCTTTCAGTAAAATAACCTATAAATGATCTATCTGCATTTAAGAGATTAAAGGATTATCCACTATTTGAGAATTTACTTTATTTCTCTGTGGATCTAATTTCAATAATGTGAATGTATTCTGTGACTAATGTAATATGGAAACCTTCCCTCAGAACATGAGCTGACAGCAGCAATGTTTTGTCTGTTTTGACTGAAGACAGATGAAAGTTGTCGAGGCCACGATGTGTGTGTGTGTGTGTTTTGCACATTCACTTTCCTCAGCTGTGTTTTCCAGGCAGCTGCAGTCTAGTCTCTTTGAAGCTGAAGATCAAAATCTGAACTTTGACTGATAACCTCAGACCCTCCACTTCACCCCCCCCCCACTCACATTTACAGCACGTTCAGTGCCTTCCTCCTATTGTATTGCTACACAAAGAGTTTCCGAGGCTGCAATAATCTGATATTAACTAACATCAGTAGAATTACAATAGTTATAGAAAACACCAGAGCGTGTTCACAGTACATCATTTTTTAGTTTATTCATCTCTATTTACCAGCCTTTATCACAGCTATAGCCAAAATAATTAGGGTTTTATCAATTTATCAATTTTATCAAAAACAAAGTTCAATATCTGGGTTCTGCTTAATTGAGGCCATAGTTTAATGAGTTCCTTTTGAAAACAAGGTCAGATTTATTTTACTCTTTTTCAGATGTCTGCTGTCACATTTACAAATCAACTCACAAGTGCCCAACAAGGAGTCCTTCAATTGGAATTGATTTTAAATTGGATTTTATTTTCACTTCTAATCATGTAAAAGAAAACACATTTTTCTGCAGACTTGGACTCTATTTTTCAGAATTTTTAGTTTATTTTTTTTTGCAAAAATATTTATTTCCAAACCTGTGAGCTCTCTCAAATAATCTGAGGATTGATGAAAATTCACTTTTACTTAGATGAGGTCAACTAACTCTCTTATGTTTTAAACAGCTGAGCTTTATTTTAAAAGCTAGAATGTGTATGTGGAAGGTTATGTTTTGTCAATGATAACAGTGTTGGGTCTGGGTTGGTGTGACTGATTGGAGAAGGATACTGAAGAGCTTTCGGTCCTTTGACTCGGACCTCATGCGGCTGAGCTGCTGTTTGTGACAGCGGAGGCTCCAGGGGTTGTGGCTGATCTCTGAACTCAAACCACTGTTCCAGTCCAACATCTGGAAGGGAACGTCTGAGTGGATCTTCGGGTCGAGTCTGGGACTCTTCAGCTCTCCGAGACTGTCAGAAGCATGAGAAAATGAAGGTAATTGATACAGAACACTGCATAAGAAAGAAAATAGTGCATGTGATCCTCTGATTATAAAAGTAGATGTGACAGCATCTTACTTATCAGAGGTGTCGGAGTCATGGGCCTCCCTCCTGTCAGGCCGCTCCTCCTTGTGGTCGGATGAGGATCGGTGGAGGCTGCGGCGGGAGTGTTTCCTCCTCGGCTGCTCTCTCTCGGGGAGGTCACGCTCCTCGTGCTCTCCAGCCACTCCCTCCATGTTGCTCTCCCCGTAAGGGTAAGCAACCAAGTTGATGTAGCCATCAGAGTCACCCTCGAAACACACCAGCACCACACCTGACCAGCAAGAACAGAAATATACAACGTTTAGATAGAGAACTATAATCTATCTTTTAAAAGTCTTATGGAATTTTTGCCCTGTGCGAAAAACTCATTCATTATCTTTTGTATTTAGAGATATAGTAAAGGTTCTGGAACTTAATTTGAGAAACTGTTAGACTAAATAACCAGATAGGAATGTCTGACAGTGTTTTACTCAAGTGCATAAGTATGGTTTATTTATATAGAACCTTTCACAGACACCAGTCACAAAGTGCTTCATAGTCAAATAAAGTAAAACAAAGATAAACAGCAGATCAAACACACAAAGAAGAAAAAAAAAAGACATAATACATAAGATTCCAAGAAAGAATTCCACGGAGTTTAGAGATCTCACACTTATTGCTTATTGCTGTCGGCAGGAAACCGTGAACTCCTCAAGTCTTAAACCATGTGTGGGGCCACTGACAGACCCTGGTTAGACCCTGGCCTCAGGGAAGAAGGTTGATAATCTAAGGAGCTTAGCCATGTACGGCTCTGAATTCTAAAATTAACAGGAAGCCAGTGCAGAGGTCAAATAGGTGTGATGTGTGACTATATGTTAGATTATGTTGAAAGCAGAGCAGCAACATTTTGGACAGTTCTCAAACTGTCAGAGGAAGATTTATTAAGGCAAGTTCAAATATCATGAGACAAAACATCTCGACAACAGATCTGAGTTTGGTTGTTTTTTTTATGTGAAAAAATTTGAATTGAGTCAGCATGTGAGTGAAGGCGATCAGAACAAAATTTCACATTAATCTGCATTTAATTGCAGGAAATTATTCACCATTCAGGTCATAATTGCATTTAAGCGCTAACTCATGATTAATTAGTTAGTTATTTTTAGTTATGGAAACAGAGCTAAGAGAGTCCCGGATCGTCGTCCTCCCAGTTCATCCAAATTAAAATTTGAAAATCAACAATCCAAATGAAGACTAAAATATTAGAAATACAAGAGTATAGAATGAACGGACTGTCCAGTACGCTTGACTTCCTTACTGCCTCCACACCCACAACACAAGGAGAATTTTAATCAGATAATGTCAAAACAGTTTCTGGGGGAAACTACGTCAAAGCGTCTGCAGTGTGTAATGCAGACACTTTGACGTCAGAGAGAGATGAAACTAAAACAATGACTGCATTCACTCTCCCCCCGACTCCTTTCGTCCTCTTCTCTCTTACTTTGTTTAAGAAAATGATGAATAATCATATACAGGTAGAAAAAGATGAGGTGTGTGTGTCTGTGTTGCTGTCACAGTGTGTTTGGGTCTGTTACTACAGCAAAAGCGAGTGGAAACAGCTTCAGCTACATGTCTGGTGATGAAGAACAGAGCAGCTGAACCACTTCACTTCCATTAAACACCCATACTTCCTTCTCTTCATCTGCAACCACCCAACCTGATTAAAGGTTGATCAGAGCAGTGTTTAAATTACAGGGTCTTCCCTAAACGAGACCTGAAAAAAAAGATTCATAATCAGCCATTACATTATAATATTTGTAAAATACTGAAAATATATCTTTTGGCACCTGAGTGTGTGACAAGTGCAGCTGAGAGCAGTAAAAGTGGAATAAAATTCCGCAGACTGTCTCGTGTATTTCATTATTATTGCAGCATTCCAATGAAAACTAAAGCTAACAACTTTCTAATCCTACAGTGAAGAAATAAATACACTTTCTACACAGTTTCTTTGACCCGGTGTTTATCTTCTGCCAATGACTTTGGACAGGAAGAGCGTGTTATATGTAATGTGGCAGTGAGCTGTCATACCTGTGTGTAAGTGCTGTGTGGATCTGGTGTCAGATTAGATGGGTTTATCAAACGTGAACTCATCCGTAATCTTGTGTCATAGCTGCAGAGGATTGGCCGCAGCAGACAGTTGTTGATACTCAGTACAAGTACATTTTGCAGAACTGCTGCCACAATAAGCTCCAAACTTCAGCTATGATAGACTGACTGCACAGGAAATTCCTCAGAGGTATTTATACAACTTGACCAAAAACAACAGGTAATTCCAGGATCAATACGCCTTGCCGCATTGTGCTCCAACAACTCCAACTTTTTGAAATACTGAGGATATTTGGAAATAAACATTTAGCATCCAAGAGCTGTGACTGACCTTTATACTCCGGAGTGAACTCCTTCATTTCTGGAGGCAGAGACTCATAAAAACGCTGCTCTCGGCTGATCAGAGGTTTACACACAGTGTGGTCGTCATAACGCATCATACTGGTGTGACCCCCAACCTACACACACACACACACACACACACACACACACACACACACACACACACACACACAGACACACACACACACACACGCACACACGCACACACGCACACGCACGTTAAGAGGGAAAGTGGTAAAAATAAAAACTTGAAGCTAGACTGAAACATTTGCAGTAACAGGATACTGTGAGATCTTCCTTTCCTTGGCTGCATTTATCCAAAATTCATTTGTTTTGTCTCTTTCATATTCACTATTTTCATTCTAAAATCTTTGTGTTTTCTGTTCATGCAGCAGCTTTTACAATTCATCCTCTGTTGCTCTTCCTGAGATTTTCTTTATAATAGTTTATTTGGTCCTTTAAATAATCTACAATAAGCTTGAAAGGCCCTTTTCATATATAGCAGAAAATACAGCGGATAGAATTAGAGCTGAAAATGCTTATGCCACCCTACCCTTTTATATCAAAACAATACAGTTGCAAAACATATACACATACAAAAAGTTCAAGAAGTTCTATAGATAATATATTACATTTTTCTATGTTATCTCGTGTTTTATACAGTGGGGAAAATAAGTATTTGAACACCCTGCTATTTTGCTATTTCTCCCATTTAGAAATCATGGAGGGGTCTGAAATTTTCATCGTAGGTGCATGTCCACTGTGAGAGAGATAAACTAAAAAGAAAAATCCAGAAATCACAATGCATGATTTTTTAATGATTTATTTGTGTGATATAGCGGCAAATAAGTATTTGAACACCTGAGAAAATGAATGTTAATATTTGGTACAGTAGCCTTTGTTTGCTATTACAGAGGTCAAACGTTTCCTGTAGTTTTTCACCAGGTTTGCACATACTGCAGGAGGGATCCTGGCCCACTTCTCCACACAGATCTTCTCTAGATCAGTCAGGTTTCTGGGCTGTAGCTGAGAAACGCAGAGTTTGAGCTCCCTCCAAAGATTTTCGATTGGGTTCAGGTCTGGAGACTGGCTGGGCCATGCTAGAACCTTGATATGCTTCTTACGGAGCCAGTCCTTGGTTTTCCTGGCTGTGTGCTTTGGGTCGTTGTCGTGTTGGAAGACCCAGCCACGCCCCCTCTTCAATGCTCTGACTGAGGGAAGGAGGTTGTTCCCCAAAATCTCACAATACACGGCCCCAGTCATCCTCTCTTTAATGCAGTGCACTCGTCCTGTCCCATGTGCAGAAAAACACCCCCAAAGCATGATGCTACCACCCCCATGCTTCACAGTAGGGATGGTGTTCTTCGGATTGTACTCTTCGTTCTTCTTCCTCCAAACACGCTTAGTGGAATTATGACCAAAAAGTTCTATTTTGGTCTCATCTGACCACAAAACTTTCTCCCATGACTCCTCTGTATCATCCAAATGGTCATATGCAAACTTAAGACGGGCCTTGACATGTGCTGATTTAAGCAGGGGAACCTTTCGTGCCATGCATGATTTCAAATCATGACGTCTTAGTGTATTACCTACAGTAACCTTGGAAACGTTGGTCCCAGTTCTTTTCAGGTCATTGACCAACTCCTGTCGTGTAGTTCCGGGCTGATTCCTCACCTTTCTTAGAATCATTGAGACCCCACGAGGTGATATCTTGCATGGGGCTCCACTGCGATTGAGATTGACCGTCATGTTAAGCTTCTTCCATTTTCTAATGATTGCTCCAACAGTGGACCTTTTTTCACCAAGCTGCTTGGCAATTGCTCCGTAGCCCTTTCCAGCCTTGTGGAGGTGTACAATTTTCTCTCTTGTGTCGTTGGACAGCTCTTTGGTCTTCGCCATGTAACAAGTTAAAGTCTTGCTGATTGTATGGGGTGGACAGGTGTCTTTATGCAGCTAACGACTTCAAACAGGTGCATCTGATTAAGGATGATACATGGAGTGCAGGTGGACTTCTAATGGGTGGACTAACAGGTCCTTCAGGGTCAGAATTCTAGATGAGACACAGGTGTTCAAATACTTATTTGCCGCTATATCACACAAATAAATCATTAAAAAATCATGCATTGTGATATCTGGATTTTTTTTTTTAGTTTATCTCTCTCACAGTGGACATGCACCTACGAAGAAAATTTCAGACCCCTCCATCATTTCTAAGTGGGAGAAATAGCAAAATAGCAGGGTGTTAAAATACTTATTTTCCCCACTGTATACATATAGCTTTCTAGGACTTCCCTTCAACTGCACTTTGTTTTCATTATTTTTCTATTTAAGTTAAGTAACATTTTAATGTGTGTGTGACATATTTTTTACCTGTTATATGAGAGATGCTGCCAAACAAAAGTTTATTACATTTTTTTAGTAGTTTTAGTAGTATAGCAGTGCCTGTAGGAAGTATATATTCCTACAGAATAGTGGACGCTTAAGTAGATTTTTCATGTTTGTCTAAAAGAGGGTGTGTTGGACTGTTATGTAGTCCTAATTGACAAACTGTACTTTTGGGAACACATACATGCAATGGGATCAAGAAAGCCATGAAAATACTTTTATTGTAAGAAAAACAAAAGGGTTAGGGTAGGATTAGGTAATGTTGAAAGTTCGGATTTTAATCTACATATCAGTATTGAAATTGTGTTGATAGGCAAAGTAAAACTAGATTAGACTTTGTACTATTTCCTGAATAGTGTAACAACCTGGGCATGTTACTGCTATATAACATTTTAATATGTTATATTGTAATATGTATAACAGTAACATGGCCAGGTTGTTACACTATTTCCTGAATAGTGTAATAACCTGGGTATGTTAGTGTAATATGTGTTTATAAATAACTAGTTCATGCCCAGATTGTGTTCTCTTAGGTCACATGTGTCAAACTCAGGTCCTGGAGGGCCATGTGGGTGCAGGTTTTTGTTCCAACCATGAAGTAACACAGCTATATCTAAAAGTTGAGGTTGATCTGACAAAGAATCAGAGATATGAGAGCCATAGACACTGCTTGCATTATAGCTAAATGACAGAAGGTTTCCTTCTTATTTGTTTGTCTCCACCTTTGTTTTGTTGATCTTGTACTAGGTTAATTCTAAACAACTTCTGAAATCAGTGTGGAAGTTAATCATGCATTATTACTTCACATTAGATATTTATTTTAATATAGAGTGCATTTGTTAGGTTATAGTACTTCTCATATCTCTGACTTTCTACTGTGTAGCAACTCTCTTCAATTAGTTGTGTTTGTGAAAGTAGCTTTTTTAAAGAAAAAGAATTACTAATAAAAAGACATCATTGACCTTTATTTCAGTTTTTCTGAAAGCATTTCTACCCACCTGGTGTATGAAGGGCTCCAGCGGAACGCCTCCTCCTCGTAGCCGAAGTGAAGCCCCTCCCCCCGGCCCCGCCCCTTGTAGTTTGCAGTCCATGTTGTTGGTGTGAGGGAGGCACATGGCTCCTGGCGGACGCACCACACCTCCTCCTACAGAGGAAAAGATTTTTTTTTTTAAATCATCCTGTAAACTTTATGTTAACATATATGCAATTCGAAATTTTGCATCATCATTGCTGCAAAAAAACTGCTTTGGTTACAGAAGTACAGATTTGATATTATAACTTGACTAGGGGAGCTGTTTTCCCCCATTCTGTTTGTGATGTCAAATTCTGACTTATATGGGCAATATTCTGGAAACACACTCTTTAAGAAATAAAATTTTTATTTGTAAATGGTTTGGAAGGAAGGAGATAATGTGCTGCTTAAAAAACTAAATATCCTTTAATGAGTAAATGTTATGAAATAAAAGGCAACATTAGACTGACTGAATGTGGACATGTTGAACTCTTTTCCTAGGTCATATCTCTTGTTTTTAAATCGAAGATGAATTAATTGTGTAAATATTTATCATGTATTTTTATATGTTTGTTTTTTTCAACCCATTTGAAATCAAATTCTTTCTATGTGCGTATGACTGAAATTGAGTTTGATGCCACTGCTCTTTTCTTTTTTTCCCTCAGTACTTATTCAGACCTGGAAATGACTACAATCAAATTTCATACCGCATAGGAACCCTGTGTAATATATCAGGCTGGTCCTGGTCTTACCCGGGGCATGGGCTCTGGTATGTAGTGACGGGGAGGGAGGGGCGCAGGGCACCACGGGCTGCTGGGAGCGCACGCCGGCCCCGGGGGGAGGCGGCGCCAGACCGAAAAACCACCTCGCAAAGCCTTCAATCAGAGTGCTCCAATCCACCGCCGGCAGCACAGAGACCCAATCAGGACAGAGGGTGGGGGGGCAGAATTCGGGGGTGGGCAGGAGAACCAGGGTGTCAGTAGGACAGGGTCACCAGTTCCTGGAGAAAGAGAAAATTACACAATGTAGAGTTATGGCAGCATTAATCGATTAAAGTGAAGTAAAAATGGTGTTAAAAACAAAAAACTATGAGTTAAAAAGGGCTAAATGCTCCTACTATGACCAGGTTCACTCTTTATATTACATTTATTTATTCATCATGGATATAAAAATAACCATTATTGCTCCTTTTTTCTTACCAGCTAAGACAAATTTGAGGTTTTGTCAGCAGCAAAGGTACAAGCAGATGGAGCATGCAGACAGCGACATTTACCTAGGTAAAAAAATAGAAACAGTCCTAATCTTACAGATTCTGGACATCATTACATTTGTCTTATAAAAATGATACAAACTGAGTTTTCTCTGCACATGACCACAAACAATTGAGATCAAATGTTTTTTGGCTTCTAACAGACCCCCCCCCTTACCCAACCACTGTGACAGTTGGTTTCTAATAACTAGAAGAGTCCCGTTCCATTGTGGAATAGATCCAGTACTAAACAAGTGACAGGATCAACCATTCATGTATAAAGAAATACCCCTTTCAAAATAAAACAAAAATTATGACCTTCAACTTTCTGAAACACACAAGAAAAAACTGCAATTTTGCTGTAGTGGTTCCAGCTGTCCTCCCAGTTCCCTGCAGATGACTTGAAACTCAAAACATCATCAGTATTCTGAGAGGACATTTTGTGATCCAGGATTTATTCCCCATAGAGCAATCAGCCCATAGTTTCTCAGACAAGCAACAGAATTGAAACAAAGCCTGTGTTGCTGAGTAACATCTTAAATAAAATTGTTGTTTTTTAAATGCAATATCATTGTATTGTGATTAGAATTAGCAATGACAATAGAAACAAAAACAATGGAGAACCACAATTATTTATCCCCTAAATTACCACATCAAACAGCTAAAAATAAATGTACCAAAGCTTGTTTGTCTCGTCCCAATAATATGAATGATTCAAAAAGCCTTTAAAATTGTCCTCATTTGTTGAGTAAATGTTCATGAAAAAAATATGATCTGATTTAATGCCGGGCTCATTTTTTATATTAGTTTTGTGTTATATTGTTTTCACAAGAGGTTTGGTTATAATGTAAATTAGGCCATGGCAAACATGAACCTCCTAAAAGCTACTCTTTCAGGATAAGGGTAGATTTGTAGATTAATTTAATTTATTGGTATAAGACCCATTCTATACAAACTATGCTATATGGAAAAGTATGAGAATTGGGCATCTGAGGCTGTTCTATCCTGTTTTGCATTTGTTAGCTCTGTTTTAGAGATTCAGGGACATTGAGGACTTGTTCAAAACAATGTAAATGAAGAAAAGCTTCTTTGCAAATAATGTGATTTTTATTTTAATCTTTTCAAACACTTGTCTCTAAATCAAACTGTATCAAACACATTCACTGCCATTGTGGCTAAATGCATAGTAATCTACACCCAGGGAAACTTGTGACCTTGCCTGAGTCTCCCTATGTTCATCAACCAGAGGCTGGACTTGAATATTGCTCAACATCTTTGTATTGAACTGGGAGAAAATCCCTGCAGCCAGGTCCAGAGTCTAGTGAAAAGTCTTCCCAGAGAGTAAAGTGTTATTGGAGCAGTGAGTGTATAGGAGTGTAATGTTCGCATACTTTTGGTCATATTTTTATTGACTTTTTCCTCCCGTCCCTGCCAACAATCTACTGCCTAATTCCAATACCGTCATGCACCTCAAAGCTTTCCCCTCAGTGACTCATCAGCTGCCTGAAGCCGGGGGAGAAAATGAAGAAGAGAAGGATAATAAAAGAAAAAATGCAAAAAAAAGAAGCAGAAGAATGGGAATGATGTCACAACTGGATTTTTGTGTGAGTGTGTGTGTTTCTTGCTGATGATTAAATTCAAAATGATGTAGTACCAACAAGCACAGCCTCAATATGCAACTAGAGCAACGATCAATCAACTAATTGGTTAGTTGATGGACAGAAAATTAATTCACAACTGTTTTAATAATTGATTCATTGATTGATTGAAAAAAATGTCAAATATTCTTGTTTTTTAATTGGCACAACAGTAAACTGACCAAAGATTTGAAATGTTAGACACAACAAAAGATTTAATGCTTTATCATTGCCTCTTAGACAGTGTGTAACATTTTTTTCCACAGGTATTGGAATTTCACTAAATAAAAAAAAATTCAATGAATAAAACAAAGAAAAATAATTAGTTACAGCCCATGTTTTATGGAGGAAACTATGTGGAATGAACCTGAAAACAGAAAGCAGAAATATAGTTGTATTTCTAAAAAATCTATTGAGAAATATTATTTGCAAATTGCCAAAAAGAGAAAAGACAAAATGTATTTTGGATTCTAAAATGTTTATTGATTGAAAACATACTGTAATGTGGCTATTTTTTCCACTATATATTTAAAATATTAATGTTCTCACTTGGAAGCACCTTTTCTAATGCAGGTTTTTTCTTCCCTTTTTTATGTGTTTGTATTTTTATCCTTTGTTAAATCATGATCGAAATAAAGATTCATACCATAATTATATCAACATCCACCCAAACCGTCAAGTAAATCTTACTAATTATCTGACCAACATACAATATGTAATGTAGCCAATACAACTTGAATTAAAACAATCTTACCTTATCCAATCCATTTTCTCATTCTCTTTCTCTCATCTCTTTTCTCTCCCGACAGATGCTGATGCATCTAATCTCATCAGATTTTTTAAAATGTGTTTTTTTCAGTATAAGGTAGGACTTCTGCTTGTTTTCTCTTCATCACATCTTGTATATGGATGCTTCATTTCCTGTAAATCCCTTGTGTGTGGATAAGTGGTTGAACACAGCGTATTCTGCTCAGGAAAGGTGGACTCAGCCGGCAATAATGAAAAGTACTATATTACTATATACAGGGGTAATTACAGCATACAAACACTGTAAATTGAATGGCACCAGTCCACAAAAAAGACAGTGAATTACACCACAAAACCAGGGCTCCCTGCTGTGTTACAGGACAAACATTAAATTCCTGGCTAAAATTATAATGGCAGTCAAAAGACGATTTTTTTTTTTTTTTTAAATCAAAAAGACCTTGTTTTTCACCACCATGACAAACATGCAGGCAAGGAACCGTGTCAAAAGTTAATCTGCCATTCAGTGTCCAGTTTCAATTTCAATTATTCAGCAATGGCTTCACATTAAAAGCCCCACCGGGAGGCTTTTACTGTCAGCAACTGACTGCAGATGCCTTAATCTATAGAAGCTATTTGTCTGTTTTTTGGTTTTAAAATAAATAAACGATGCAGCTCCAAGTAAGTTGGTTAAATGAGGAGCTGCAAGCACATTATCATTAGCGAAAACCTCAAAAACTTCATGCTCCTCTGTAAAAACACATATTGAACCATGGAGGAAATTCAACATTCAATAGTCTGATATCAAGTCCGAGGCCGAGCGTACACACATACACACAAACACACACACTCATGTGATGTGTAATAATTGCAGAGGTTGTCTATGTTCTTAAACCCGTGCGAATCTACCATGTCCATAATTTGTAAAGAAAAATTCCCCCACAAATTACCAACCATATTTCACCAAACAGAGGTCATATGATAATATCAGTCCCGTGCGAATCGGCATCTCTGTAATTTGGGGAGTTTTTAATTTTTCTTTTTTTTCAAGGTCTTACGTGCGTCCATGTCTATTTTCTGCCTCAGAAATTATTATCATAATCGAGTGAATCTGCAGAGCAGCTGCCCACAGTAAACTAATTTAACAGCTCCATCTTCTACCTGTAAGATGCTGCTGTGACGTTTCCTTTGTGATGCCAGTCCCAACAACAGTTCTGCAGTTATCTATTTAGGGCATTTAGAAACAAGAGTGTTGGCTAAAGGTTTGCAGCCTGTCATGTATCCAGATGAATATTATTAGTAAATTCCAGTACAATACAGACTTCACTTATCTGCTTCACACACAGACATAAGGGGGTAATCCCAAGGCCCCCAACAATACTAGTCCCGTGTGAATAGGGCTAAAGACACACACTAACACACGTGTTTCCCATGAGCAATGAATTCTAAACTTAGCAGCAAACCGTAAACATCAGGCCACATCTGTTCAGTTGTGGGATCTCAGAAACCGCAACGATGATCCATGATGTCCAATATCCCATCCCACTGCACTCAACACACACACACACACACACACACACACACACACGCACACATTGTATTAAATGCTGTGGAGGATTTTTTTTTTTTATATTTTTGTAAAGATAGATAATAAGGTCAAGAGTCTAACTGAACAACAGTTAATCCTATATTCCTATATATGTACTTTTTTTTTTAACTTTAAATTGCACATATATCATGTCAAACAATTTCAAATAAAACCTAGAAAAGTGCATCATATGATGGCAACTAATGGAATTTATTTGTTGCTACTGTTAAGTGATGTTTAGATAAGAAAATAACTCTTGATTCAGTATTTATAATATCAGAGAAGAATTCCACGTTTAGAGCTTTTCCGTGTTGGCTTCATTTTTCAGTCCTGGAGGCAGACGCTTGGCATAGATAAGAGAATTTTAGCAGGTCAGTCCTGCTCATTGAAAGTGTTTCAGACAGAGATGGGTATCAGGACACTTGTGAAACAGCTGGTGTAAACCCTCTGTGCTACGATGGGCTTGTTTCTATTACTGGACCCATGGTCTCTACTGAAGTCCTGGCACACAAACAACAGGTGTGAGTTTCCAGCAGGCAGCGACCTGTATGCAGTGTGATGCAGAGGGCTGGGAATAGGCTGCTCAAGGACGACTCTCCTCCCCCTCCTATCCGCTAAATTCACTGTCCTCCTCCTCTCCCACTCCCCTTCATCCCTCTCTCTAAATCCCATAACCTTCCAAACCCTCATCCCCCTTTCAGCCATCATTTTTCCCTGAAGCTAAAGGGTATCAAAGAATCACACAGTTAATTTAATATTCTGATCAAATACTGTCGCTAAAGACAAAACAATCAACTTTATCCAAATTTATTTTGGTTGTTTTCCAGGAACAATTTTAAGCCTCTTTCTAGGTGATTAAGATTGAGGCAGTATTAAAGCTCAACAGAGATACTGACTTATTATAAAGAGTGAGATATATTGATGAGATAGATAGATTTTTTCCCCTGTAACTGTGTGATATTAGGCTGAACAGATATTGTAAAATAAACAACTTGAACATAACACAATGTAAATCTAAAGACACACCAAGCAAATCTCCGAATTCTGAGTAGTAGTTTAAGTAGTCGAGTCCATGTTCTCTAAACAACAAACAACCCAACCTCTAATCGGCCTCCTGTGTCCTGCCAGGTGTTGTGAATGGGCTGAGCAGCCAGCCAATCAGCATAGAGGATCTCTGTGTGCATAGCTTACATCATGAGCCTGACTACGGCTCTGAGACACTGACAGACTGATTAGGCTGCTATTTGTGTGTGTGTGTGTGTGTGTGTGTGTGTGTGATTCCTCCTGCCCTTCAGTAAGTCAGAGATAGAGCCAATTAAGAATGTCTACAAATATCTAAGGGTAGAAGTGTGTAGTTTAGCAACTGGTTGAGTCTTTGTCAATGTTATTATCATTAAAAAAATTATGAAATAACAAATGATCCTAGGTAGAATAGTATTATTGATGCAATTAAAAGTAAAAGCATTCATTAATCAATTTAATTAGAAAACTGTTTGAGGTTTACTTTTCTCCATCAAACCTCACACATTTAAAGAGTAGAATAAAAGAGTCTCAATCTTACTTATTTACAATCAACAAAGATACCTGATCCACCTGCATGAAAATCAACCGAAGTAATCAGATTATAATCTGTCAGAGGTCCACACTCTTCTCAAACTGGTGACAACTGCAATTGTGAAGGGTAGTGAATCCATATATCACAGTACAGCAAGTGATGAACTTGTGAGGTATCTGCACAAAAAATCGTCTGTAGACAGTTATGACCCCTATGTTTTTTCCCTACTTGACTTGAATAGTCTGGGACCAATAGCCAAGCTGTGGATGCTAATGATTTTAAATAAAACTCCCACATTGCCACAACCAGAAGAAATACGATTAAAAAAGCCACTTGACATACTGTAGATGCACATATTGCTGTTCATTTTGACTCTTCTTGTCAACCATCAACACAGCTTCAGTGTTGACTAAAGATGATATTAAAGGGACAAATACAGCAGTTAGTATGTTTCTCCTAAAGGAAATCAGCTAACATAAACACAAAATCATTTCAGTCTGATTATCAGGCTAGTCTTCTCATCCTTCTTTTCACTGGTGGAGGGTTGTGCTTGTCCTGCGTGGACAAACACAGCCAAAATTACATCAGTGTGGTCGGCGCTTGCTGTCAGGTTGTTGCCACTTCAGATGGTAATGAATTCACATGCAGCAGGTACATGGTGATAGAAAGTGAACCTGCATTTGGTTACAAAATGAAAAAATCCTGGTATCTTATCTATGTGAGTGCAGGCAATGGCAATTTTATTCATGTAGCATTAGCAGCAACTCTAATAAAGAAGAACTGTAATAAACAAGTACTGTATTAACATAACTGTCTTCAGCTTCTTCGCTTGTCTAATCTGGTTAATGTTGTGACCTGGGGCACAAATTTGATATTCTAGATAATTGGAAAAAAATTAGGACATGGCCAGGGGAAGAGCTGAGATGTCACTGTCGTCGTCATCATCATCATCATCACCATCATGTCTTCACTCAGCACTTTTATGTCTTATTGCTGAGTGGTTGCGTTTGTGAACCAGAGCTGAATAATGCTAAATAAGGGTTGGAGGTAGCTACTGCTGACACACACACACACACACACACACACACACACACACACACACACACACACACACACACACACACACACACACACACACACACACACACACACACACACACACACACACACACACACACACACACACACATACACACACACACAAAAGCATAAGTTTCCAGTGAGGCCTGCGTGATGTGGAAGAAAAGAGAAGCTCAGGTTCAAGTTTAACTGATGCAATTGAAGAACGAATTTAGTATGAGACAGTGATGGACATGAGGAGGCAGGGATAGAGGACGTAATGTAGGAAAAGCTCTTTCCTTTTTTCACTGGGCTCTGTGGGAGAGAAACCTCAACCACATGTCATTCGCAAAAATCACAAACTACAACTGGGAAAAACATAAAAACATACACACAGCTGCTGCACATATTCCCTAACAGAGCTCAACAGCTGCTGAGCCGTGCGCGCACACACACACACACACACACACACACACACACACACACACACACACACACACACACACACACACACACACACACACACACACACACACACACACACACAGGAAAGAAAAAGAGAAAGAGAGAGAACAAGATGTCCTGTCAACAAATGTCTAGGTGAGACAACAACAGTTCAGATTAGTCAAAACAAACGCAAAGAACTCACTCATTTACCATCTGGGCTCTTTACTCCCCACAATCCCAACAGGCTGCATACAAAGTGGTTTTATCAGCACTTTACAAATCTGAAAGTCGGTGGGTGACTGACTGAGTGGTGAAGCTACACCATGTATCCTAGAATGCTTCTCCCATTTATGGTATCCATCAAATAAAAGTAGTCCAACAATAACATACAAACAAATTTATCTAATCTATATATACCTGAAACACTGCATCGGGGCAATTTTGCATTAATGACTAACCTAATAACTATTGCCCTAAAACGTTTTCAGTTGTGAGTAAGTGAAATAAATAATATATAAAAGGAAAAAAGAAAATACATGATTACATTAACCTTTTTAGATCACATCTTTGGTTATACTGTCTTTTAAAAAATGTTTCTCTGTATTTTCAAATACAAATAAAAATTCAATCACATTTTCTGCAATAAAAAAACTAACTAACTTCAACTAATGAAATCATTACAGCTAGCTGTAAATCAAGCTGAAAGGAAACAGTGTTCATCCTGTACATGATGCGATACGTCCACTCTTCCATGATCCAGTCAAATTTCTCTACTGTTGCTGGGCAAGTATATCAATAAACATCAATGACTCAATAAATTAAAAAAACATGCAGATTTCTCCCAGGATCCTACATCAAAACTGTTTCAGTTTAGGAAATATTTGTCAGCCTGCTGAAGATAGTTTAGTCCAGTGCTTCTCAATTATTTTCGGTCGCACCCCCTCTATGGAAGAAGAAAACATCTCGCGGCCCCCCTGCGCGACTATAAATATTATCACTTGTCTATAAAATTGTTATAAGTACATCTCTGCATAACACTGTATCCTTAATAAGAGAATTAAAAAAAGAACGAAATATAGACCAAATTACAACAAAGAATAGCTTTATTAACTGTAACAGAAAAGGTTTAAAGTGCATCTGAGAGTTCTAAAACAAAATTAAATGCTTAATAAAACTATAAACATTTTTTTGACTGACAATGTCAAACCATAGGATACTGAAAAAATTAGGGTGATTGGGGTGCAATGTCTTTAAGTGACGCGTTTATTTATTTGTCTTCATGCTTTCCGCTGCTAACATGTTGAGACACAGGAACACCGGTCTTTACTCGTCTACGACCATAGTCACAGTGAAGCCAAGCGCTACATACATGTGGATTCCCAGTAAGGCAATGGTTACCACGACAACCAAAACTCAACACTACTGAGGTTTTGATGAAAATATTCATGTCATTTTGCTGTTTTAAGGTCAAGTATGAACTTGATTTTCAACTTTTCAGACAACATGTACATGAAGTCACTAAAGTGCTAAGAAAAAAAATGTTGCCAGATGAAATTATATATATATATATATATACACACATACATATATATATACATACATATATATATATATAAAAACACCAACAATTCCACAACAACTAAGCAGCGTGTCTCTGCTGACGATGATGAAAATCATATGATATTAATGAAAGCTCCAGAACAGCTCCCAAATATACCTTGAGTTATGAGAACTTGCAACTGTCTTGTCAACTTGTCAATAACATGATATACCCTGGTTCAAACAGGAAACCCGAGTTCTGTCCTTTAAATCAAAAGATTTTTAATTGTTACAACTTTGGGTTGGTTACAAGTCTTTTCTCTGACCAAAACAATACAATCCATGATAAAATTCACTCACTACAGCAACAAGCCCTAACAAAGTGATTTTTTTTTACTCTTTTAAATTGTTCACAGCATAAAAAACAGATTTACTCCTACTGATGTAGACAAACTGCAGAACCAAATCATAAAAGTTAAGGTTATTTTTTTATTTTTTAAATTAAAAAAACTGATTACTGCCTGCACAGTGGGAATAACCTACTTTTTATTTATGTGATGCTGTCATATGACACATCTATTCATTAAGTCACCTCATGTTCCTCAGGGCTGCACTGATGAAATAGGAGCAAAAACTTTGAAATTTTATTAATGAATTCACCTTGTTTTATATGCAACAGTAAACACGTTGCTTAATTACTGCTATGAGCAAGAAGCAACTATTTGTTACAAGCCATGTTTTATAACCAACATGGTGCAACATGCTGATGTAGCTATACCAAACTCAAACAAAGTGACAAATATTTAACTGATATTAAAATGATACATATACTGTAGGGTTTGCCAAATTAGTTTTAAATTGTAGATTTTAATATATTTGTATTTACTGTAGGTTTTATCATATTAATTTTACTATATACGTTTTTACTTTAGGTTTAACCACATTAGTTTTTTTGGAGGCTTTAACATATTAGTTTTTATTGGAGGTTGTATTGTGTTAGTATATCTATATATTACCATATTAGTGGGACCAAAAAGCCTGAATTAAGTCCAAAGTCAGTCAGGTAACTTCCTTCTTCATAGGACTGGTCCAGGGTTAAATATCCAGCACTGACTCATTTACACCACATGCTGGTTGTTCCTACGTCCTCCCTTCAGAGTGATTTCAGTACTTGATGTTCAAAATGGACCACATGTTAGGTGGTTTCCTGGAAAAGGCTAAATTATCAAATTATAGACTTACAACTAAATTATACTTCAGTGAAGTGACAGAATGTTGTCACACATCTTTTTTTTATTTATTTATAGGTGGCGACAGACAACAGACGCCAAGACCAGCTGAAGTTTGTTTACATTCCGAAAAACATGACAGTACTGCAGGAGAAAAAGTTAAAGAGTATTTCATAAAAGAAGAAAAGATGAATTATCTTATTTACTTGTTTATTTCTACTTCATTTACCTCAAAATGTCTTCTAATCCGTATCCGTATTAAATTTGATCAGGTGTCAGCCAGATGTGACCAAAACACTACAGAATATTAAACTAGGGTTAGAACTTGGACTTTCAAAAGATCATCAAGTAAATTATGCTATATGCTCTGTAAATCCCATATATAACAACAATGCATGAGAAGCTACTATAGTCCATTGACTTCTACGGACTACAAAAAAAATAAATGAATGGACATGCCCTTGACATTCACTGGCAGGGAGAGAAACCAAGCAGATAGCGAGGACATAACCTTCTCTATATTCAGATGTCGACAGACCTTTTATAGACTGTTATACAGCTGTTACAGTAATCATCAATCACAATTCAACCCTGCTGACTGGTGTAGATTACAGAGGGAAACTATTTTTTCCCGGCAGAATATTTAGCACTATAATAATGTTGTCATCCTTTTTCTCTATGCTGTAATTTGTATTTCTTGTTCTATTCTGTACACCAAGAGGGATCCATCCATTGGTCTTCCTTCAGTTTTTTCATTCTCTATACAAGAATCTAAGGACAGAAAATGTTGTATTGCAGTGCCAATTGTAAAGCCCCCCCGAGAAAAAAATGTGATTTGTGATACTGGACTATACAAAAGATTGACTTGACATGCATAGAGTCTCAACCCTCATTCAATCCCATTGACAAATATGAAAATATAACAGCAGCTTCTGCATGACAGTCAGTCTGTGTATGTGTAATATCATCCCAGCGATGTGCACAATACAATTTATAAGGCCGTCCTACCTACATCAGCGGTTTGGAAACAAATAAACAAGACTAGCATCATGGTTATCATTGAGGAGTAATTTCAGCACTAATATTCTGTTGCTGTCTTTAGCTTCAAGCAATCCCTTCAGTTTAATGATCACAAACCCTGTCTGAATTGTCTCAATAATTGTTGTTTTGTCTGCATCAATATATATGTGTTATTTAGTAAAGTTATTCTTTTTAATGTGAGGGATGTTGATTTGTTTATGTCAGGTAATTTTATTAATAACAAGTGTCATTTTTACTTTTGTTTTTTTTGGCCTTTTTACAAATCATCTTTAATGACTTAGAAGAACTAATCAGCAAAATAATAATACCATCATTATTATTATTATTAATCATCATAATAATAAATACAGTGAAAAAAAATTGGTGCCATTCCACTTGCAATAGTGTAAAAGGGATTAGGCCAAAATATATAAAAATATATACAGTTTACATTTTATATAAGTTTTGCACCTTAGCCATAAAATAGATAAAATCTAATTATTTATTAATTTTAATTGTAATAATCACATATATCAAACTAAACATGTTTAGTTTGAGCATTCTTAAGATATTAAGCTCATTTCATCATTGTATGAGAGATTTTCCTATCATTCTATTTTACTTTCCTGCACGTTCAATTATTAGTACTAGTAGTAGTAGTAGTAATAGTATTTCCTCTCCATCATTAATGCAGTTTAATTGTATCCCAATGTTTTAATTGTAATTTACAGTTTTATGTCAATATTATAATTTTAATGTATGAATTACGTTTAATTACCCTGTGTTGAAATTGACTTGTAACAGAATAGTACACATTTGCATTTATATTGTCTCGTTTCTAAAATAAAACCCATGATGCAGCAACCCTGACGACAGGCAGTAATAACATAATAATAAAAAAATCTATCGGTAATGTTATATCGCACTAATAAACAAATATCACTAATGTGATAACTAAGGTAATAATATCTTCGTTGGCTTTTCATGGAGCTAGCGTCAAGCTATTAAAACTTTTAAACACTCACCTGTTATTAATCCTGCAAACGACACCTTCCCTGCCTCCGACATGAACCTGAACACAAGGTGAACCAGTGATAACACGTTTATATCTCATGTAGCATCTTAGTTAGCATTAGCTGTCAGACTGGCCAGCTTCTTGACCTTAGCCTGACAACACGCTAGCTAGCTCTGTCAGCTTCACTCCTTCTAAAATCATCTCAGAATGAAAGATAAACCTCGCACCGTTTCACGTCCTCCCTCTTTAAAGCTCGCCCGCGCCTTGAGCTGCCGCCGCGTCCCGGGAAACACTGACGTTAACTCGACTCCAACTGCCGTTTAAGTAGCCTCCTCATATGCTAACGCTAGCTTACAAGCTAGCATAACGGTTTTGACGTTACGCAGTCTTTCCCGTTTAGCGGAGCTGTCACAATAACAACATACCTTCAGGAGAACCGGGGGGACAGCGGCTGACTCCACGAGAGTTCCGGTGAAGAGACTTTTACAGACTGAGGAGATACACGGATGTCGGTCCCGGTGTTATTAACTCATTAACGATGGAAAACAACATCCAGCAGGCTAACGTCATTACAGTGGAGCTAACGCAGCCTGTTTGGCTTTTACAGTTCACTTCATGTACATGACGGCGATGCTCTGGCGCCGCCTGCAGGCTGAAGTCTGCAACTGCAGGATGAAGTCTGCAGTACTATTACTGTGAAGATATTTTAAAAGGTACTCAAAACCTTACATTTTAACAGAGCGGGTTTTTAATATTTACTTTTCTATTTACTTTACTATTTCTTGGCTCTGCCAGTTTTAATAGCTGTTCTCGTCATTTCTTTTCCTAGTTTGTAGGCTAATTTTTTATGCTAGTGGTTTTTCACTGTAGCACTTTTGCTCAAAGTCTCAAAAATAATGTCCAACATTAAAAAAGCTCCTACGAGCTTTATAGTGACCAAAGCAAACAATATAATTTATTTTAATAATATAACACTGCAAAATAAATACTTTTGGTTGTGATTCAGTACAATGTTGCTGATAATACTTCTGTACTTTTACTTTACTTAGATAACATTTTCAATTCAGGACTTTTACTTTATAGTACTGTAGTAATAGTATCAGAGTACTACCACCGCTGGTAATAACTTGGTTTACCAGATTTAAATAAATTCCCAGTCCCCCTGAACGCAACATTGACCAACGTAACCGTCCAAATGAAGATTTGATTAGCTGTTAAATTTACGGCGAGAAGGAACCAGCCAATCAGTGCAGCCGTTCTTCGTCGTTGTCAGCAACCAACGTACACAATTTAACAACCAGGAACTTGCGTCCAGTCAGATTTAGACAAACTGCGTCTATCAACATACCTTATGTGTTACCGCCTGTTTCTGTTTGTTTACGCTTGTCGGTAAACAAGCCGCCGTCACAGTAAACAAACGCCGTCGGCATGAATCTCGGGTGCGTCCGTTTTTCAAAGCTAACAGCAGCTAGCTGTGCTAACGCGGGGACCTTGTGTGTTGCAATGAGACAGAGATTATTGAGAAAAGGTCCAGGAACAGCTCATCACTGTTTGACTTATTCCGATCTTAACTTACACTGACTAGTCTGCTGAGTTTATTGCATGTTTTACCATCAGCAAGAGAACACCTCTTAGACACTTGGAGATATTGAAAGTTATTGTATTATCCACAACAAACTACAGTGTTCAGTCTACTGTTTGTGTTGCTCACTCAGATGGTTTGTGTGTTTTGAACAGAGACGGGCTGCTGTTTGAACTGGAAGATGGAAAACCCAAGCTGATTGTCCTCAGCCATGGTGAGAGGCTTCAGCTTTTATATTCAGTATAAAATATAGATGAAAATAAAGAGATATTTTATCGACATCTTAAGAAGAGAATCGATATATATAAATATATATATATATATATATATATATATATATATATATATATATATATATATATATATATATATATAATTTTGGAGGTAATAAGTATTGTCTTTTCATTCTTTTAAAGGCTGCAAAAACAATAGTGATGTGGTGACCATTACTGATGATTCTTTATCAAAAATTATCAGTTAACAATATTGATTAATTTTATAATTTAAAAGTATTTTGTGAAAGCACCCGTTATCCCAACAATATTGTCACAATATTGATATTAAGTTTTTGGTAAAAAAAATGTTGTGATATTTGATTTTGTCTATGTATGCCATAGAAGGTTCACTCACATATCCGTTTATCAGAATGAGTGCTAACTGTCAGTTAAAACAACCTTTATATAGACTTGCAATGATTAGAAAAACAATACATTTTAACATTAGTGTGCTATTTTATAATTTAAATGCAATGGCACTTTATATTTTACTGGGACAATGTCAAAACTGGCATATAGTGTAACCCTAAAAACATTTTACCAGCTGTTATTACAAATTTGAATCACATGATATCAACTAGTTTTATATTCTAGGTGGA
Source organism: Eupleurogrammus muticus (assembly GCA_036785175.1). Classification (NCBI taxonomy): domain Eukaryota; kingdom Metazoa; phylum Chordata; class Actinopteri; order Scombriformes; family Trichiuridae; genus Eupleurogrammus; species Eupleurogrammus muticus. The sequence goes on from JAYKQN010000021.1 coordinate 11,743,742, forward strand.
ATAAATATTTAAAATTTATCATTCTTTTTCAGTAACACCATTTGGCATTTTGTGTAAAAAAAAAAATATATATATCACACAAAGTGTTGTAAATACAAATAATACAAATGGAATTTTGAATAACAAGAAACCAACATGAACACAAAATGTACATCCGAGACAGCTGATGAATGCTTCTTAAAACTATTTAAACAGTTTTGGACTTTATCATCTTGCCAACAATGATTTGTCACTGACCCATACATATATGTATGTATGTATGTGTGTGTATATATGAAAAAAAAAAAATTCTCCCCTCACCCTTCCACGGGTGGTCTCATCCACTTTTCCAAGCTCGGGTCCTCTACCAGAGGCCAGGGAGCTTGAGGGTTCTGCGCAGTATCCTTGCTGTTCCAAGGACTGCGCTTTTCTGGACTGAGATGTCTGATGTTTTTCCAGGGATCTGTTGTAGCCACTCCTCCAGTTTGGGGGTCACTGCCCCGAGTGCTCCGATCACCACGGGCACTACTGTCGCCTTCACCTTCCAAGCCTTCTCCATCTCTTCTCTGAGCCCTTGATATTTTTCCAATTTCTCGTGCTCCTTTTTCCTGATGTTGCCATCACTTGGTATTGCCACATCCACCACCACGGCTTTCCTCTGCTCTTTATCCACCACCACAATGTCTGGTTGGTTTGCCATTACCATTTTATCAGTCTGGATCTGGAAGTCCCACAGGATCTTAGCTCGGTCATTCTCCACCACCTTTGGAGGTGTTTCCCACTTTGACCTTGGGGTTGCCAGCCCATACTCCGCACAGATGTTCCTGTACACTATTCCAGCCACTTGGTTATGGCGTTCCATGTATGCTTTACCTGCCAGCATCTTGCACCCTGCAGTTATGTGCTGGATTGTCTCAGGGGCCTCCTTGCACAACCTACACCTTGGGTCTTGTCTGTTGTGGTAGATCTGGGCCTCTATTGCTCTGGTGCTCAGGGCCTGTTCCTGTGCAGCCAGGATGAGTGCCTCTGTGCTGTCCTTCAGTCCAGCCCTTTCGAGCCACTGGTAGGATTTCTTGAGATCAGCCACTTCAGTTATGTTCCGGTGGTACATCCCGTGTAGGGGCTTGTCCTCCCATGATGGTCCCTCCTCCAGCACCTCATCCTCTGTTCTCCATTGTCTGAGACATTCACTGAGCACGTCATCTGCTGGGGCCTTGTCCTTGATGTACTTGTGGATCTTGGACGTTTCGTCCTGGATAGTGGCTCTCACGCTCACTAATCCTCGGCCTCCTTCCTTACGGCTAGCGTACAGTCTCAGGGTGCTGGATTTGGGGTGGAACCCTCCATGCATGGTGAGGAGCTTTCGTGTCTTAACGTCTGTGGTCTGTATCTCTTCCTTTGGCCACCTTATTATTCCTGCAGGATATCTGATCACTGGCAGGGCGTAGCTGTTTATTGACCGGGTCTTGTTCTTACCATTGAGCTGGCTCCTTAGGACTTGCCTTACCCTATGGAGGTATTTGGCTGTTGCCGCTTTCCTTGTTGCCGCTTCAAGGTTGCCATTTGCCTGTGGTATCCCCAGGTACTTGTAACTGTCCCCAATGTCTGCTATTGTTCCTTCTGGGAGTGAGACCCCTTCTGTGTGGAATACCTTCCCTCTCTTTGTCACCATCCTGCTACACTTCTCCAGCCCGAATGACATCCCAATGTCTGTGCTGTAGATCCTGGTGGTGTGGATCAGTGAGTCGATGTCTCACTCGCTCTTAGCGTACAGCTTGATGTTATCCATGTAGAGGAGGTGACTTATGGTTGCCCCATTCCTGAGTCGGTATCCATAGCCAGTCTTGTTGATTATTTGGCTGAGGGGGTTCAGACCTATGCAGAACAGCAGTGGGGACAGAGCGTCTCCTTGGTATATGCCACATTTGATGGAGACTTGTGCAAGTGGCTTCCCATTGGCTTCAAGGGTGGTCTTCCACAACCTCATCGAGCTTGTAATGAAGGCCCTTAGAGTTCTGTTGACATTGTACAGCTCCAAGCATTCAGTGATCCATGTGTGTGGCATTGAGTCATAGGCTTTCTGGTAATCAATCCAGAAACAATACCCACCATGGAAACGAAGGTTGGAGGCTAAAATCAAGGCAACACGGAGTGAAGTGAGCCAACTGACAGAGGCCCAGAGAGGTGCAATGAAAAGACCAGAGAGGTGCAATGAAAAGACCAAAAATCCAGGCTGTGCACAGGTTGGTGTGTCGGGCTCTGCAGTCTTGGGCGACTGTCCTGTCAACCAGGAGTTGGTGTTTAGCTCCTCTGGTATCTTTGCCAATGCCCTTCTGTGCTTCGCTCATGTATTGATCCATGTGCCCACTTATCTTAGCCGCAATGATGCCTGACATGAGCTTCTATGTTGTGGAGAGACAGGTTATTGGCCGATAGTTGGATGGGACTGTACCCTTTGAGGGATCCTTCAGGATCAGGATCGTTCGCCCTTCGGTTAGCCATTCAGGGTGAGTCCCATCCCTTAGCAGCTAGTTCATTTGTGCTGCTAGGCGCTCATGGAGTGCAGTGAGTTTCTTAAGCCAGTATGCGTGAATGCTGAATGCCCGGTGCTGTCCAGTTTTTCATACCTGAGACTCTTTCTTGGATATCTGCCACTGTGATGGTAACTGGATTCTGTTCAGGGAGGTTGCTGTGGTCTTTCCTCAGTGCCATCAGCCACTGTGCATCGCTGTTGTGTGATGCCTCCCGCTCCCATATACTTTTCCAGTACCTCTCAGTTTCCAGCCTTGGTGGGTCTGCTCTGCTGTTATTACCCTGCCATTGAGAGTACACTTTCGCAGGTTGAGTTGCGAAGAGCCGGTTTATTCGTCTGGCTTCATTCTCATGTGTGTACCTCTTTAGGCGGCTGGCCAAGGCTTGGAGCCTTTGTTTGGTGTTGTGTGAGTGCTTCAGGTATGGGCATCTGTCTGTACCTCTTGGGCACTGGTCTTTTCATTGCACCTCTCTGGGCCTCTGTCAGTTGGCTCACTTCACTCCGTGTTGCCTTGATTTTAGCCTCCAAACTTCGTTTCCATGGTGGGTATTGTTTCTCATGGCTCCCATGGTTCCCCAGCACCTGACGTAGACCTTGTTAACCCGGGCGACGTCTGAGCCGGTGTCTCATGTGTATCATTGTCTCTCATCATTGTATGAGGTGGGCAGTAGCGTGAAGGGTCTTGCCCAAGGACCCACACTGGATGCTCACTGGATGCTCATTCCGTCCCGACGGGGATTTGAACCGGGGGTCCCCTATCCAGCCGCTTATATACTGTATATATATATATATATATATATATATATATATATATATATATGTGTGTGTGTGTGTGTGTACTGTTGTTTTAAACAGTTTTTTTTTAACATGGATAATTTGTGGCTCATAATTTATTACTTTAAATGAATGTAGTTAACATCTCATGTCTACAGTGGTCAGAAAAAATAATGTGTTATACATTAAACCAGCTATCGAACTAGTTTTCTGCATCACTTTATTTCACTCGGACAAATGACATACCAGAACATGAACTGTGAGTAATCATTCTAATATTAACAGTTTTTCACTGTTTCATCTTTCCTTCACTTCAGGTCATGAGAAGGATCCAGTAAAGGTAGGAATCTCCCCTATTCAACCTGTCTGTTAAAATTCACAATTTCTACATGAAATAATAAATACATTTTATAACCTGCCCTATAGAAACAGCCGATGCCAACATTTACCTGTTACACTTCTTAAATCCCTAGACTATTTCACTGTAAGTGACTGATTTATTATAACATTATAACAATAGCACCAGCAATCGTGCAAATATTTTTTTTCTCCAAGTTGCTTTTATCGTGTTTTGAAACTAAATCTGGTTTTGAGAAAAAACAGTGAAGCTGAAAATGGAAAGAACAGTGTGTTCTCTGTGATTTCGACCTACACTATATGTCAAAAAGTATGTGAACACCAGATTCAAGCCAGAAGTGATAGATCTCTTTGCAAAGCCATAGAAGGATCCACTGCAGGGATTTTCTGCCATTTCACCACAAGAGCATTAGTTCATGTTTTTAACAGGCAGCATCTCAAACTCTCTTCTAGTTTTGTCCTAATCCGATTTTAATTTAACATCCACAGCAGCTGTCCCTTAGGCCCAGAGTGGCTCACATCCTGATCCCCGGGAAGCCGAGCTGTGTGGAAGATAAGCAGGTGGAGCGTCCAGCCAGGCCACAGAAGACCGGGAGACACAGAGAAACCAGGGTCGGAGGTGCAGCAGCCTCCTTCACCTCCAGCAACACTCTGACAACATCCAAAACACGAGAGCATCTCACTGCAGGGGGAGGAGCTAAGGCTGAACCCAAGGTTTGTCTCAGGCTATGTCTTTGGTTTTTACTGTTCACTGGTCTTTTTGTTAACCCTCCATGGCCCAGAGTTGCCCTATGACGATTATTTTATTTTTGATTTTCTAAAAGGCTGTGATATAAAATCAATCAATTTACATTTAGGCATGAAAAGGGGGCTTTTATTTCAGAGGGATATACAATTTATAAGGTCACATGGCCAGGATATTCTGTTTTCCAGTTGCTTTAGATCATGGACATTTGACATATGATCATCATTGTCTCACAATTAAGGTTGTCTTTTATTCAGAATTTTGGAGAATTTTTATAAAAGTTTTTGTTCTAATATGACAAAAAATGTTGCCAAATCAAATATAATATATATATATATATATAGGGCGACACGGTGGTGCGGTGGGTAGCACTGTTGCCTCACAGCAAGAAGGTCGCAGGTTCAAGACCCGCCTTGGGCCTGGGTCTGGGGCCTTTCTGTGTGGAGTTTGCATGTTCTCCCCGTGTCTGCGTGGGTTTTCCCCGGGTACTCCGGTTTCCTCCCACAATACAAAAAACATGCGCAGGTTAATTGGTAAACTCTAAATTGCCCATAGGTGTGAGTGTGAGAGTGAATGGTGTGTGAATGGTGTGTGTGCCCCACGATTGGCTGGCGACCATCTGGGGTGTATCCCTGCCTCTCGCCTTAACGCGCTGGGATAGGCTCCAGCAGACCCCTGCGACCCCGAAAGGGAATAAGCGGGATAGACAATGGATGGATGGATGGATATATATATATATGTGTGTGTGTGTGTGTGCCTTTTCAGTTAATAAAATTAAAAAATATATATATATTACCATGTTTATCCATGCTCTGGAGGATGAATCACATTCATCTGTGTGTTGAAGGTGAAGTTGGATAGACAGCAACAGAGCTCCACGGTTGGATCCCTGAGAGGGAAAAAAGGGCCACTTCAGATTCGAGGCGGGGGAAAGGCGGGATTAAAGGAGAAGCCTGTCAGTGGGGACACAGGACTGAAGGACAGCGTGGTCTGTCTGACCAGTGAGCAGCTGCAGCACATCCTCAATAATGTCCACACCTCTGGAGACGGACAAAACATCCCACAGGACCACAGCACCCAGGGGGATGGTTAGTGTTGACTGAGTAGGGAGTAAAAAAATAAATAAATAAATATATTATTCATGTTTCATGTTTTTCTTTGTTAGGAAATGAGAAAGACCTCAAATTTGTCTTATCAGTTAATGAAAGAGGAAGAGGAGAAGGAGGAGAGATGAAGGAGGAAGACAGAGGAGGAGGAGTAATTGATACAGAGGAAACCTTACAGCATAAAGACAACAGGTAAACTTACTTCAACAGCTCTGTTTTGTTCTCTTTGTCCTCCTGGCAGAATAGAATTAAAAATAACATTAATGTTGTGAAAATCAAACAACACTTTGGCTCTATTGTGAGAGTCAGGGCCATTATAACCATGTATAGTTTCAATATTTTATTCTGTGGCTAAATATAAATGACTAAAAAGAAACAATAGTTTATGATTAAAGCAGAGTTGTTTTGACTCAATCTTAAATAAAAGAAACAAAAACACTAAAATGTGACTTAAAATAATGTTCATGTGAACGCCTTTATTAAAAAACATCCTTGGAAAACGAACACTGCTGACATAGTGTGAATTAATTTCATTGAATGTGTTTTTCCAACATGTTTGTTAATGCAGCTGCTCCTGTTGTTCAGGTTGTCTGGGTGTGTGTTCAGCTGCCTGGAGGTGAGACAGTCGGACAGCAGAGGTGCTGCAGACGCCAAGAAGGCTCAGTGGAGGAGAGATCTGAGTAAACAAAACACACACACACAAATATTTAGTTTTTCCAGCTGGAGTCAACATGCATCCAGCACAAAACAACAACGAGAACAAGTGGAGTAAACTAAAGAATTTTCAAAAATTTCTCCCGAGTTGGAAGAAATTAAATCAGAGCTAAAAGCAAAGTGATTATTGCACAAACGTGTGTGTGTGTGTCTGTGTGTGACATAATGATTCCAAATTTTACTATATTCGACATTGACCCTGAAACAAGTCTCAACTGGCTACAACATGAAACTGAAAGTGGTCATTGTACTATTTTCACTGAAATATTTTATTTTAAAGCAAAAACTAGTCTTTGACTGTAGCTGCAGTTGAATTCTGTTATGTGTGTGTGTTTGTGTTAGATGAGCAAGTGACACTGAAGCAACAGCAGCAGCAGCAGCAGCAGCCTTCAGCCTCTGGCAGATTGCAGGTATGTGGTGTATTTCAATTGTAAATGCCAGAGTTTCACTGATTGTTTTTGTCAATTTTTCTGTGCTTCCATTCCACACTAAAGAAAGCTAGAAAACCTATTTTTTGTCATAAAATATTCCTTAAGCTGTGTGCTTGTGTGTTTCAGACTGAGGAGGACAGAGACAGTGTGTTGTCAGTTCAGAGTTCATTGAGCCAACGAGAGCAGCCAGCAGCCATCAGATCCAGCCTGAGACTTGGGGTAAAACATGTTCTTCCTCCTGGCCCTGAGCCAAATCCTTGAGGAATAAAATCATTTAATCATTTAACTTCAGTCAAAGAGTATCGTAGTTGTTACACCTTTTGCTCCATCGGTTTTTATGTTGTACTAACGTGCCCACCACTTTACACTTGACTAAGCACTCCCAGTGTTACATACAATTTCTGTTTTCATATGAACATAAAAAGAAGTAAGTTTGTATTACTAAAAAAATTTCATGTATGGAAAAACCTTTTTTTTCTTTAAATTATGCCGTTTGTGACTAGGAGGTGACTCCGATGGAGGAGGTGCTAAGTGTGGAGAAGGAGGAGCAGAGGAGGCGCTGGCTGGAGGAGCTGGACCGACAGAGGGAAGAGACCACTGAACGCAGGAGACAAGAGAAAGTGCTGCAGAGACAGGTACACGCGTACGCTTCATGCTCAGGCTCTACAGCAGGGCTGTCAAACATGAGGCCAGGTGCAGGTACAAAGTGAGACAAAAAATAGACCACTTCCTGTCTCGTCATAGAAATGTGAAGTTGTGAGAGAGTCTTTTAGGGCTCAATTTCTAGGTGTTCTACTGGTCTTGGCCCCCTGGACATCAAAATTACACTTAATGTGACACATGAACTAGACTGAGTTTGACTCTGCTGTGCTACAGGTTCTGTGTTCATATTGACACATGCCATTCTTCTTCTTTCTGTTCGTGGCTTCATGTCGACGTGTCTGCAGACGGAAGATCACGAGCTCTGGGCCGCGCACTTTGACTCCCTACAGAGGAGACCTGTCGTCCACGCTGCTGCTCCCCCACCAGCCCCACACAGCAGCTCGGAACGAGGGGACTGGGATCCCTCCTCCTCCAGCCTGTCCCTGGTCTGGGAGGCTACAAGCAGCTGTGGAGCAGAGAGCGTGGATCTGAGCGGCAGGCACCTGAGCAGAGGGGGGAGACCAGAGGGGAGGTAAAAAGTTTATGCATCATTCTATTTAAAGCAGCTCTCACAGGGTTTGTGCGGGAATCCTGAAGTTCATTTGTAAGACTCTTTAAAGACTTAATCACCACTTTGAGCAGTATTCTGCAGCACAACATTAACAATCGATAAAATCATAAAAAAAAGATGAGATTTTTATTTTGTCTTTTTAACTGTGAATTTCCTTTAGATATAATTCAACTGGAAAATGCTAGTTTAATAAAAAAAAAAACTTTCTCCAGAACCTCTAAAACTGAACAATAAATTGTGAAGACTAAATTAAACCAAGAGCAGAGTTTATAAAATAAATCTAAAATTGCATCAGATCAAAATCTTTTATGAATCTATAGAGTTGATGTGTTTTTGTGTGTCTGCCTTTTGTCAGTTTTCTCAGGGGCATGACTGCTCTGCTGGACCCTGTCCAGATAGAGGAGAGAGAGAGGAGGAGGCTCAAACAGCTGGAGCAGCAGGTAGAAGGAGGAGGACTCTAAGCTCATTTTATTGGTTGGCTTTTTAAACATTTTCGGGTCTTTCTTCCTCCAGCGAGTGATCGAGGCGCAGGTGGCGGAGCGGCGGAGGCATCGGGAACGAGAGCTGGAGAGGAAGAAAGAGGAGGAGGAGGAGGACGAGCGGAGAGTGGAGCTGGAGAGGAAGATGCTGCAAAAACAATATGAGATGGACACACAGAGGGAGACACAGAAGGTCTGTGAGCAACGCACACACGCAGACAGATATAACAATGCTAAATTTTACTCTATTCTACATTGACCCTGAAAACAAAGTCTCAACTGTGTGTGTGTGTGTGTGTGTGTGTGTGTGTGTGTGTGTGTGTGTGTGTGTGTGTGTGTGTGTGTGTGTGTGTGTGTGTGTGTGTGTGTGTGTGTGTGTGTGTGTGTGTGTGTGTGTGTGTGTGTGTGTGTGTGTGTGTGTGTGTGTGTGTGTGTGTGTGTGTGTGTGTGTGTGTGCGCGCGCGCGCGCATGTGTCAGAAGCAGCCAGAACATCAGGCAGAAGATCCAGACAAAGGCCATGATGATGAAATAGTGAATGAGCCACAGGAGCCCAGAGGTTTGTCTGGTTTAATGAAGCAGTAGCAGCCAAACACACATGTTTACTTTACTGCTCAATAAAACCATGAACCCACTCACTAGCACACGCTTTAAGCACATTTAAAAAAATGTAAATGTGTGTGTTCTTCTCTGTGTGTAGAAGCAGCTTCTTCTGTTCAGCAGAGGGATGACAGAGTTAACTCTCCTGAAGTCTCTGTGCAGAACCAGCCTCCTCTTCCTTCTCCTCCTCCTCCTCCTCAGTCTATTGCTCCTCCAAACAGCAGGAGCAGAGCTGTGAGACCAGACAAGGAGAACATCTGTTTGCCTCCTCCAGCAGCAGCAGCAGGAGGAAGAGGAGCAGAAGACCCTTACGAGGACTTTGCCAGTACAGACAGGAGCAGGAGAGACCAGAGGAAGCCTGAGTGGAACACACAGAGGTACAGACAGATGTTTCATCCACAGCTATCTGGGGTTGGTTTCCTCAGCAGCCGCTGCAGGTTCATTACAACTACTAGACTGAGCCATGAGCCATAGTAACAATTCATGACAAGGCCACCATGAACTTAACGTAATTAAGCCCCAGTAATGTTGCAGGGATAATAAAAAGCAGCGATTTATGGTGCTTCATTATTTCAAATAAATGTAAAAAAGATTTGATCTAGTTTTTATATATCCCTCTCAGGCCCAAAAAAGAAAGAAAGAAAGAACAAAATCCTAAATCTTTCCCTGAACTCTATATTGCCAAGAGTGAAGTCAAATCTGGAAACAGTATTAAATCTGACCCAGTGCTGTGTTCCTCCAGCCACACAAAAGCCACACAAACCCAGTATTTAGTCTGATGCTGTGCTGTGTTCCTCAGGCCCAGCCGGCGGTTCATCCCGGCCTCTCAGCGTTACCCTGCAGCTCTGCAGAGGAACAGACAGGAGAGTCGACTGAGGAGGCAGGCTGAGCTCCTTGCTCTGCAGGAGAGGGCCTGCTTGCCCAGGTCCAACCCTCCTCTTCCTCCCCCCAACCAGGAGGCCCCTGTTCTCTGCCCCGACCCCTCACAGACCAGATCCAGGCCCAGCAGGCGGGTAGGAAGCTTCCTGACTTTGTTCACACAATCAGCTTTAAACTGCATTTTGAAAAGCTACTTTTGAATGTGTGATAACTATTGACATATTTATTTCATTTTCTGCCTTGAAATAATTTCCTGACTAACAATGAGCCATTTATGTTTTTCTTCCAGCTGTGGCTGATGTGTTGATGTGAATTATTTTGTGTTCCAGGGGGACCTTGTTACCAGGGGACCCAGTGTCCCTGCAGCCGTGGACGCCAAAAGGTGAACATCCTTTATTTATCGTCCCTTTCAGGATTTAGAAGTTGCAGTTTGTCTCAGTCCTCTTCACATTCTGAAGCTTTCAGACATGTTTACTCACCTCAGACTCAAGGTTATTTTCCTATTTCCCGAGCTTATTTAAAATCCTGTGTTATATAATCATTTTTTTCTAATTTCTTTTACAAATAGAATAGCTGCAAGTACATTTTGGTTGTTGCCCTGCCTTCAAATGAGAAAATCAGTAACTGGGAAAAAATGTCTCACATATTAATTTTAACCTCTGCTCTATATCTTAATGATTTATTCCTTTGCATAAATGACTGGAACAGCTGGGCTCACAAAGCTAATGGATTTTAATTAAATATTATAAAATCCTTTAAATATTTTCTACATTTTAACAGGGCAGCCTGTCCTTCAAAATAAATGCCCAAAGCTTTTCCATTATAATCCTGGAAATAAAACATCTTTCCTGTAGTGGGTTTTGATTCTGCTGCTTTATGTTGATCTCTTTCTCTCCACCAGGGGTCGCTCTCCTCCCATTGCTGCTGTCAGACACACTGAGCAAAGGCTGCAGGCCTCCGCCTCCCCTTCTCCCATCCTGGAGTTTATTCCTTATGTTCGGACCAATGAAGTCTTCAACCTGGATCCACTGGAGCCTGCAGAGACACCCCCGCCTCCATTCACCACAGGTTTGACTCACAATAGTCTTACATAGTCCTGATACTACTTTGACTTCAGGGTTCCTAAGCTGTTTGGGGAAAAAACTGGGTACAGAAAAATATGGTAACATCTGCCAATGAATTGTTTGAATCACGAATAAGTAAATATTAAGCTTGTCTGACTATTTTAGAGATGTAGTAATCTTATGAAAAATAAACACTAAGGACAGCTTTCATTCACCATGTCCAATTTGTAAATTGTAATTTGAAATATAATAATGTAAAATGTGTTGGTTTCTTGACTAGTAAAAGTAAAGAGGAAAATGTCAGTTATTCAGTTACATCTTTTTCTGACGCTCATATTGTGCCTGTTTTCATCTAGCAACATACAATTCTTTAAAGTTCAGCTCAGATAAAGTAAACACTTCTCCAGAGAGCTTATACAGGGAAACAAACATGTGAGTTTATAGTGATTTTTCTAATAGCTGCTGTTATTAACCTGTTCTCCTGGTCAGAAGCTGTGTCTCCTCCTGCTCCATCACATGGAGACCAACTCCTCCACCCCGAGATGCTGCATAACTCTCACACACCCCGACAGCAGGAGATTCTGAGAGGCCTGGCCCAGCTACGGCAGGTAACACATACATTAAGGCGTGATTCACTAACAAATTTTTAAAAATTGAGTATTTGCTCTAGTCCAGTGCTTCTCAATTATTTTCTGTCGCGTCGCCCCGATGGAAGAAGAAAACATCTCACACCCCCCCGCACGACTATAAATAGCATCATTTGTCTATAAAATTGTTATAAGTACCTCTGCATAACACTGTATCCTTATCGTTTGAGACAATAAAAAAAAAAAGATATATGGACCAACTTACAACAAAGAATAGCTTTATTAACTATAACAGAAAAGATTTCAGAAGTGCTTCTGAAATAAAAAATTGAAATCCTTAATTAAACTATAATTGGGGCTTAATGTTAATTTATTTGTCTTCATGCTGTCCGCTGCCAACATTTTAGACACAGTAACACACCGGTCTTTCACAGTGAACCAAGCGCTACATGCGCTTCATCATATTTCCTCGTCTTAGCTTCGGGACTTTGGTTTGTCTCTTTATCTCCGTTTCTCTCTGCCTGTCTTCTTATCCCTTTTAAATACTTTTTCATTGTGTCAGTTGAGGGTCTGCTACGCTTCGCGTCTACACTTCATACTCATACTCATACTGTGCTGTATGCTCCCTGCGCACACTCTGCCAATGAGAGCTCTACTGCTCCTAACGTAGTGAAGGTGCACGTGCACTTTATTTCTAGGACATTCAAAAATAAAATTTAAAAATAAAAAAGCATGTTCCCCGAGCTCAAATGCGCTCCCCTTGATGGAACTTTGCATCCCCCCGGGGGGCGCGCCCTACTATTTGAGAACCACTGCTCTAGTCAAAATATCATACAAACACAATGTTTTTTTTTCTGCTTTCTTTAATGTGAGGGTTTGCCTTTATACCCTTCTTTTAATATTCTTGTAAACAAAATCTTTGAAACTTTATATAGCAAATAATAAATCCAGAGTCATAAAATGCAGCTGAATATGTTGTCCTCACAAGTACAGTTGTGTGTGTATATGTGTGTATTTTCAGGGTTTACTACAGAAGCAAAGGGAGCTGGAGACAGATCTGAAGCGCCATGATGGCTACAGGTTGCTCTCGACAACGTACCACATATAAAAACATTTCACACCGTGTGTGTGTGTGTGTGTGTGTGTGTGTGTGTGTGTGTGATGATGTGTATCTGAATCGTGAAGAAGTGTTGCAGTGTCTCAACCAGAGAAAATTAAAAAAAAACCTTAACTCCTCCCTCTGAGCATCACCGGAAACAGAGAGGAGTTTACCGAGTCTCATTTCATCAACCACGCTGCAGTGGAAGCATCAAGCGTTACAGCTTCAGAGTAAACAAGACATTTTCAATCCTTCTTTAATTCTGGAGAATCTTTCTCTTAACCTGCAACACTACAAGTCTGTAACTGATGAGTCAATATGGGTGAGCAGATTATTCTGATAATTACAGTTCAGTGTGTTCATGCTGACAAAGGCTGTTTTCACTTTTTAAACCCTCCCGCAGTGAAGCACAGTTTTCAGTTACAGGTGTTTGTTGTTTCTTCAGCTTCCTGCTGGCAGAGAAGCTTCATGTTTCGGTTCCTGCTTTGTGTTTTTGTTCTGGTACTAGTGTGTTTATATTTATTGGAAATGTAATAAATGTTAAAAACATTGAGTCTTTCTTTTCTTACAGCTACTTTTTTTTCTACCTGGATATTTAGCAGGAATTGGATCATTAAATAATGGGAGTGGAGGCCTTCTTTTTTCTAATGAAGTTTGAACCAAACCAAATGAATCTTCTCAAACGGATTCTTCAGGACCAGAAAATACAGTCATCAGTATATTTCAACAAATATAGCAATGACCCTCATTCACAAGTGGTCAATTCAACCTGTTAACTTAATAGTTGACTGTTTACACTAAAATTACATATTAGCATATTTTTTTAGTGCAAAATAGTGAAACATTCTCCAGCTCAAGGATTCAAATTAAAGTATTTATCATTCAAGACCAAGGAAAGCATAAAATCTCACATGTAAAAAACCTGGAACCATAAATTATTTGGCATTTTTACTTTAAAAAAAAAATAAATACATTTGACCATCATGAATTGATGCATACATTTTTTTAACACAAGCCCCTAAGAGGTACACATAATATGAAATATGAAGTGTCTTACCTTGTGAGATGTTAAATTGCGCACAACTTTCAGTATCTTGTGCAGATAGCATACAAAATAGTGATACTAAAGAACAAATAATTTAGTAAATGAGAACTTTCACTTAACTGATTCAAACTAAGTAAAGTAAGTTTTGTTTTTGCGACCCTGAAGACCGCAAACCCAAACCGCAAACCACAAATCCCATTGTGTTGCTGCTCGAGTTCAAGAAAGTCGAGAGGCGAAGTTTCTGGTTTACGCAGGCAAGTTTTAATACAAAAAACCTCTAGTGTAAAAAAAAAAAAAAAAAAAAAACATAAAAATGATTTTTAAGTTAAAACTTGTCACAGAGTCACTCCCTACATACAACATAAACATCTCCCATGGCAACAAACTTAACATTCAGTAAAAAAAATATTTTTACAAGATATGATTGTCCACTGGAAGACATGTAAGGCTGTTTGTCCTCTTATTCCTTTACAGCTTTTTCCCTTTGAAGTTCTTCCATTGTTTCCACATTATGCATCTCTTTCTCGCTCTAGAAAACTTCATCACTGTTCCTTTAAAGGAGAGGAACTGCCAGGGTTCAGAGTTAAAGAGTTTTCCCTGCACTTAAATATCTGACAGTGAAGTGGTGATGGTGCATTCAAGAAAACTAGGAATCAAGAGAAGGCTTTAGACATTTCAGCCAAAAGCTGCAGAGTGATTTCTGAAATTTAATATGTACATTTGTATAGTTTGCGAGGGACTAAATAAAACATGGTTATTCTGAAAACATGTCCCATGTGTGAAGGTCAGATTCAGCCCTTTCCTTCACAGTGTTGATCTTTCTAACAGGTGAACAGGTAGTGGTTACAGTAGGTAGTTTACAGCAGGGTTCTGCTGTTTGCAAAGTTAATTTAAGCAAAACTCAGCAGCAGCTCATATGCCAACATCAGCTTCTTTTTCAGTGCTTTGAGTCCACACCCACAAAACACAAGGTTTAACATTCATTAATGTTCCCTTGGATGCTGAAATGTTGAGAGATTATCTACAGAGCTTCATTAGAAACCCCTACTTAATTTGTGTTTTTGTCTGGTTGTTAGGTAAAGGTGCAGCTGCAGATTGATGAAATGTCATAAAATAGAGAAAGATTACAACTTCCTAAAGATCCATGGGATGTTTTCAAATAGTTTGTTTCCTCAGTCTAAAAACAAATATAAACAGTTTACTATCACATACAACAAAGATAAGCTTCACAATTCTGAAACCGGAAATTATTAATTTTACAAGGATTATCAAATTAGTTGTAAATAAATTTGCTGTTGATCGACTCGGTAGTTGTTTCAGCTCCAACAGGAAAATCATGTGACCTTAGAACCTCAGGGCTCGTTAGGGGAGTTATAGGCAGAGTATTGAAAGTACAAACTGGTTTGTAGACAAATGCATGCTGTGCCCCAACTGTGTGAACATAAATAATAAACCTTGGTAGCACTTCTTCCACTTCTTCGTCAGATTAGACTGTGCATGTGTGATGCTTCCAGTTTCCTTCCTCTCAGACCTGCTGCAGGTAACCACCTCTCTACCTCCCATTGAAGCCTCCCCTCTGCCCCCCTCCTCTGTGCCGGTTGCCGTCCTGACCCGCAAGGCCATGGTACAGAGGCACGTTCCAGTCCGGCTGCAATCCCCAAACCATGGAGGAGCCCCCGCGGCCCAGACCCCCCGACCACACAGGGACCGAACCCAGGATGCCGCGGACGCCGCGCAAGTGTGACAGGGGCTGCGGCATGGGGACCAGGGGGAAGGGCAGGTGGGGACGCTGCAGCAGGCCGCCGCTGAACCATTGCTGGCGGTGAAGCGGACTTTCGTGGAGCCGTTCGTTCAGTTGCTGCAGATGTTGCCGAGGCGGCTGCTGGATCTGTTGGCGTTGCGGCTGAGCAGGATTCAGGTTGTCCTCATGGTCAGTTACCATGGTGACGTATTCCTTTACCTGACCGCTTCTGTAGCCAGGTGCTGATCGCTCTTCTCTTATTGGCTGTTCAGATGTGTCTCCACAGCTAAGAAATAAGATCATTCAAAAGAAACATTCATCACAGCCAAAACTGTACATGTAGTAAAGATTGTCAGATATCATTGATTGTCATAGCAACCAAACTTTTCTACAAAAATCTAGATGGAATTTTGAGTTTACTGACCTCAACCTGTTGCTCACTGCAGGGCAGGTGGTTTCAGTGGAGGACAGGGCATCAGCGTCTTCTGGCTGATCTGCTGGCTCTCTCCAGTCACTGATGGAGTCTGTCTGGTCATGTGCTGCTGCTGCTGCACTGTGATTGGATAAAGGCGTAGATGGACGGACAGAGTTGGATGCGTCACCTCTGTGACGTGCTGCCCCTTCCCCCCGACTCCCTGGTTTCTCCCCCTCCTTGTGCTCCTCGCCTGTCTCCAGCTGCAAAGTTGAGTGAATCAATTCCAGAGTTGCTGCCACTGCCGTCCTACCTGGAGTGTGCCGGACGGACTCAGCGGGAAGGCCCTGCGCCAACGGAGGGGTCTTGTGAGCATTACTTGTGCAGACTTTGTTAGGAAAGAAGCTGCTGTGGGGCGACTGAGCGTCTAAGTGCTGCTGCTGCAGCTTCTGCTCCTGGCGCTCAGCTCGCATCTGTGAGATAGTCTGTTGCAGCATTTCGAAGTAGGTGTCTGAATACTGCGGCACGCCCTCCTTACACGAGGCGTCTGGGACTAGCTGGTCAGAGAGATGGGGGAGAGGGGGCAGTCTGGAGCCAGGCTGGGGGAGGAGCTGCTGGGTCTGGTCGCTGTAGGAAAGTGGGTTGATGTGTTCTGGGAAAAGAGAGATGGAGAAACTTCACAGGCTGAACAGTCAATAAGGCTACAATCACGCCGCTAAACTTAGCACTCAAGTCTGATTTAATGTTCAGATCACCATGTGAACTGGTCACAATCCTGAAATGACTTGCAGGCCCAAAATGACAATAACAATCGTTCCACAAACACAGAAGTCACACGCAGAAGCAGCAGCAGCAGCAGTAGCAGCAGCATCTGTGTCACGCGGAAACGAGGATGGAGTAAACATCTTGGAATCAGCATGAACACTTTCATGTAGAAGCAGTAGAAGCAATGAACATGAGGGGGAGAAGCAGAGAGTTTTTCTCACAGTCGTCTGTCGAGCAGCAGCTGCCACCTCTGTACAGAGGTCTGTTTGTTCATGTTAGTTTACCTGTGACTTTGCCTGCTCCCGCCAGCAAACAACTGTGACCAATGTAGATCTGGAGTGACATAAGAGTCGCACGGATTCTGATGAGTCATATTATTGATCTGATTACACATATGAAAGTGGCCTGAATCAAAATTGAAAACACTGGTCTGAAAAAAATGATCTGAGTCACATATGAGCAAAAAGATAAGGTTGGGACCAGTGACATGAAAGACTGTAAAAGACGATTTATAGATGACAGGTTCGCAATTTTTAAAACCCCAATTTTTAGTATTAAAAATGTAATTTATTTCCTGATTAATTAACATCAAGACATTATTGCTGGGAACGTGTCATGAAAAAACATTTTATGGCACAATTAATGCTCAGATGCAAAGTGCACCACATCACAGTCAGTTTACAGGTGCTGGGCTGCTGCATCAAACAAGGTTGTATAAAACCTTTTGAGGCTTTGTTGGCAGCTGCGTGAAACCTGTTAATTTGCCACAGATCAGATCACTCGAGTCATGCTTGCATTTCACGCTGCAGCCGAAAGTCATGTTAATAGTCCTGTGTAACCTCCACAGCTGTTCACAGTCAGTGTTTTAAAGAATCACAGTTCAGCTCCTGGATTTATTATGCAATAGAATCAAATTCTTTAAGCAGTATGGTTTTACCCTAAATTAATTATTCAAAATTGCAGCAACTAACCTCTGGACGCAAGCAGGTCATCTATGATTGACTGCTTGTCCTTGATGTCATGGTAACCGACCAATTTGTTGAAGTCATGCAGGATTTCCTCAACACTGGCCACGATGATGCCGCTGCTGCAGTAGGTGGGGAAATTCTCAAAGTGATGCTCTGAGGAAAAAAAGAACACCTCAATACTTTAATTCAGGTGGGAAATTAGGCTTCAAATCTCCACAGCTAATCAACCCAAGAGCAGGGACGCACCGGTCAGGAAGACTGTGTGTCGGTACTGTGTGTATCGAGCCTGCAGCTCGATGAGACAGTCCAGGTCAGGTGACTGATGGTTCATCATGTCACAGTGATGATATGGGAGGAACTCCACAATCTGCCGCTTCTGATAAACTGTCAGCAGCTCCAGCAGGTTGAAGGCATCTCTCCTGAACCTGGAAACACAACAAACACACACATACGTTAAGAGAATTTCACCTCTGTACTGTGGATGAACAGAGTTAACAGGATATCGAACAGCTTTTAGTAGCCTGTTCACTCAGTTAATCTGCTTGAGCTGAATATAAATTGAACTAACTGGGGCTAAATTCTAAATTGATTTCTAATGATTTCCTGTGCTGGACTTGGATTTCTTATGCAATTTTTTTTAAAATTCTGGGTTTATTGAGGTTGCATACGGCGTAAACGTTCATCTTTACAGAAGAGGTATGATGGTTAAATAGCTTTGTCTGTATGAGGTGGAACTAGTGACTATGTAAGAAAACATGTCCGAAATAAATAAAGGCACTTTTTACAACTTCAGCTCTTGCATCAAACATGTTGACATTTTATTCAGTGTCAAATTGACCCAGCTGAGACAGTGGTGATAACCCTGCTGCCCTGTATGTTTTAGGGATCACACCTAACACACCTGATTCTAACAATCAACCTATAAAGCAGCTTGGCAAAAGCTTCATAATGAGAAAGAATAGAGAGTAGAATCGGGCATGTTAGAGTGGGGAGATTCCTAAAACATGCCGGGCAGTAACTCTCCAGGAGCAGGCTTGGTCACCTCTGCCTTAAAACTTATTTATTCTTTATGCAAGTAAAACAGTTAGATGTCATTAGTTCTTTTTCTGCCTGAATCAATAAGGTCATTAGACCTTGAAAAACTGATTTATAACTATTTCATGTGTTTAAAACCAGTAAACTTACAACTGTATAACCCTGTAGAACAACAGTGACATGCCAGGTGATGGCAATTCCTTAGTGGTCCAACTTATTCTGAATATAGTCTATGAAAAGCAGAAGCTAAGAGCTGCATTGACCCTGCTGAAGTCTGGAAGTAAAGGCTGAAAGCCAAGCTGCCGGCCTGGTTTAATAAACCTTAATGCTCTATAAACCAGCGTGCCTTCAAATTCTTTCAGCTGTAAGTCATTAAACACAGCACAGCTTCATCTCGTCATATTGTACCTGGCTTGTTCTTTTAATTTCTTGTGGGTTTTGCAGTGAACCTTCCACCTCCATACACTGTCTACAGAGCTGTGTTTTTCCAGGAGCATCAGCAGCGAAGCCAGTTGATCTGTAGAACAGCAGCTCATCAATGGACACATCAATTACAGATAAATAGGTAAAAAGGATGAGATTAAAATACAGCAGGAAATAAAGGCCATGTAGCTGGATGCTGCTGTGGATGCTGATCTCTGACCTACCGTGATTGATGGAGTCTGGGTTAAGCAGTAGCTCGTCTGAGACGATGCAGCCTCCAGAAACAAAGAGCTCGTTGTAGCTGTTGTTCTTGATGTCGTCCAGGGTGTCGATTCCCACAAACATCACTGACCGGTGTCGTTTCAGAGACATCAGACCTGGGACCTGATCGCACAAACACATAAACTACCTGCCTTCAGTAGGTGTCATCAGTCTGTGTATTGTCTAGTATGAAAAACAGTCAGATGACAACTATAGATAAGTCAATTCCATGTAGTGGAACTAGGAACTGTCATCACACACAGATTAAAATCTGTATGAATAAATCCTTTGAACAAATTATTTTCACTGTCTTAATAGACAAAATCACTTTACACATTAATATTAAAATTTCATAAAATGGTAAAAACGGTGTTGTCTATATATGTAAGTGAGACATGCATATAAATAATTTAAATTAACCAGTTATCATCAATTGTTAAACTGGTTAACTAATTGTTTCAAATCTGCCTATTAATAATGAATGTTGGCTAGAGTCTCTAAAAACAGAAAGCCATATCCACTAGGGCGCGATATGACACTACTTTACAATTTCTTGTCCCTGCTTGCAGAGACAGAGCTGATTGGATCCTCAAGGCTCCAGCACAGTTACACACATGACTGGCTTATACTGGTCCCCAGACTCAAGTCAATTAGTGAGAACACACATCTGGCAGGGCCTCATCTCCGTCCTGCTGGGAGAAGGTTAGCTTCAATCCTGGAGAGTTTCTCCAACCACATTACCCAAACAGAATCGTTCGTTGCTTTTGGAGCAGTAGCTGCCTTGCCCATATGTTGTAGTCATGAAAGAGTGCTTTGTAAACATGAGATGTCCACAAAGAGCATGAAAAGACACATTTAGGGCCGCAACTAACAATAGTTTTAATAGTTAATTCATTTATAGAAAATTAAACAATTACTTAATCAGTTCTTTAGTTCATAAAACTGGTGTAATTAATGTTTAGCAAAGCTGAAGTTTCAACCTAAAATTTTTTGTCTAGACCAACAGTCCACAATTCCAAGATCATGAATTTACTATTATACAAGACTAAAGAAACCAGAAAATAATCAGATTTAAGAAGCCGGGGCCAGAGAGTCTGTACATTTTCTTTTTGAAAATGACCTGAATCAATTATTAAAATAGTTGGTGATTAATCTAAACAGTTGTCAACAATCACTAATCATTGCAGCTCTAGACCCCTACACTGTGTTTACTGACATGGTGCATCACAGACAGAAATAATCAGACTCAGTAGTTGAAGTCAGCGTTACCTTGTGTATGTGTCCAGCTATGTTTTTGTTCTTAAGGATGACCAGCAGCCTGTTGTCAGAGTTTTCTTGGTTCATAAAGTCCACAGGATTCTGCTCCACGTTTCCTTGCTTTAACAAATATTCCTACATACCACATAATAGACACAGACACAGTATGTACAGAAATTTATACACAAGTTAGTACATGATAATTTTGACACTCAGTAGAGATCTGAAATTAGATTTTGTTGAAGTCATATTTTAGATTGTCACAGTGATTAATGTCTAATAACTGAATAGTTGAGTTTGTTACATTGCTTTTATGTTTTTAACCAGCTCAAGTAATTTGTCATAATCTGTACCAGAACCTTCTAAACTAAAATCCTCAGTCTAACATTTATTGAAGAAGAATAAAGTGTAGAAACTAAAATGTCTGTATGTAGGAACCAATCTGCTTATATATTAAAATAGAGTGAATTGTTAATGAAATATGAAATTTGTTGCCTATGAGCTCACCTTAACCTCTTCGTGAATCTGGTCGTCTGGCTCAGTGCTGTGGACGTAGAACTGCAGCAGGTTTCTCTTGACGTCTTTGATGATCTCCACCAGGCTGGTGAAAACCTCTGGCTGCAGCTGGCTGATCAGGGAACTGAGGTCAGTGGCCGGAGGAGCCGGTCCCGCCCCAGGCCTGGAGCCGGGCCCGGAGGCTGGGCCGGAGACCTGCTCAGAAGGGTGGGACAGTTCTGTCGAGGCCTTAGAGGCACTGAAGCCGGATCGAGTCACCTCTGCACCTGCTGGGCTACTTCCAGCTTCTACAGCACAGTAACCTGCCCAGGTGGAGCTGACTGGTGTTTGCCTCGTGTTATGAGAGACTGTCCTGTTGGTTTCTAAAGTGTCGTGGCTCTGCTGTGGGGTCCAGTGAGACTGCGGGGACTTGTGGCGGATCGCGGCATTGGCAGCTATGTGGCTGGAACTAGACCCAGAGGTAGGTACAGATAAAGTGACAGTAGTAGTTTGGGGGTTCTTGTGGTCTGTAGCATTAACCTGTTTGCTGCCTGCATTTTGCCACCACGTGTCACCTACTCCAGAGAGTCCAAGGGTCTGACTGACTGGAGCATTGACACCGACGACCGTTAGGCCACTGCTGGGAGCAGAAACCTCATCGTTGCTGCCCGTTTCAGATTTACCTGCTCTGATACTGGCCACAAATGCGCTCACCGAGTCGGCTAACACAGTGTCAGTCGCAGCACGACCGACACCTAATGTTCGACTCTTCAAGCTGTCATCGAACTCCGTCATCATGCAGCTGATGCTGTCCTGTAGCGAGTTCACATAGTGCTGCACCGGAGGGCAGGGGTGGTAGAAGGACACGTAGTGTGAAAACGGAGATATGGAGGCGTTGGGGAGCAACTGAGGGGGTGCAGTGGTGTCTGTTTTTGAAGTGGAATGCAGGGACTGTGAGAAGCTGTAGCACACTTTCTCCTCCCGCAGGAGCAGCTGTAAGTCAGAGGAGAAGTCCCCCAGATGTTTGTCCACAATGCTGTCGATGTCTCTGAGAGGCCGACCGGGCAGTGAGGACACTGGGGGGGCAAACAAAGAGCCACCTGCCAGTTCCTTTGAATTTACCTGGTGGATCCTGTCCACCGCCTCCTTCTGTTTCCCCTCTGTGGCCTCAGATCCCCATTGTTTATGCACTTCTTTCGGCTTACCCAAAAGTTCTGCCTGAGCCTCCTTCACCTTCCCCGTTTCATGCGTGTCCTCCTCCTGTCGCTTAGTGAGAGGCGGCGAGTGGCTCATCCTCCTCTCTGAAAGTGGAGAGACGATGATAGAAGCGGACACGGATGGCTCTTTATTCTTCTTGTCTTCACCCTGAGGTTTCTCTCCTCTGTTCTTCAAGATTCCTGAACAAGACACACTTTGTCACTCAAGAAAATGTAAAACAACTCAAGTCCTGACTACTTCAGCCAAACTTTAAATAATTAATGTACTCAGTGCATTAAAAGGACTTCCAAGTAAAATACATGCGTGATGAATCTCTGAGCTCATTACTTAAAGAATTCTTTTGATAGTGAAAGATCTTATATAAACATAATGATCATCGTTGTGTCTGTTTATAACTAATTAGGCCTGAATACATGGTGATAATGTTACAGATAATCATAAATTGATTATATACACAATGATTTTCTGTTTACTGCTACAAATTAATAATTAGATGTGATATCTGATTCATATTTATTAGAAAATCTTTTCAAATTGTCATTAGTAAACTCAAACCGCTACTAAAATGTGATGCAATATGTTGCAACATGTTGACCCTGACAACAGCTGAGGTTACCTGTAAACTCTCCGGAGGCTGCAGGGGCTAAATGCTCCTCATTAGCATGACTGTGATCCTTGTTAAGTGTGCTGAGCTCACTTAACTCCAGGGACTGGCAGTGGGAGGGGGAGGGGGGAGGGCTGAGCTGACCTGAGGGGCACTGGGACGGAGAAGGGTGAGGACTGGGCTGTGGAGACGGACACTGGGAAGGAGAATGGGGAGGGCTGATCTGGGGAGACGGACATTGCGAGGGGGAGTGGGGGGGGCTGGGCTGTGGGGATGGGCACTGGAAGGGGGAGGGATGAGGACTGGGCTCCGGGGACGGGCACTGAGATGGAGATGGGGGAGGGCTCGGCTCTGGGGACGGACACTGGGAGGGCGAAGGTGGGGGGCTGGGGTCGGGTGACGGGCACATAGAGGGGGAGGGGGGAGGGCTGGGCACAGGAGACGGGGTGCAGCTCTTCATGTGGGGTTTGGTTGGCGTGACGATGTCTGTTGCCGTGGCGAGGTGCTGAAAGCGCGGGTCCTGGGGGAGGTTTCTGTCTCTCTGGGTGTATCTCTCTGCACACAGACCTGCACACACATCAGAACTAAACTCAGGCCTGAGCAATAAAACAATATCTACATGCATCATCAATATAATATGAAAGCCAGTCATTTAAGAGAAAAAACGAAATCAACTTTAATGTAAGGTGGTGGCATTCAGCCCTTTTTTCTCCTTGTCATTATTAGAAATAGATAGGGTCAATTAATCATTGATAATCACTTATTTAAACATTTATCATATGTTTTTAGCGGTATTGCTTTCCTCTACATGTACTGTATGCAAGTTGGTCATTAAAGATAAACCTCCCCTCAAAATATTAAAATGCATCAAAAATTAACAATAATCAATATAAACATTATTGATAGGCATTTTTATATCACCCAGCCTTAGTTAAACTCAGCCTTTACTTTTCATTCTGGTCACTTCTGTAAAATATTTTATAAAGTGGTATTGCTAGTCTAATCAAAGCTGAACCAAAATACCATAGTCAGTTTGTAATTAAAGCAACAAATTCTGCTTCAAACTGTGAAATTAAGCCAGGAATTTCACTGATCAAATGTTGCTTGAATTGACTTAAAGTTTGTGTTGTATATTTTCATATGACTGGTGTTTGTGGATCCTGACTCGGCAGCAGACAGACCTGAGATGGGGATGAGTGTCCATGGGATCTCCCACTCCTCCTCCTCCTCTTCATAGCCTCCTCTTCTCCTCCCCAGCCCTCCTCCTCCACCTTCTCTACCTGCTGCTCCATGTTGATTCATTTCCCCGCTGTGGGAGCTGGGACTGAATCCCTCCAAACTACTGACGCTGCCTGCTGTCTGCTCCTACACACACACAGACACAGAGACACAGAGACAAAAGAATCATGTTAAACTTACATGCCCTATTTCAATGTTACATTTGATGGACAATTTACAAGAAATGTAAATTCATAGTTTACAAATAATGCATATGATTTCATCAGTTCATCTGTATAATGGTAAATGCATTTGTATAGTGTCTTTCTATTCTTTTTGACCACTTAAAGCACTTTTTCACACTACAAATATTCATCCACCTATTCACACAGTGATGGATAAACCATCGGAAATACAGTATATATCACAAACAAAATGCTGCTTATATTAACTTTATTTGAACCTTAAGAGCAGACTAAAACAAGACTTCAACCAATGTCTCTGCACTTGCCTGGATGAACTAAATCAATCAATAATTACAAGAAAACCATCTGTTGTATAACATGTGAATTGTATTTGTAAACTTTCAATGCGTATTTGCACAGAATATACAATGCAGTCACACTATGAAGTCATTACTTCACAGCAGTGAATGTGAATAAATAGTTTCTATTGCCAGGTAGCCCTTATCATCACCATCCTTTACACAAGAGTATGATTGTTCTTTGACTGCACCTGTCTGCAGCATCATGGTTCCAGCTATGTTGTTGTGTACACAGTCATAATGTGACTGTGCTGTATGTAAAGTGCAAGTAACTATAGCTCAATGTAAACAGAAGGACACACCCAAACCCTAACAAAGCTGCCTGTGCCATCCAGAGCTTGGTGTTTTTACTGCACTATAGTCTATACAGGAGGAATGGAAAATACACCAAACTAAACAGAATTCAATATCTGGCACAAACTTAAATCTTCAGTACCTCCATCTCCTCCTGCTTCCTCAGGTCAATGTCACAGCTGGTAGGCAGGCCCAGTTTGGTCGCCAACCTATCAAAGGGACAGGCATCCCTCTGGCTTTCCTCCTGCAGCAGAGAAGGGCTATGGTTGGAATTTCCTTTGGCAGCCTGGTTGAGGCCTGTCAGTCGGTAGAGAAATATCAGTCTGATTGATGAAGTGATGAGTTTTAAAAGCTCTGATATCATACACTCTGCTTGTAATGTTTGTGACATGCGTTAATACCAGACAAAATGAAATAATATGAGGTGGTTTCAGACATGAAAGTGCTACTATGCAGCAAAAATGTATGATGTTTACTTAGTACAATAAAAAAGGGAGGCTGAACGATTAATTGTATTTGCAATAATATTGCGATAAGATAAAACATGATTTTAACATTAACTTTTCACCCCTTTAAATTTGTTGTGCAGTCAAAAGCAGCTGACACTTTAGTTGAGAAAAGCTGTGGCACAACTTTAGTTAAAAAAAAAGCTGCGCAGCATCAGGTGTTGTGCAGAGCATGTCATGCTTGCTCCCGTTGCTACTTCATGCCAAGTAGAACCTGGGTGGAGCTGCTCCAGAATCAACCCGCCCAACACTAGTCCGAGCAAACGCGAACTTCACAGAGAAACACTACAAGCCTGTTCCAGTACTTAAAAAACGACAGCTATATGGTCTTATATTACAGATGCATGGCCAAAATGCTCCAATGCCACAGACAACCCAAATATCTCAGGACAATTATCAGTGAGAGATGTTGTATATAAAATAAAAGAAAAAGTCATTTATTTAAAGTTTTACATGGTAATTTAATTTTAACAAATAGGCCCAGTCTATGGGAAAACATTTCACACTAACTGTATCCAATAGAATATTGGATATAATGAGAAAACTGAATAAAATATAATAAACTAAATTAGAATAGAATTAGAATAAATTAATTGCAATTAAAAAAAAAAAACATTCAGTCCTAAAAAAAAATACAACACAAAACAAAAATATACTACAAATGTGTTACTCAGTAATTCCTATATGGATTCTAGAAGTTTGTCTTCACTTACCCGTAAAAACAAAGAAATTAGCTGGTACACTGCAGGGTTCCAGTATCAATCATTTTTTTTTTGGGGGGGGGGTTGTGAACCTCTGTGAATCTGTCTTTAACTACCTGTCAGTAGCCTGAGAAGTTTGGTAGCAAGCTCCGATCCATCCTTCAGATCAATGTCCTTCAAGCCCAGGGAGCCAATCAAAGCAGAGACTTGGCCTCCATCAACTGCTGTAGGTTAAAAAAACAGAAAAAACATTGTCAGTAAACAACAAGCAGACAGGATTTACTTATAAAAGTGCTTCACCTGCCACTTTACTGGAAAAAAACAAAAAGGCAAGTAGCTGATTTGCTATCCCTGAAATGCAGTGGTGTAAAAACAGACACAAACCTTCCTTTTCCTTGTATTGTATTTGTAGTTTTATAGTTTGCTACAGGGATGTTCGTTAAAACATTATTGCTGTCCCTGCCTTTGGTTGGCACAGCTTTGTTATATTACTTTCAGGCTGTTGGCTGACTTGTTTTTCACCTGGGATTTTGTCTTGTCCCCCAAGTTCCTGCGATGCCTTCAGGAATTTAAGCGCCCGCTCTGCCGTCTCCTGTTCCCGCTTTCTCTTCCTCCCGGGTATCTTCAGTCCTCCATCTCTTCCTTCCTCCCTCTTCACCTCATTCTCTGCGTTCCTCTTACAGGTCATCACCAGGTCTATCATCTGCTGAATCTGGGTGGCAAACAAAAACATTTCAGTTCACTAGGAAGACAAAATTAATAAATCGTAGGCCTGGTCAATAAAACAATATCAATATATTGTTAATATCCATGTAATCAATACAAAGAAAATATCAAAATATCCATTCAAGGTTTGTATTATTAAAAAAAAAAAAAACTGCCTGCTCCTTGTCTCATATCTTCACATCATATTTTCTTGATAATGAAACATAGATAAAAAAAAAAAAACAATAGGCTTTTTTAAATATCTCAAGCCCCAGTAAACAGTATCACACACACTCCTGTAGATCATATTTGTAAATAGTGTTTAACCAGGTATTTCTATTAGATGTTCTCCCAACTATCAGTTTTCACCTTTTGGGAGTTGGTGTGTTGGTCTCTGTTGTTGCTCGTCGCCTCTTTCCCTGCCGCCTCCCTCTGGACTCTGCAGCTCTTCCTGGGGTCCTCTGGGCCACAGTGTGCCTGCATCATCTGCCTGGCCCGGGCCACTGACAGCAAATAGAGGACGGGGCTGTACAGATAGGAGCGCAGGTAGCCTTCCATGTTCACGCGGTGATGTTTGGGAGGGGGAAACGTTTTTTTGTGTTCGTCCAGATTAGAGTCGTACTCGCCCATTGGGTACTGACGAACCTGAAGAGCAAGGATAGGAAGTCAGGCTTTACAGTTAGTTACTGGTTACAAGAAATCATTTAATGAGCAATCAATAATCTATAATTACAATATACACTCAACACCAATGCTTGTGCAAAAAGCCACGACCATTAAGAAATGTTTTTTCTACTCCCGTATGTACTGTACTTGTTTCCTAGTGGAAAGTCTTCCCAGAAGAATAGAGGCTGTAATAGCAGTAGGTTATTGCACATGGTTTTAAAGTGTTTAAAGGGTTAAGTGTCTGACAATTACAGCTAGAAAATTAACAGTGCAAAAGTTTGTAGTATTGTCTGTTTATCGAATTATGTTGTAGGTGCCCCATGAACTGAAATGAATTTGATCCCCTGGTTCAACAATAATGCTGCAGCTTCAGAGTTACAACTGCAGCAACAGAAAGTACCATGAAGACGATATCACTCAATGGACAAAAAGAGCTTATAAAATGTGTGGATTCTTGTTTAAAGAGACACTGGTACTTTGCCATCCTTCTGCCCGATGAGGTAGTCCCGGGCCTGCCGCTCCACACCGGCGGACAGCTCAGGAGGCGGGTTGGCACGGGCCTTCACCAGGGCGTGATGCAGCGCTGGGATGAACTGGTCTAGATGTGGCATCACGCTCCTGCCAGACATCAGTGACTTTGCTGCATCACTGGAGGAGGATGAGCAGGAGGAGGCACACTTTGGTGCTGTGGATGAAACAAGAGAATAACAAGCATCCATATTTAACCTATAATGATCATTTTCAAATCCAAATTAAAGCAGTAATCATCAGTATTATTTATATTCATGGTGGATGAATGACTAACAAGGAAGGTGTTGCTCATACGAACCTATGATAAAGCCTCTTTTAGATTGTTCTTTCGGTTAGTTTATAATAATGTATAATTTTTAAAAATGCGTAAAATAATCCTTCACCAAGCTTTCCCTGTGTTACTCACCAGAGCTGGCCACATCTCTGGTCTCTGGGAAGACAAACAAGGCCTGCAGACACCTCTTCCAGCTGTCTTCTCTCTCTGAGAACACATCAGTCATCTTTAGAGCCAGTCAACTCATCTGTACTTTAACCCTATTACCACTAACTTTGACCCAAAACACTGTGATGTCATTTTATGGATACAAACATTTGTAGATATTAAACTAATTTTAAGAATTAGAATACACTAAATGAGCTGCAAACAATGTAACAGCTGAAAGACACAAACCTCAGCAATTTTCACAAAGGTTCTCTAACTTTTCTACAAAGTGTATACCACCAGCCTGATCTGAATGATACATATTAAAGATATATAGAGATTGATTTATTTTATTAGAAGTATAACTCACTGTTGTGTTATTTTTCAATGACCACACATCTCATCAAAGAATTGCTCTTTATAATATATGAGTATATTTTGTATCACATCATTACCACAGGGTGCTGCCATTTGAACGCTTGACAGCAGGAAGAGGAAGCCTCTCTCAGTAAGTTGTGTGACGAGAACCTGTGTGAAGAACAGACCACTGTCATTCTACAGTTTTTACCCAATTTAAAGTTTGCCTTCTCATTTGTGTAATACTCCCTCCACATTTGAACATCCTTTATGTGCTTAGTATATTTGTGTATTGAAATGTATTTAAGAGGTTGTGATGGAAATTACTGTAAAACAGTTTTCAAACTGAGACAGGTTAATTTTGTGTTTTTTGTTGATTTCTTAAAATAAATTTAACCTAATCTCATTGACTTCCTGCTGCTGCAGTTTAGCAAGTTTTATTTGAAGGTTTAAACAGTTGCATGCATATTCTTCAGGAAGTTGGGTTATAGAAGACAATAAGCTATTGAAGCTTGGTAAACAGTAGAGCCACATGTGGTCCTGATCAATATGGTTCTGTACTGTTTATCAGTTCCCACTAATCCTCTATAGTGCTGTAATGTATCAGCAACTATTAAATGCACTCAGTAAAATAAGGTAATCCGGACCCACCACTTTCTTGTCTTCTAATTCCTGCAGGAGTCTGGTCACACTGGTCTTTGACTGACTTCCATCAATCACCTCCAGAAGACTGCAGTAATAGCCGTACTTCACCACTAAACACAAAACACACACAACTTCTCCTTTAGATTGAGGTTAACAACAAGCAACAAAACTATGCATTCTTATTTCACAATAGGAGTTTTCCCTCACAGGATATTTGTTGGTAAATGCATTTTATTTCTATAAACGGCTGTTGTTAACTCGACTTCACCTTCCTGGCTGCTTCTGTAGAGGTTGTAGGAAAACAGGTCGGAGGGGAGGATCACTGTCACCTTATCAAACCTCATCAACCGACCAATGTCTAACTTGTCTGGCCTAAAGGAGACACATGATAAAAAAACATTTTTAGACTTGAGGATGTACTGGCTTGATTCAACACAACACAGAATGTACAGATCATCATTCATCCATCCTTCCATTAGGGGATTCACAATTTCATTTTAAATTAAAAAATTGATCAAATTGAGCATTTGATTTAAAATTTTGGAAAAAAAAACAGGCGGTGCACATTTTAGAAATATATATAGCTTTTTTTGTTAGCATGCACACAGCAGCAGAAATACAAACTAACAAATTGCTTAAATGGCAAAGTTCTCTTCAACTTAACTGCTAACAAAACTTTCAGTTCATGCTACAGTTGCCAACACGAGTGTACTCTGTATGCTCTCACAGCTCAAGAAGTTTAGTAGCTCAGCTGTGCTTGCTGAAACACACTTTTCACCCCAGGAGTAACTACCGTTGTGTCCCCCATCTTGTTTTGTGCCAAGTGAAGTAAAACACACGCCATGTCTAACTCTGCACTAAACACACATGCATTTGATTTGATGTGGTCATCTGACACAATGAGGCACAGCAAACAGGCACAATTCTGGAGCAGTAAAACTTTGACTCAACACATCAAAGGAGTGAGTTGCATACTCACAGTTTGTGGGGCAGGAAGGGAGGGGAGAAGGAGCGGAGGGCAACTTTGAAGAGAACCCGCTCATCTTTTACCAAATCTCCAGTCCAGACGGTGTACTGAGCTCGCTCTGTCAGAGCAGAACGGTGAGAGAGAGGAACAGAGAGGCAAATCATCAGTGCAAATTTCAGGTAAAGAAGAAAAAAGGGGATTTTTTTCTGTTCTTGCATTACACACCTTTACTCTGTTCCGCTGACTGACTGTTCAACCTGCCAATCAAACACAGCAAACAAAGATCATTTAAATTCACACATTTAGTGCTGAGATCAAGAGTGTATTATGTTTACCTACCTGCCTGCATGTTCTATGAACTTACATTTGAAGTATCATTTGTATTAAATCTTGCCAAAACTACCATTACCTTAAACTGCATAAATGAAAATGTTGCATGATTCTGCACTCAGGAGTAAGACATTTTTTCACAGGTCAGCACTGCCACACAAAATAATGTAAAACATATGGTATCATTTGTTGTGACTGATGAACAAAGTCGAGCAAGATAAGTCTTTATATCAACATACAAAATGACATGAAACAGTCTTGTCTATGTTCTAATTTAAGTCAAAAATTATGCTGAAAATATCAAATGTAAAAATTAAGGTAAATAAAGGTTGCACTGGAGCATGAAAAAATACAAAACTAGTGTTATATGGAACATGGTTGGTCCTAATATATCAGTCATCGTACCTGATGGGGGTCAGAGGTTTGCTGGGAAGTGGAGAATCTTTTCCTTTAAACTCAAAGGAAACTACAGCGTATGGGCAAACATGACGAGGTCGCTGCCGCAGCTCATCAAACATGTACTCATAGAAGTAATGCTGAAATAAAAAGCAGAATTTAAAGTCTGTGTTTTACCTCTTTGATGGACAACTAAGTAGAAGAAAAATGACAACAACAAAAAAATCACATTTCCACAAGACACTCTAAAGCTCTTATTTACATAATTGTGACATGCATGGTGTGTCTAGTTATAGTCAAGGCTAAACTGCTTCATCTATGATTCTATTTTGATGCCTTTATATCATTCTTTAAATGATTGTTAATAACAGCAACAACAGAAAAGGTTGGTTCGATCACCAAACATTGAAACTTTTTGAAGAATCATTTTTACTCTCAAATACACAAAGTGTTTTTCAATTAGCTAGCTGCACAGATGTTTTTTTCCCGGTTGTGTGTGAATATTTACCTGTGTGAGCTCAAAGGCACGGTAGGAGGTTAGTGAGGTGACCTTGCTGGCGTTTTTGGAGATGTGGCTGTCAAAGCGAGGCGTCGGATCCAGAAGGTTTTTAATGTTTTCATACATGCTTTTCACCTTCCCCTAAAACAAAAAGTAGGCACAATTGTCAAAAAACTGAAAGAATGATGTGTCGTGGTGTAAGGGTAGAGCATGTGCCACATGGAGCCTTGCTTTTAAGCAGCAGACCCCGGTTCAAGTAACAGCCAGAGCAGTCCTATGCTGCATGTCTCGAATTCTCTCCCTTGTTACTTTTTGTCTGGCTACTGAATAATAAAGGTGTCACAAAAATCTTTAAATAAACAACATAAAATAAAAAAAGGGATCCTCACCATATTACATACTGAAGTGAAAATCAAAGATTTAAAATGAGTTAATTGATAGATGATTCCCCAGTAACAACGAACTACAGAGGTTGAGGTCCAGCAGTGAACCGCTACCTTAGAAATACACCCTATCCTCTCTCAGAAGCTTCTAATGAGATACCCATGAGCAAGGCACTATAGCAGCAACTATTGTTAAGAGTGGTAAAGCATGAATTGTATGGGCATCACATGTTTTTTGTGTCTGAATGAGTCATGAAATAGCCAAAATAACATGTGGGAGCTGACAGATGCAGAACAGAGGATAAAAATGAATGTTGAGGAGCCAGTTGATTTACCTTCAACACTTTGAAGATGAGGATCTCCCCTGTGGCTCCAGGAGTGAAGGGATTCATCTGGAGCAGGTCTGAGTACTTGGATAGATATACTCCTACAGACAGACACATACGATGGATTTTATTGATCTCCTTAATCAGTACTGTACATCTATCATTAGAAGTACAAGTACAGCTCGCAGTAACCCCCCCCCCCAACAGAAAAAATGGACAGTACAAATACATTCATAATTCATATTTATATATACCTGTATATACCAGTGCAATACTTTTTTAATTCATATTTATATATACCTGTATATATCTGTATATATTGTTTTTTAATTTAATTTTTTAATTTTTCTTTTCCTTTTTAAATTTTTAAAAACATTTTTGTAACTTTTCTAACTGCTGCTGTAGCACTGTAAATTTCCCCACTGTGGGACAATAAAGGAGCTATCTAATCTAATCTAATCTAATCAGCCTCTAACAGAAATTACACTATGCTGTCTCCTCAACTAATTGACAAATGGAAATAATAACCTTTTGAATGACATATTACATTGTGTTGTTTATTGGCAATATCATGTTATCTGTTTATCTGTTCACCTTTATTAGGGTTTCCCAGCACCGTGAGCCAGCTCTGACCAACAAACAACCCTTTCTCACAGAGCACAGGCAGCTGCAAGAGAAAACATGTTCACAAACATATTCAGATAAGTCTAAGTGATGATATCAAATGATCAAATCAATTCAGGTATGTTATTGTTGTATTTAACATGTAAACTGGTTTACATGTTAAATACCAGGCCACTGGTGAAGGCCGCCAACCAGTGGCCTTCACCAGTCGAACGTCAACAACTTCCACACTCAGAGCTTTTCCTCCCTCCCTAATGTAAACCTCGTTAAAGTTACCGTGCACATCCCGGGCACAAATGTTTCTATTGTTTCTACTGTGGTGTCAAATTGTTGTTGTTGTGTTCTGCTCTGCTTGTTCTAATCTCTGTTTCCAAGATGGCGCCACGGTAGGCAGCCTGTTACACAGCTCTCGTAAGCTGCAGTAACAGACAAATTTCCCCGTTGTGGGATCAATGAAGTCTCTCTCTCTCTCTCTCTCTCATGTATGAACTGCCATTAAAAATGTAATGATTTACTCAGCAGAGTAATCAAAACTGTCACAGTGGCTCATGCCAATCGGACGAAGAAATAGTTTATACAAAAAAAAAAAAGGATGTATGTAAGAATGCAAACAATGTACTGTACTAAGTAACTGCCAGTGTTTTGCACATCTAACTAGAGATGAACAAAAACAGCACAGCTCAGCGCTAATCTCACCTTAATAGCATCAACCAGCAGGAAACAGTAGCTCTCCTCCAGCTCCATGTCAGTCCGGCCTTCGGCCTTCATCTCCTTTCTCTTCTCCACAAACTGAAATAAATAAGAATCATAGAATAATAATAAAAATCTCAGCTGCTCATAGTACACAATTATAACATATCCCAACACACCCATTCCTGCAAAATCCAGTTTCATTTAATACTGTTTCTGTATAATTTTAAAGTTCTTGTTGTATGCATGTATTTGACAAATTCCACCAAGATGTAAAGACATTGTGCAAATGTAGCCAAATATATATGCTCCAGATTACGATGCAAAGACATTGAAGCTCATGGAAGCCCTACAGCAACCTGACATGTTTGGTATTTCTCCCACCTCCTTCTCCTGCAGGTCGCTGTGGACGAGGCGTGGCGTGCTGTAGATGAAGGAGCCGGCAGAGCTTGTGTCGATGTAGCTGGATGTGAGGGCGGTCAACATGTCTTCAAACTCTCTGGACTCTGTGGACACATGATGCACCAGAGCTGGAAGAAACACATGACACAAAAGTCAGCATACATTCACACTTTCTGACTCTCGGGACTAATTAATAATACTTTATCACTTTTTTTTTTTAACCAATGATCACTGAAATAAACCCTTTCATGTGGGGAACAAAAAAAAAATAACATAACATTTTTCCACGTTTCTGCTTCATTTGATAGCAGGGAAAGACAGTAAGGCTCTCTTAAAATCTAAGGGAATGTTTTTGGAGTGTAAATTCTATTTTTTCCTATCAATGAGCAAGTAAATGTGGAGTAGTCATTCCAATGTTTATTGTTTATTTTGCATTGCATTTACACCGTTTTTAAATGGATATTCCATTTTACTCTTTTTCCAAAGCAACTGGACTGATTAAAAACTGTCACAGTGGAACAATTTGCTGTAGGAATGATTTACTGATCGATACAGCGTGTTATGTTCCATCCGCTGTTGATTGTCAAAACCTTTCCACTGTTCAACTTTTTGAAAAGGTATTTTTTTTTCTTTTAAGAGATTTCATATCTATCTTAAAAAGGAAAGAGCAATAATGCTAAAAGTTAACCAATCTTAACATGGCTTTCATTACCTTTCACATGAGCCTCGCAAACACAGGTGGATGGGAGACTACAAAGTTGTAGTAACAGGACCTTTTCTGCACCAAATCCTCAGGAGGATAATAAAGAGACTGCAGCAGCAGCTGAGTCCCTCAGCGAGGAGGAGAGGGCTCAGCTGGAGCGTTAACGCCCGAGAAACACACCCTAATGTGATCACTCCCTGCCCGTATGTACCGCTGCTAGCACAGCATTGGAGGGTGTTTCCTCTTTAAATGATCGTGGAGCCTCATATAAGCCTCAGCCAAACTTTTAAATGCATTTCTGCAGAATTTCCTCCTTGATCATGTTGGATTTTTTTTTCTTTTTTCTTTTTCACTTTATATTGATTGGTCGGTCTACTTGTTTTCTGTACACTTTCCTGGTGAAAAATTCTCCCATATTGCAGTCAACAACATTTGAGGAAAAGAATAGACAATGCAGGGACAGAATCTTGATTCGTATGTGTTTAGCACTGCCTGATGTGACAGTCTGATTTGAATTTCACAAGCCTGGGCATTCGGCTGCATGGAGTCATTTGCATAAAGTTGAAGGTGAAGAGATGTTTATACAAATCCAGCAAAGGGACCAACAACTCACAGATTGCAACTGCTCTCCAGAGAAAATAGATTAAATTCATGGACTTGCGATAAGCCATCACATCCAGTCTTTGCCACTTCACTTTGAAAGTACATTTTGTCACATTTAATAGATGTGTTTACATCTATTAAAGCAAGAGGCAAGTGGCCAAATAAAACAGAAAGTATATCATAATATTGTTCTAATCATTCATCCTACATACATGGATAATTCACTTAAAATGCAAGCCATAGGAAACAACAGCTGCAGTCTTCCTCTTATACAAACATATTTTAAAGTTGATCTGAACCTATATGAAGCTTCCCAGCTTGTAAAAAGTAGAGAAAAACAACTAAGAAAATGCCTTGATTTGTCCAGCCATGTGGTCTAGTGCAGCTACAAGAATCTGGGAAATCTAGTAGCCTAAAATAAAGCACCACTTACAATGTAGAAGCAGATCCAGAATTAAATATGCATCAGAACATCTCTTGGCTAAAAGTTGAGGACAGAAAGTCTGGTGCTAGTCTTTATTAATATACGTCTAAAGAAAAACAAACGAAGGCCGGAAACCAGAAAAATACACGAACGACGTGCGATCACTTGACTGGTAAACAAAACGAACGAGGCGGTTACCCACAGTTAACACAATTTAGCTTCAGCTAGCTGATCAAGATTTAGATTGAAACAGGTACATTCACTGGTAAACACCTCTATTCTATGCTATAGACTGATCTAATCTGATATTAACGGTGATTTGTGCAGAACTGGCGCACTCTCTGCGAGTGGGTGTTTCGTTTCAACCGGTGACTGTGTTAACTGGTGACTTTCAGCTGGACGCGTCTATGGTTGTCGTGGTTACGGCAAGTGTTGAAAAGCGCCATAGCCTATTTTTGTTTAAAAAAAACAAATTACAACAGCGTAAACATATTCGTCTGGTCATTGTTTCTAACGTCACTAGTTAGCTCTTCCGTAACGGTCACTATTTAAATCCAAATATCGACATCCTCTAAGTTACTTGTTAAGCTAAACACAAAGCCAAAACAGAAAGTGATACAAAGCTTTGTTCACTATATCATATGTATGCCCGTAGTGCCAACCTACATATTGAGAAACATGAATGCTGTTAAAGGGATTAAATGAGTGCAATTTGGGTTATTTGGGGTTAATTCATTGCAAAGCCAGAACCAGCAGAACCAGCCCACCTCTGTTTTCCTTGGTTTTCCTCGGTATGTGGAACTTGAGCGGCTCCATTGGCATATGCCTCTGATGCACCGGTTGCGATGCCGAGTTCCTCCGCTCCGTCCTCCCGCCAGCAGCGCTCGGTCTGTCCGAACCAGGCTGAGTTTCTCTGGCGGGGAACACCTCGATCATCTCGCCATCTTGCAGGCTAGCATTAGCTCCGCGCTCCGCGGCGGCGACAGACACCCTCCCGGGGCGAGCTGCGTCCCTTCGCGTCAGGCTGTCGTCCATTGTCGGAAGTTACTCCGCCGAGCCGACGCCTCTCTCCCCACCGTCGCCCTGTCACCGTTCCTCGGCTCCGCTGTTAGCTCTTCCTTCTCCCGCAGTGGATGGAGTATAACAAACACATAACCCGCGCCATGCTTCCTGGAAGCAAGCGTCTTCTTCACGGCCGCTAACGGCCACTGGTCAACAAAGATGAAGCGTTAGCGCCGCCTGCTGGACACGTTGACACACAGCACGTGCGGTTCAACTGTCACGTCACCTTCAGAAATAAATAGATATCATTTTAGAATCAAATAAAATCATGGTAACATGGTAACGTTACAAATATTGATCAAATACTAGCAATGAACGTATAAATAACACCTGAGCATTATTTATTTCATATTTCATCTTAATCATTTATTAAGATGTATATGTTACATATTTATTATATTATTAAATAATATATGCAATATTTCTATCCGGAATTAAGACAATAAAGAATGTTTGTCTTTAATCTGACATTGCAAAAAAGCTAAAGATCCATCTAAGTCAATGTCTCTAATCTTTGCTATTTCCAAGACTGTAATCCCCACCCAAAAAATCCATTTTGCATTCAGTATATCGAAAATATTTATTTATTTGGTGCTTTTTTTTCAACAAATGTTGCTATCGGATCACAGATATTTGAGGGGTAACATATAGAAATAATTAAATACTTGCTAGGTTTAGAAAGAGAGACTTAAGGCAGAGAGTATAAAAAGAATACAATATTTTGATGGTCCAGAATTTACCTGTAAAACAGATCGAATGAAATGAATGAATGAAACAATTTGAGTGTGTTGTAGGCAAGAGAATAGTGATAAATTCTTGGTCCTACACTCAAAAAAAATTGGATTTTCATTCTTTTTACTGGGCCCTTGGTACTTTGGTTCATTCTTCCTCCCACTACCATGCCCATGGTTGTGGGTAAAGTTTGATCTCTGGGTGGCTCTGAATGGCTCAGACATTCAGTGCAGAGAGAGAAGAACAGATC
The DNA here is from genome assembly GCA_036785175.1 of Eupleurogrammus muticus. NCBI lineage: Eukaryota > Metazoa > Chordata > Actinopteri > Scombriformes > Trichiuridae > Eupleurogrammus > Eupleurogrammus muticus. The sequence continues at coordinate 11,781,503 of JAYKQN010000021.1, forward strand.
TGGCAGAGGGGGGGATACAGGAGACAAGGATGGATCTTATTAAGAAGGAGAAGACAGATAAGAATGGAGGTTTGACCAGAGAACAGAGTGACTGTAACCAACCCAGGAGTGAGAGGAAGAGGAGACAGTGGACCGGCAGGAGGGGAAAACTGGCAAAATACACACATGATGATTATCAAAGCATAAAAGAAATGCTTAAGTCACAGGAAAAGAAATGCGATTTTTAGCTTTTGGCTGGTGCAACTTGTTCTGTTTTGAAGGCAAGTGGCTGTTTTAAGTCCAAAATGATGAGTGACAGGACAGGAGGCAAAATAGGAGCAGGAAGTCTAACTGTAAAAAGAAAGTTTATCTCTTTCAGTGACTACAGATTAATTACGCATATAGAAGTATAAATGCAGTGTCATGCTCTGTAGGTGAACCTAAATAGAGTGGAAAAAGAACACTCTATAGAACACTCTAGAAAACAAAGTTTATTCAATGATATTGTGAAATAAAATTATATTTATTAATAATAATTTCAATATTGTGTCAAATATAGTGTGATCCTGGGGGAGGTGGGTGGAGGTCCAGAATGGTGGGGAGGACGGCTGGGAGGAGACTGAAGGGGAGCTGCTGACAGAGGAAGGAGCAGGAGGTGAAAATCAAGGACAGGCAAAACACACAAAACGACTTCAACAAACCGTGGTGACTGAGAGGGGATGCAGCAGGGAGGAAGATCAGGGCAGGGTTGAAATACTGGCTGGAACGAGCCGGAACCAACGGGGGTGTGGCTGCAGAGGAGGAGCAGGTGTGAGTGGCAGACAGGTAGACCAGAGAGAGACAGCGGGCCTCATCTAGAACACCGCATGACACTAGGGTTCAAAAATAATCTGCACAAGCTTTTTAGTTAAGTAAAATGTAAAACCTCTGGTTTCGGCATTTTTCATATGGATATTTTCCTTTATGTCTTTTCATTTCAATAATGACAAGCTTAAATGAAACAAGAGTAATGACTTTTTATTTAAATGTAAGGAAAAGAAAGTACAGATAATTGTATGAAATATAGGAGGTAGAAATAAAAAGTCAGCTGAAAAATAATAACTCCAGTAACGTATAGATACACAATATTTAGGTAAGGCAACACAGTGTTTGTACTTAGTTACTTGACACCTCTGCTTACTTACTTTCACCTGTGAATTTGTTGCAATAACTTGCACAGAGGAGGACAGATGAACATATAGAACATTTTTTTTTCTGGGTGTGTACTTTGATCCCTGCTGTCTCACGTGAGGTTTGAGACCTGTCAACTTTTGCTCATTTGCACAACAGCTGGAGACTTCTGCCAAATGTGGCGAGTGCAGCTGATTTTGATGCCTCCTCCGATGCGGTTTTCAATGATTCCCCCTCTCCGTAGAGACTCAAGTGGTCCTGTTCAGTTTGGTCCCCTGGCTCCTGAGCAGGACAAGGTCCTGGCTTTAAATTACCAACCCCTGTAATGAGGAAGAATAAGAAACCTCTTTGACGGTAGCCTCCTCATACCGTTAGGTGATATTCACCATGTGGTGGATCTCAGCCACATATGAGCCTATTTTGCTTTTCTTGCAGCCCTGATTCTTTCCATTGCAGGAACCTCAGGGTGAATTTATAGGGTCTGCCTGTTGGTGTGTGGGTCCACTGCGGGAACCTTCCAACAGGGATTTTCACAGGGACTTTATGGGAATAGCAAAGTACGTACTCTGTAGCTCCTTTGCATGGCTGTTGATCTTGATCACTCTATTGCTTTTCTCTGTTTCTCGCTCTCTCACCGTTTTTCTCACTTTTTCCTCCCACTCTCTTGCTTTCTCGATCACTCTCTCTTTCTCTCTCTGGCTTTCTTTCTTGCTTTCTCACTCTCTCGTGCTTTCTCCCTTGCTCTATCTCTCTTTTGCCTTTTCTCTTGCTCTCCTCACTTTTTCGCTTGCTCACACATTCTCTGTTGATTTCTCTTTTGCTTTTTTTCTCTCAGTTTTGCTCTTACTGTTGGATCAATGATATAACTGTGTATGCATTATCACACATTTACTCTTATACACATATAGTCTTTACGTGCACTTATCCTATAAACATGTGATGGTGTGTTTTTATGATAGTAATAAAAGTTTTTCCTATAGCATGGGATTTCAAAGTAAACATTCATAAATGCCTCATATAGCCTTCTTTAAAGAGGAGCACTGTTAAGCACTGTTTTAGTGTGTGTGTGTGTGTGTGTGTGTGTGTGTGTGTGTATGGAATGCAGTGTCCAACTTCACAGGAACAGGTGATGAGAGACCACACCCCCGAGGTAAGATAAGATGTGCCATCCCTGAACTTTGAACCTTGAACCACGGGAGAAGCAGCAAAGAATTATGTTTTTACATTATCTGCAATTATTTAGCCTTAGATGCTATGTAACTAGGGACTACCCTAATCTCAATAAAAGAGGAAGATTGAGCAGTGAGTGTTCAGAGTAGGTTGGAGACTGTAACTGTGCACTCTGTCCATTCTTGCAAGTCAAAAGATCTGACTCTTTCTTCTTCTGTTTGTATGCTCAGGTTGCTTGAACCAGATACTTACTTTCACTCTCACTTTTTCTCCTGCTCTCACTTTCTCACACCTTCTCTCTTGCACTGAAACCAATGAAGTGGTTCAGGCCCGTGATGTCACAGTGGAAACTGTCACTAGATCAGGGGTCACCAACCCTGGTCCTGAAGAGCTACTGTGGGTGCAGGTTTTTGTTCCAACCAGGCAGTAATAGACCTGATTCTACTAATGAAGGTCCTTAGCGAGGACTCTGGTGGTTGATTAGATGATGTTGATCAGGTGTTACTGCCCTGTTGGAACAAAAACCTGCACCCACAGTAGCTCTTCAGGACCAGGGTTGGTGGCCCCTGCTCTAAATTATGGAAACTCTGCAAGGGCCCTACTATGCAGAGGAGACACAGCCATGGAGAGGACAGAGGACGGGACAATTCCTGTAGAAGATTCTCCCCCCTCCCTTCACCAGGAACTTCTGCTCTAGAAAGCTGAAACAACACACTTTCTGTGTGAGGCACTTTGTGCCTGAAAATATTGGTTCTTAATATTGTGTAAAGATTGTTTTATCAACTCATTAGAGGTGGCAGTTTGCAGGACTAGACCTACGGTCCCAGCTTGGTATTTGAATATTGCTTAAAATCCTTTAAGAACACCCAGATATTCACACAATAAAGCTAATAGGCTTTTACTTCAAATGCAGGTGCTTTATTAAAGATATGCAAGAGCTTTCAGCAAATACAAATCAAGTAAAAACGGGTTTATAAATCAACAATTAATCACAAGTGATATCTCTTTCCCTAACCTATCTCTAAATCCTCTAACTCTGTACTACTCACAAATCCCCGCGTTCTGGCAGACAGCTTTCAAGGGTTAGCGTCGTCTTAGCAGGTGGCCGGAGAGAAGCTTGAGTTCAGAGTAGTTGGAATGATGATGGGTGTATGAGTCCCAACTCATACCCAAAATTTGGATCTTCGTTGTTGAAGGCTAATGGCCAGAGGCCATTAGCTTGTTGCCCCGTAGCATCAAAGAATCTTCTGTTCTTCTTTGGTGGATTGGGATCGTTGTTCAGTGTCGCAGTGTCCCCATGCAACCCAAAAAGAGCTGTCTTCCTCTAAAAGTCTAGGGTTTTTATACTCTCAAACTGTCCCTTATTTGGTCACATATTATTTTATTGGTGGATGGAAGTTGCTGTGGAAAGCACCTTTTTTACCAACAGAGTGACGTTTAGGCTAGCTTTTTGCCAAATCATCCGAACATGGCCTCGCGACCGACGCATATATGGCCTGTTGTTCATTGCTTCATGGACAAAAATTAAAAGGTCAGCATAAATACTGTGCCTAGTTGCACCGTGACAAGTTTCAGTGCCTCATATCAAACACACCCTCTGTATCTGTTGGCTTTGGTACTTTCCTCTGCAATTTTCTCTTCCCTATTTCTATTTTATACAATGACATTTTAATCACACTTTTATACTTCATAATTCGCAAGTTCATTTCATTCTTCATTATTTTAGTACTCATTAACTATCAACTTATCATTAGCTTAGTTACAATCAGTTATATAAATGAATCACAGGAATTTACTTTTTTATCCTTTACATCTTGATCAGTTCTCTTTCCTTTAAAGCTTTTTACATTTGATACATTTCATTCTGTCAGATTTCACCAAAACCCTACACAGGGGGGAATATCTGCCGGTTCTGACTGCAGAATCTATAATATCAAACACTATTAGCTTTCAATGCATCTATTCTTACATCTTATTTTTAAACACAATGATTTGTTATTATTATATTATACTCACACCTCAATTTTAACTTTTAATAACCCTCCTTGTCTCCCCTTACTGCATATTTCTCTTCAGCTTCCAACCCCGTGACTCAGGCGTGGTCTTCCTCTTTCTTTCGATCGTTGTTGAGGCTTCTTCCATATCAGGAATGGGTGACATTATATTCCAAGCATCGATGATAAACACTTCACCTTCCGTTGTCAATTCTGGTTCCTTGGGAGTCTTCATAATTACTGTTTCTTCTCTTTCTAATATCATAGTTATTTCTGGTTCATTGTAGTCTACCTTTTCTTTTGGACTTGTTTCTACTTTAGGTCCTAATCTTTCCATTATGCTTGACTTGGCCGCTAGGGGGAGTTTAACCTCCTGTTCCACCATAGCCCTTGGTGGGGAGGTTTTAACCTCAGGTGTCAATTTAGGCATTCTTCTTTGTACCCACTGACGCATGTAAGGTCTTATATTTGTAGTTGAGCGGGGCCTCTTCATGGCTTCTTGGTGAAACGCTCCAATTTTGTGAGGCCTTCCATGGTCTCGGTATCTTCCTCTGTGTTGACCTCTATACACAAAGGAGCTCAGTCTGTCACCATAAGAGTCCGGATTTGCGGCCTCAGCGACATCCTTGATGCAATCCAATATTTTTTCCTTTGCTAATTTAAAATGACTTCCCGTTATTTTTAATAACTTTTTTTTCAATCATCAAGTTTAACATCCATCAAAAGCAACAAATCAGGCCTTGTAACCCTTTGACAAGAAATGGAAGACAGCATTTTTCTTCACAACCACCAAAAATTATTAATCTATTGGCTTTTTAAAATAACAATTTATTGACGATTTGATCTTTGTGACACTCCACAATATTACTTCTTTATGTTTGCTGAACAGAATAAAGAGAAATTGAAAGAAACATTGTCTCCTAAGTCTTTTTTAAGATGTGCAAAACTGTGGTAACTGTCTAACACTGTGATAGTCTTCCATCATGATCCTCATCATGATCATCATCATCATCATGATCATGATCATGATCATCATCATCATCATCATCATCATCATCATCATCATCTATCCAAATGGCTGTCTTTAGTCATATTTATATGTGCTATGTATAATAAACATACATGCTTGGCTTTATTCCTACATTCATATACAAATAGACTTAATATACATTATTTACATACGTACAGTACATACACTGGTCTTTAAGGTTGTCTTATGTTGCCATGAAAAAACGCGGAACATTTCACTTTGTAGTAATTAAAACCTGCTGCCACTGCAAACTTTTAAAAAATATTTTAGAAAAACTGAGATTATCAGAATTTAAAATACACTCAAGATGGATTTAGATGCATACATTCTATTCATATGGATCTATAAGAAATCATCATGTTTATAAAATTGGTTGATCACTTGATTAAAACTATGCAGATAACTGTTTGTTCATTAAGAATGTTTGTATTCTACAAGTCTACAAAGCATTTACTGCCAACATTTTCAGTTGTTTTCAGCAAAATTCACACATGAAATACTTTAAGCACTGCATTAAATAACTATGGGGAGAAACCACCATTCCACTTTTTGAACTCATTAGCAGACAGTTTATAAACTTCTACATCCAGCAGACAGATACATATTCAGTCTCCTTTTAACTCTGGTGTTATCTCAGCCAACCTCTGATAAATATATTGTCTTTTTCTGCTGTTATTTTAATCAGAACTGATACACAGTTCTATTTTCTCCAGTGTTTTCAGACTTTACCATTGGTTTTAAGACACTATCTTAAGTTAAATTGAGTTCTTTTGTTTTAAAATAGATTTAGCTCACCAAAAAAATTGACAAAAGCCAGAACAGACAAATACTGGAACTTACTTTCAAAACCAAACATATGCACAAAATGTACTATTTAAATTTACATGAAAGTATTGTCTTCCACTGACGTGAATGTGATTCAGTGTTGTGATGTATTCACTTAGTCTCCATGTCATAACATTTCCTGTGTTACCTGAGAATAAAGCTGCACAACAGAAGAGCTTCAGAGCTTTTCTGTTTTACTGTCCTGATGCAGCACGAAGTTATGAACATTCCTTCAGATGACACAATTTATGTTTACAGTCAGTGTTTCTCACCAAAACACGTGTATGTTTGTGAGGCATAACAAACATGTTGAATTTCTTCATCTAAAAACATTTGCAAAAGATGACGTTAAAATATGAATCTGTGATATTTATGACCATGTCTGAGTCAGCTGGCAGTTTCTTCCTCTGATTGCCTCTTGCTGGCACATTCACCTTTTGGGAACAATGGACCAACTTGAATCATAAAGATTCTATAACAGGTGTGTACATGTTCTTGTACATGTACATGATCTTGTCTACATGCTAGAATAGAACATGAGATCCACTCTCAAGCTAGTGTCAGCAACAGAGAAACATGGCAACTCTCACTTCCTCAACTATTAGATCAGATTAAAAACATTAAGTCGTGAAGAGTTGAGTCAGTAAATAAGTGGATCAACCTGAAACCATCAAAAATCTATACGATTCTGTCTGAGTCATTTCTGCAGCTTTCAAATGGGATTAATGGGGAAACATCTTGGAACGTGATACCAACTACCTTCATCAGCACAGTCACAGGCAGCACTTAATACCAAAGTGGTTACCGTGGTTACTTGCAGTCAGTTAACAGCAATTGCTGTAAACATGTTATTTAATGAGCCTTTGACTTAGTCCTGTTCAGTGACATCATCATCATACGGGAGGCCTGATTGGCTGCAGCGCTTCAGCGTGTCATCCCAACATCAGCATCTGAGGCTCAGCTCCTCCCCCTGCTGTGACTCCGCCCTGCCGGTTTCCGTGACGATCGCTTCTTCTTGCTCGTGAGTGTTTCCCTGCTCCTCCTCCTTCACCCCCTCCATGAACTCCTCTTCATCGTCCTCCTCCTCTGGACAGGGAGTGGTAGAGGAGGGGAGGGAGGTGGTATAATTAGCAGCTCCGCTGAGAGTCTCTCCACCTTCTCCTCCTCCTTCATCCATCTTCATCTTCCAGTCCTCTATCTCACCACTGTCACTCTGCCCCGCCTCCATCTCCACACCTGTCTCCGTCTCGCTGGCCTCCGGCCTCATCTCGCCGTCCACTCCCAAACCTGTCTCCACCCCCCCGCTAGCAGGCATCTCTAGAATCAAATCCCCCTCCGCCTCTTTTCTCGTATCCACATCTTTTTCTCCTTCCAAAGCTGAACAAGTCTTCACATCCTCCCACGTCCCTCTATCGATTTCAATCCCCGAATCAGCACGCAGACTCAGACTCAGAGTTCCCGTCTGTCCCCCCAGACCCGGTCCTGGGTGTATCCCCGTCGGCAGCCCCCGTCCTGTGTGTGGCGGCTGATCCCCGCTCAGGGCTGCCGCCTCCTTGGCTTGTCTGATGCAGTTGATCCACTGCTGTTTGTTGAAGGCGTCGCTGGCCTGGAAGAAGTGGCTCTGCAGCTGACCTCCGCTCCGGTACGAGACCCGGAAGAAGTTCTTTGCTGTGAGGAGGAGATATAAGAGATTATCATCATTATTTTAGTCACACATCTGTGTCAGCTAGTTTTAAAATAATAATTTGTCATCTCAAGATCTGATGTTAATTTTTGTAAACTGTATATATGCTTCCTTTTTATACAGAATGTTTATAGTTTAATTTCTGTGTCAAACATCTGTTTTTTAACAATGCACTGACTCCGCTCGTTGTTGCTGAACGCTCCCCTGATGGACCCGCCCACTCTCATCTCTCCATCTGATACGTCCTCCAGGTCCAGCTGCCGGATGGGGATTGGCTGGCGGCAGAGCTGGTAACTGACTGGCTGATCGTTGAGTGACAGGGACCTGGTGATGACCAGCACGTCCTGAAACAGGAACACGTGGAGCTTCTGGAGAGAGAGAGAGTCACTCATCAGTTTGTTCATTTATATGCTTTTTTGATGGTTAGTTTTTTACAAATATGTTCCTGCACTTTGAATATAATATAAATATGAATATGTGATTGTTACACCACTATACTTAATATGTTATATCTCAATCTGAATGTTACTTATTGTTAAGTGCTTTGGCAACAACATTTTACTTGTTCATGCAATGAATCAATAAAGCTTCTTGAATCAAATTGAGAAAGAGAGAGAACTTGTCACAACATGTTTTTCTTCACTTTTTGATTGCCCCATCAGGTGTTTTCTCAATTTTCTCACAAATGCCCAAAAATGTATAACATGAGTTCAATATATTAATATTTTTCATCTATATTTAAATTCTTAAATTGGTCACTCCATTTTAGACTTGATTTGTAAACTATGAGTCTGTGAACATTTCAGCCACAGCAATGTTGGAACAACAACAACCTTCTCTAACATTGTGTTCTCAGAGCCTGAATGTGTCATTTATGGATTCAGGAACCTTATCGACCACATGAGTTAAACCAAAGGAGCAAAAGAGAGGATAGAAACATGTGTACTGACGAGTCCTCTGTTGTTCTTCAGGTCTCCGTGGCAGCTGAGGGTCCTGGATCGGTCGATCAGTCCGTCCTTCAGCCCGTCCTCTGTGTACAGCAGCCGGTCCTTGTAGTACTGACACTCCGACTCCCCTGTCCGACTGTTGATGTCAGCCACCACGCTCTGCACCATCAGCATCTGTGCAGCAGACACACAACCTGACATCAACATCTGTGCAGCACACACACACATCCTGACATCAACATCTGTGCAGCAGACACACAACCTGACATCAACATCTGTACAGCACACACACAACCTGACATCAACATCTGTGCAGCAAACACACAAGCTGACATCAACATCTGTGCAGCACACACAACCTGACCTCAACATCTGTGCAGAAGACACACAAGCTGATATCAACATCTGTCTGTTATCAAAATATCATTCCTTTCATCAACATTTGCAAAAAATGATTCTCCCTGCAGGCAGATCACTGGCATCCTGTTAAACATAAATCAATACAACTGTAAGTGGTTCACTGTGATGTTTCAAGGTTATTTCTGACATTTCAGGGTTTTTAACGAGCCCACAGAGCTCACAACTCATAATTGTCTCTTCAGTTTCAGGGTTATGTCAGTGCAGTTTATATTTCTGATTGTTAGAAATAAACAGACAGATGTGTGTTTCCCCCTGCCTGTTGAACCAGATATGTACACTATGTTGTTATCATATGTCTCTCACACATTCCATGTGTATCCAGCACTCCTTTTACTTTGTATGTATGAACACTACCCAACACAAGATCAGAGTACAACTAAATAATAATTGAATAGATAATTGTAAGCCATGTGTACAATAGCAATTAATAGCACTCATCATCTCACCCCCTTTTTTTCGAATGGTTGAATTCATCAGAGTATATTTTGTAATTATTAGAAAATAATTGTTTACAAGTTAAATCCTCTGCCAAATCATCCATAGAGTGAGGATCTCAGATGTTCCAAGAACAATGAGCAGAGGTTCCAGTTTGATCAGTGTCTTCAGGATCTCAGGCATTTGGTCTGACATACCACTCGCACACCAGATGAATAAGAAAAAAGTCTTGCACACTGTCAATCACTAGCAAAATAAAAAAAAAATCGAATATATAATATTCAAATTTAAATATTTTATACTTTTCTAATAATCAAAGTTGGAAGTTTATTTTTAATTACTACTGCTACCTTTTGTTAGGTCTGTTAGGTTTCATCAATGTGTTGCACTACACTGTAGGTTAACTATCTTGTGACTCCTGCTATATCCTATTTTATTTTATTTGTAATTGTATTGTATTTTATTATTATAATTATTTAATTAAAATTGTCAATTAACTTAAATAACATAGTTTTATGCATTTATTCTGGTCTTGTTAACGCTCTTTGCTTTTTATACTTTTCATGTAAAGCACATTGGCTTGCCTTGTGTATAAAATGCTGCTCCCATGCACCTGTCTACTGTCTAGTTGTGCATAAACTGGAGTAGAGTGTGTTTTCTCACCGCCTCGTCCAGGTGCTGGCGGTCCGGGTGGTCGTTGGGTGTGTGCTTCAGGATCTCCCTGAGCAGCAGGGGATATTTCACTAGCCGACTACGGGGGATGTCCAGGAAGTTCCATAAGTCCAACTTCCTGCTGAAGGGCGACTGGAGGCAGCGCTGCAAGAAGTCCTGGACCCGCCGGTCCTGTTTCTTCTGGTCCAACAGGTCTTTAGCCTTTACCTGGTTGCTGCAGTACGGCGTATAGGAGGAGAGACAGGGCAGCTGCAGGCACACACACACACGCACGCACGCACGCACGCACGCACGCACGCACGCACGCACGCACGCACGCACACACACACACAGAACCCATCAATCAGTGACCTCTGAATTCTGCAGACTGTAAATGTCGAGTTATGTTTAGAAAAACACTCACTCACCCAGTCAGTCAGGATGTGTCCCACATTTTCTGTGGAGCCGTCAGGTTTTCTGGCGTCGTGGAGGCGACTCAGGAGGTCTGAGGAGAGACAGGAAGTTATTAAACTATCTGACCTTGAGCAGCATGGGAACATCACATTGGAATCTCTCAGAAATACCGAGAGTGCTGCATGAACCTGAAGTCTCCTGGTGCTCAGGCCACTGAGGCTGGTGATATGGGTCAACAAAACAGTTTTCATTTCCCAAAATAAATCCTAAGTTCTCAAATATTAAATGTCCAGACACAAGAACTTTATAATAAATTACAACCCTAAGTAATTTGAGAAGATAGTATGATGCCAACTAATGTTTTAACATTTAGTATTATTGAAACATTTCTGTCTCATTTTAAAAACCAAGTCACAAAAACTATGAAGATTGATAAAATGATTATATTTTTTATTCAGTCCTCATATTACTTTGCCAAATTGCACATGTTTCACATGATATTTACATTTATTTTTGGTAAAGAACGTGCAGGTGAAAATGTTGCACAGTTCCATTTTATTTTCACAGTTTTCAGTGTGTGGACTGTTTCTCCTTTTCTTTAGAGTCTTACTGTTCCTTGTCTCCTCACCTTCATGCAGGGGGATCAGTGAGTCTAAGGTACCAAAGATCTGGTTCAGTTCCTGCTCAGTCATGATAGACAGCTTCAGCATTGGGTCATGATATGCCTGCAGCACACACACACACACACACACACATATCAGGAAATACCCATAGTGTAGAATCAATTTTGGAAAATGAAGACTATTATTTACCTTCTTAGCCAACTTGAGGTCCTCCACCAAGTCCTGTTCACCCTGAGCCAACTCAAAAATAGCCTGAACGAGAGAGAGTTAGGAGAGAGAGAGGAAAAACATTAGATCTATGAAGGCTTTTAGGATAATAAAAATATTGTTTTTGATAATTGTATTTTGAAAAGGTGGTTTCGGAGTTGTATGTGTTGTATTCATGATTCATGGTCAGTAATATTTCTCTGGAGAATAAATCTTCATGTTATTTGAAAGCACTGATCTGCTCTTAAAATATGAAATGTCTTGAATCAAGAACAACTCGATCACAAAAAAAGGTGTCACCTCTTGTCGTTTTATTTCCTTTGGGCTGAGAGGCTGTGTGGCCCCCAGCCGGACGTCAAAAGTCTCGCTCCATAGCTTGCTGTCACGGCGTTTGGTGGCGGGGGCGGTCGCTGCGGTAACCCGAGCTGCGGTCATGGAGGAGGAAGTGTTGGAAACCGTTGCTGAGACAACACGGGTCTTCATCGTTGAGGAGGAGGAGGTGGAGGAGGACTGGGGAGGAGGAGCCGCTCTGTCAGTCCGACTCTCATTACGAAAACTGATGGAGCGCTGCAGGGAGGGGAGCATGTTAAACCATGTAAACATCAGAATAAAGTCACCTTTTTTTTTCTTTTCAGAGCAATAATTGCAGCATCTGCAGAAGTGACCCTCACATCTACAAGGAAAAACTCCCTAAAAACCCTTTAATGGGGATAAAAGAGGAGTAAACATCAGGAAGAGAAACAGAGGAGGATCCCAGGATGTCCCAGGCGGACATGCTGCAATAGGCACACAGGAACAGGAAAAGAAGTGTCACCTGCAGCGTCTGGCCGATCCTCTTCAGCGGCGCGGTCTTTACGGGCGGCAGCAGGTTGGCCAGAGACGTCACCCTGGACACAGGTTTACTGCGCTTGGTGCTGGGCTCCTGACGAGAGAAAACACACGACATACGTGTCATACACACTCGTGTCCACAACTTGCGCAGCTGGCCTTCACACACACCTGCACGATAAAGTAAAGTCTTATTGTGGTAATTCATAGACACACTTCGCTGAAGACATTTCAGGTTTTGGTGCCTCCAGAGATTAGATGGAGATACACTGTGCGTACACAACAGTTTCTTTGAATAACAGTTCACAGTGAGAATTTGTCCAGTGAATGTGAAACTCTTTAAACTGTAAGAAGCTGTGTGTAGAATGGTGGTCATTTACAAGAAAGATGACTATACTGCATGCGAAACAATAGCATGACTCAAAGACTCTCTCTCTCTGTCTCTCTCTCTCTCTCTCTCACACACACACACACACACACACACACACACACGACATATCAGCATGTCAGCATCTGTTTCTGTGTATGGACACACCACCAGGCTGCTGTCCTGGACTGGACAATAAATCAATGTGTGTGTGTGTGTGTGTGTGTGTGTGTGTGTGTGTGTGCGTGTGTGTGTGCCCAGCAGCAGTAGTCAGCTGACTAACTGGAACACAGGAGGCATCAAACTCTGTTTATATCAGCACTCAGAGTCAGAAAGCGGTCGACCACAAATAAGTCGACCTCCAACAAACTTTTTGTTTTTTTTTTTGCTCCATTTTTTTGCTCAAACTCTATGTAATTTAATTCATTTTGCAGATGATACTGTAGTATTATTACATAACAGTTCATCTTTACACAGAGGTTTGCATGACATGTAAGTTGTTCTGTGTGTGTGTGATGATGCATTATTTGACTCAATCTGACAACAATCAATATATGCAGTTGATCAACAATAGAGTTATCTAGTGACAGCCAGTTTACAGCAGATCAATTGACTGGGAGATTGAATGCAAATAAAACTGAGAAAAAGTCCAGCAACCAGCTGCAGGCTGCCGCTCATATTCTACCTTTAAAAGTTCATGTTTCATTGTCTTCAGTCAGACTTTTTAGCAGCATTTTACATGACTGTTAAAACAGATTCTCTCAAAGAAATAAAAATGTGTCCAAAACATGCAACTTACAGGGAACATCCATTACAGGAAGTTAACAACTCCTGATCTTTCTTTAAGCAAAATAGGATGAGTGAAGTGAAGGTATCAGCCTCAAAGCTTTTAAGTTGTCCTTTAAGAAATAAATCACAAATATAGTGAGTGTTGCTTCAGCTGCTGAAATGTAAATATTAGCTGGTTTCTTTCTATGAAAGACAAGTGATGACCATTGTATTTGGGATAAAACAAACATGACCAGACAATGAACTAATTAACAATTGGCAGATGAATCAGTTATGAAAATTATTGTTACGTACACTCACACAAAAAATAAGTCTTAACAAGAGAAAAGATATTGGCTTGGTGCAATTAATCCAATTTTGAGGTTGTCCCAGGACAAGATTGGATTCATGTCTCATTAAAATAGATCAAGTTGACAACGTGACAAATAAAATAGTAGGATTCACACTGTGAAATGTGTCAGTGGTATATATAAGTAATATTTGAGATTGTATTGATGAAAGTACAATATGAGGATATTAACCTAATTATTTCACTTCACTCAAAAATGCATATTATGTTTTTTTGTGTTAAAAATGGTTTTAGTACTTTTGTTGTTTAAATTTTGGAGGTTTTGCTGAATAAATTGTTGAATTTCCATATTGTTTAATCTATGTACTTGTTTGTACTATGGTGCAAATAAATACAATACAAGTACAAAACAATTCACATACAGCTGAAATGTAATCGTACCGAGGAGAACTGAGCACCACTGAGCCCTGAATAACGCCTTTTAATGCAAGTTCTGTCCTCCATCTTACCTCCACCTGCTTCCCCATGCTGCTCTTCCCCCCGCTGAGCTCCACAGAGCAGCCAGATGTAAAGCGCTGATGCAGCAGGCAGAAGCGGCTCTGACCCGCCACCATAACGCTCAACCCTACGGCTCAGCCCAGGACCTGGACCCGGACTAGACCCAGAACCAAGGAGATGATGAAGAAAATGAAGAGCCGGTGGAGCAGGCAAACGGGCACAGCAGCGTCCACAGATGCTGAGAAGGTCTGAGCGCTAGAAAATCCAGTCTAGAAAGAGAGGTTCTGTATCCAGAATGCAGTCCAGAGAGAAGTGACAACACGTAGTGTGTCCAGAGAACCGTGTGGGTCACCTGCTGCTGACAGCAAACTTCCCTGGATCTGGATCAGACTGGATAGCGTCAGTGTCCAGGAAGAGGATCCGGGTCTCGCTTTGTGTCATCACAGCTTAACTGAGTCCAGAAAGAGGCTTTCCTGCTTCTTCCCTCTCCTTTATTACATCTGTGTTGAGTGTTGTTCTCTGGTCCTGGTCTGACGCTGTCTGCCTGAAAACTGGCTCTGACTCACTGCCTCGCTCACTCACTACTTTATTTCCTTCCTTTCTTTCTCGGTTTCTCCTTTTTCCCTGCCCTCTTTTTTTTCTTATTTTCTATGACCCATTTTTCTTTTATCCGTGATGGGAAAGATATTTTGAGCCTTCATGTAAAAAAACCATATTATTCTATATTTTTCTTACAGTCAAAAGACCAAACGAGCCAAGAAACGCGTACTGACAGGTGTTGCTTTCTCTCATAACTGCACGGAGGCGTAGAAATAAGGCTCATCATTATTTATTGTTAGCACTTTAACATAAACACCATCCTTCTCAGTCCAACATCAGCCACTGTGATCTGAGCTGTAATTACGAAGGAGAGAGCGTTGCCTGCAGGCTGCTGCAGCTCTGTCCTGTCAACTCAATTATGGTGTGTGTGTGTGTGTGTGTGTGTTATTGTTATGGGGACTTTATTCTAGTTCCACAAAAAGATTGTAAAAAGGAGGTGGAAGAGTTGGTGTATTGATAAAAGCAAAATGTAAACTGATTTGGTGATTAAATCATGTGGAGCAACAAAGACACTGTTACTTTTCTTCAAAATCAAATGTGAATAATAAGATAAATCACCCTGTTTTTATACACTGTCCTTGTCTATTTTTGTTTTATTTTTTTAAATGACATCATGTTGTTGTCTGTCATCTTTTGCAATTGTTGAAATGTACCACCTGTTTAGCTCACTAAACCAAACTGCTAATACTCTTATAACCAATGGCTGGATATGAATTTCTCTGTCTATTTTGGAGAAAAAAAAATCAAATCTAACACTGTGGCGACTTATTTTCCAAAAGTTCCCATAGTGTTTGGATTAAAAAACAGGTTCACAAGACTCAGGTCAGTTTTAAAACAATTGCACAGTTACTGAAGCTAATTTCAGGATTCAGAACCTGTGTTAGTGAAAGTATTTTTAGTATAAAATTCCCCCTGATGGACTGGGTTTTCCTGTTCAGCTGCAGTGGAAGGACTAAAAAGACTAACTCTGAAAGATAAATGTCAGCGTGAATGGGACGAATGATTTCAGCAAGAAAAAAAGAGTTTAATCTTCTCCTGATGACACTTTAGTGACACACTTTAGTGACAACTGTACGGAATATCTTACTTAAAAACATGTATTTTTTTTCCTGTTAATAACTAGGTGTTGTTATTACAATGATAAATCATGGAAATCACGTGGATGTAGTATTTGATGAAATATTATATAATTGTAAACGTGTCCTTTATTGAGTGTTTCTTTGGTAAAGTTTAAGGTGAGAACAGGACTCCACAGGATGAAGTAAGCCAGTATAAATATCCTCTCCAGTCATACACAGGCGCTGGATTATCTAAACAATACTGGTCATTGAGTCATTTGTAGAGCCGTTTGCATGGTTTCCTTTGGCTGCAGTGACTGATATGAGAGTCAGAGCATCAGTGAAGACCTCTGACTGTATATGAAACACAGCTAACGTTCTGCTCCTCTGATTCAGCTTTACTTTCTGTAAATGAGAAGCAATAATAATAAGTAGAAGACAGTCAGACGGTCTCTGTTAGTGGATCTGTTCCCAGAGTTAATCTCTGAATAAACAAAAAAACGTGATTCTTCATTAAAGCAACAACACTAAATATAGATAAAGAGGAGGGTGGAGGGCTGAACATCAGCCTATGACACTTTATTATCATTATCAATAAGCATTAGAATTGGTGGAGTGGGATTATTCAATGAAAAGAGAAAATAAAGCTTCAAACATTTTGAAGGCCAGACGACTGTAATATAATTTGAGATTTAATTTGAGAGATAAGATTTGATGACTTTGTTTGTTCTGCAATTTTCTTTGTTCTCATATGAAAATCATCATGTAAATAAAGTAGCAAAAAGGGAATTTGTCTGCAGGCATTTGGGTTTAAATTGATCAGTTCCTCAATTTCAACTTCTTATTAACTCAGAGCACGCAGAGCTAACTAATCACTCCCTCCTCTATCTATTATATTAGTATATATTAAAACCACATCAGGGCTGGAATTAATAGTTAATTTCTGATCTGATAATCTGACAAATGCCTGTTAGATCTTCCTAAAACACAAAAAGACATCTTCAAATATCCTCTTTTGTCAGAACAGAAAAACAAAATCAAATATTTTAGTTTCCTGTCATGTCTGATATCTTCAAATTCTCACATTTGAAAAGCTGTAAGCACTGATTATTTTTGTATTTTTTGCTTAAAAAACACGTATTTAATAGTCAGAGTAGTTGCGGATTCATTTTCTGCTATAAAACTAATGAATCAATCCATACCACATTACATAATCCACCCCAGAAAACATCTGCTGACACTGCCACAAAATCATATTAATAATAATAGAAACCTTCAGGTTCGAAATTGAGTCATTTCCAGTTCAGACAAAGATATTGTTGATAGGTGAATATGTTGGTGACAAACATAAACCCCCTTTGACCTCTAAATCTATTCACGTAGCGTTCAGGTCCTGAGGTTTTACTCAAAAACAATATGAGTGTGTGAGTCACTGACTCTGAGGGGGAACGAGCACAGAAACAATAGGGCGTAATTTATGCCAGGTTCATTATCTGCCAGCTCTGGTCTGTAAGAAAATAAGACTGATGGAGGCTCGGGCCTGTTCATCAGGCTGCAGTGAACAGGCTGGACATCCTGTGTTAGACGGAGCAGGCAGGGAAACGCCCGGGAAGGAACGGGCTGCACGTCTAAAAATACACACACACACACACACACAGGACGGGGAGCAACACGAGGGCAGAGGCCCCGAAGGGGCCCGATGTACAATAATCTACTGATTTTACCTAGTTACACATAGTCTGTACTTTTCCTACACTTACAGGGATCACATGGTGCCGGAGGCCACATGTGTGTAAAACTTGTTGAAAAGGTTATTTATTGAAAAGAAAATCAAGGTTTTCAAAATTATATTATATAAATATTATAACATTTTATTTAATCTAGAGAATTTTGAAACAACTAATCCTTTAGTTGTTTGTTGTTTGGTTGTTCATTTGACAGTAACTGGGGTATTTTAACTGCAGCACTTTATGTATTTTTTATGTTGTTTGTCTTTAATGTGATTCCTTATACCTTTTAAATTGCCCCTCTAGGACAAATAAAGCATTTTTAAATCAAATGATTAATAAAATGGTGTAAAATGTGGATCACTCGTTCCCCAAAGCTGAAGATTCAAACTAAAATGATTTTTTGTCCACAACCTAAAGATCATCAGTTCACACAAGAAAATTGGTTATTGGTCCAGATTTCCTGATGGTGCCCTGATGATAATTAATTTGAATAAATTAATTATTTCATTTTAATAATGTTTAATAATCCTTTTGATGACTATAAATTAACACTAATAACCAAATTTAACTCCTGTTAACTCATAACACTATTAAAGAAGACTAATAGAAGACAGAAAATATTCAGATTTGAGAAGCTGGAACCAGAGAAAACTTGAAAATGACTCAAATTGATTAATCGATCGTCACATAGTTGGTGATAAAAGTTGACAGCTGGCAACTAGTTGATTAATTGACTAATTATTGCAGCTATAATTATACACATATAGTAATAAAGTTTATATGCTTTATATGCTAGAAAAACTACTAGAAATAAGTCATAAACCACATATTCAAGAGCAAAAAAGTATATAGTATATATAATATATATACTATATACTTTCTTGCTCTTGAATATATATATATATATATATATACATATATATATATATATATATATATATATATATATATATATATATATATATATATATATATATATATGGGCGACACGGTGGTGCGGTGGGTAGCACTGTTGCCTCACAGCAAGAAGGTCGCAGGTTCAAGACCGCCTTGGGCCTGGGTCTGGGACCTTTCTGTGTGGAGTTTGCATGTTCTCCCCGTGTCTGCGTGGGTTTTCCCCGGGTACTCCGGTTTCCTCCCACAATACAAAACATGCTCAGGTTAATTGGTAAACTCTAAATTGCCCATAGGTGTGAGTGTGAGAGTGAATGGTGTGTGAATGGTGTGTGTGCCCCACGATTGGCTGGCGACCATCTGGGGTGTATCCCTGCCTCCCGCCTTAACGCGCTGGGATAGGCTCCAGCAGACCCCTGCGACCCCGAAAGGGAATAATAGACAATAGACAATGGATGGATGGATGGATATATATATATACAAATTATACAATTTAAAATTATTATACAATTTAAAAACACAAATTAAAACACAATTTAAAACACAATTTAAAAACACAAATGTGTGTTCAATGTTAATTACTCTTTATAGTTTAATGTCAAACCTTCCTGACAGAATCTATGACAACATAACTGGTGTGACATGATATTAAAGGTGTGAACTTTCTGCAGCATCAGGAAGCATCAAGGCTCATCAAAGTAAAACACAACACTTCTCAAAAGTAAATAAGTGAATAAAGCTAACTGTGTAAATGAAGCTATTCTGAGGTATTTCAGGTTTAGTTTAGAGGAGCTTAACTTACGTTGATGTCCAGACTGCAGAGACTGAGGGAATCTGCATCTCTGCTCGCCTGCTTCCTCTTCTTCTGCAACACAGACACACACACACACACACACACACACACACACACACACACACACACACACACACACACACACACACACACACACACAGAGTTTTAGATTTTAGAAAGCAATGATCAATGGACACAAAGAATTGTAAAGATTTTAAAAAAATTGTTTGTGTCATCACAACAATGTTTTTAATATTATCATTTGGGTTTTTTATGCCTTTAATAAATAGCACCTATAATCTATATTTTTTCTGATGTGTATGTGTATTCTTTTACACACACACACATACATAGTTTGCATACAGAAAGTAAATGATGGCTTGAGAAAAGTTGTGGCTTTTGAACAGGAGCTAATTGGAGCATCTAGTGGCTGTTGATGATATTGCAAATGATTTCAGTCTCAAGCTGTTAGTATTTGTACTCTGCACTCACTTGTAAAGAACTAAATTACTTGTACAAAAGATCATAATTAAAGATCTGAGTTTATATCACTGTTTTCTGTAAGAATCTGTGTCAAATTCTGAGCATCAAATGTTTTATTTTTTGCATCCTGCTGAATTTTTATGTTGTAAATGTCTCATTCCTGTAAAGAGTAGCATAATCACACATTTTAGGCACCAGGGGATAATTCAATATTTAATACAAGAAAGCTGCCAATAATTCTTATTGTATCAGATCAACTGTCTGTGTTCCATCTCTGTCCAGGAGTTTTAGAATTTAGGATTTCTGCCTATGTTCAAGACTTTTTTAATTCCTCATCTAAATAAGATACGTATAATTCCTCAATATGTACATATATATTAATACTTAGTTGTATTTCTATGTTTTTATGTAATTTGCTTATTTAGATTAACCAATCTTTACTTTTTTACTGTCACTCTCATTGTGTATTATCATTCTCTGAAGGTGTGTAGGATGTGATGTGATTCTAAATCGACCAGGTAATCGCCACGGTAACAACGGTAGGAAGCTGTGCAGGTGCAGCTGTGTGACAATAAGAAAAACACTTCCTGTTTGCTGTCATGACAACAAAAACAGGAAGAAATCACACATCTGATCAAACAGGTCACTGAGGACAAACAGCTGGATAGTTAAGAGAGGAGGAGAGGAGAGGAGAGGAGAGGAGAGGAGAAGAGGAGCAGAGGAGAGGAGGAGAGGAGAGGAGAGGAGAGGAGAGGAGAGGAGAGGAGAGGAGAGGAGAGGAGAGGAGGAGAGGAGAGGAGAGGAGAGGAGAGGAGAGGAGAGGAGGAGAGGAGAGGAGAGGAGAGGAGAGGAGAGGAGAGGAGAAGAGGAGCAGAGGAGAGGAGAGGAGAGGAGAGGAGAGGAGAGGAGAGGAGGAGAGGAGAGGAGAGGAGAGGAGAGGAGAGGAGAAGAGGAGCAGAGGAGAGGAGGAGAGGAGAGGAGAGGAGGAGAGGAGAGGAGAGGAGAGGAGAGGAGAGGAGAGGAGGAGAGGAGAGGAGAGGAGAGGAGGAGAGGAGAGGAGAGGAGAGGAGAGGAGAGGAGAGGAGAAGAGGAGCAGAGGAGAGGAGGAGAGGAGAGGAGAGGAGGAGAGGAGAGGAGAGGAGAGGAGAGGAGAGGAGGAGAGGAGAGGAGAGGAGAGGAGAGGAGAGGAGAGGAGAGGAGAGGAGGAGAGGAGAGGAGAGGAGAGGAGAGGAGGAGAGGAGAGGAGGAGAGGAGAGGAGAGGAGAGGAGAGGAGAGGAGGAGAGGAGAGGAAGAGAGGAGAGGAGAGGAGAGGAGGAGAGGAGAGGAGGAGAGGAGAGGAGAGGAGAGGAGAGGAGGAGAGGAGAGGAGGAGAGGAGAGGAGAGGAGAGGAGAGGAGAGGAGAGGAGGAGAGGAGAGGAGAGGAGAGGAGAGGAGAGGAGAGGAGGAGAGGAGAGGAGGAGAGGAGAGGAGGAGAGGAGAGGAGAGGAGAGGAGAGGAGGAGAGGAGGAGAGGAGGAGAGGAGAGGAGAGGAGAGGAGGAGAGGAGGAGAGGAGAGGAGGAGAGGAGGAGAGGAGAGGAGGAGAGGAGGAGAGGAGAGGAGAGGAGAGGAGAGGAGAGGAGAGGAGAGGAGAGGAGAGGAGGAGAGGAGGAAAAGGAGAGGAGGAGAGGAGAGGAGGAGAGGAGGAGAGGAGAGGAGGAGAGGAGGAGAGGAGGAGAGGAGAGGAGGAGAGGAGAGGAGAGGAGAGGAGAGGAGAGGAGAGGAGAGGAGAGGAGAGGAGAGGAGAGGAGAGGAGAGGAGAGGAGAGGAGGAGAGGAGGAAAAGGAGAGGAGGAGAGGAGAGGAGGAGAGGAGGAGAGGAGGAGAGGAGAGGAGGAGAGGAGAGGAGGAGAGGAGGAAAAGGAGAGGAGGAGAGGAGAGGAGGAGAGGAGGAGAGGAGGAAAAGGAGAGGAGGAGAGGAGGAGAGGAGAGGAGGAGAGGAGGAGAGGAGAGGAGAGGAGAGGAGAGGAGAGGAGAGGAGAAGAGGAGCAGAGGAGAGGAGGAGAGGAGAGGAGAGGAGGAGAGGAGAGGAGGGGAGAGGAGGAGAGAAGGAGAGAGAAAAAGAAGACGAGAGGAGAGGAGAGGAGAGGAGAGGAGAGGAGGGGAGGAGAGGAGGAGATGAGAGGAGAGGAGAGGAGAGGAGAGGAGAGGAGGGGAGAGGAGGAGAGGAGAGGAGAGGAGAGGAGAGGAGAGGAGAGGAGGAGAGGAGGAGAGAGAAAAAGAAGACGAGAGGAGAGGAGAGGAGAGGAGGAGATCAGAGGGGAAGAGAAGAAAGCAGGAGGATGTAGGAGCAGTGTAACCCTCAGTAACAATAGCAGGATGTCTGCTGTTTGTTCAGTATTGTGTTCAGACTTTTTTGTTGGACGGACGTTATATAACCTGGCAGACTTTACCTTTAACTAACTGTTACTATAGAAACCTGAGAAGGGGGAGGAGTCTGCTCCCCCTGCCCATATAAGTAAGGTCAGTCAGCTTCCTGTCCCACTCAGCGCTGTCTGAACCCCTGACACCAGCCTCTCACAGAATAACCCAGAACAACATGCTAACAGGCTGATATCTAGCAGGTGTAATGATCACAACATATTACTGACGTCATCCTGAGGGGGAACAGGAATTTATGTGCCTTATGGACACAATGCTGCATCTTGTATCTGCATGTGATGGTATTATCTATCTATCTATCTATCTATCTATCTATCTATCTATCTATCTATCTATCTATCTATCTATCTATCTATCTATCTATCTATCTATCTATCTATCTATCTATCTATCTATCTATCTATCTATCTATCTATCTATCTATCTGTCTGTCTGCCTGTCCGTCCGTCCGTCCGTCCGTCTGTCTGTCTGTCTGTCTGTCTGTCTGTCTGTCTGTCTGTCGATCAGACAGACAGTCTGTCGATCTATAATCTCATCAAGCAGAGCGTGTTTTATATTGTGTTGATGATGCTCCTATTTGACCTAAACAGATATAATATGCAGATATAGAGTCTGTGATCATCTGACCTAATATGCAGTCTGCATGAAACTTTATGTGCATGAAAGTGTTCAGTGTTCAGGAAGTTCAGTAAATTAAGTGAAACCAAATAGACAAAAAATAAAACAATGTGAAGAGTGTGAAGTGTGAATACTTCTAAAGCTAAAGCTTGAAATAAGTTACAGATAAAGGAGAGGAGTTTTGCATAAAAACTATGACTACCAATTTAGTTTACCATCACTTAGCTAAAAACTTTGACAATTAATAACAGGGTGAGTGATCACAACGTTTGAACCTGATTCAGTGCTCACACGGAGACCTGAGTCTAATGTTAAATCATGAACCTTTGATTAACGGATCAGAGTGTTCCTTGTGCTCCACTCACCCGATAGTATACAAACAGGCAGCAACCCATCATCAGGATCTGTCTGCTCCTCAAACACTCCACGTCCTAATTATTCACATCTGCTGCTCCTCTTCCTCCAGGTCACTATGCTTTTATCCAAAAGTCACATTAAGCTGTTCTCCTCCTTTCCTTACACGTGCAATCACTTCTTCTTCTTCTTCTTCTTCTGTGGTCTGGTTGCTCCCCTCCTTTCAGTCGTTCCTTCAGTCACATCGCTGTTTTCCTTTCCCCTTTCTTCTTCTTCGCTTTTTTCTGAACTCTGTCCTCAGTTTCTCCAGCTGATTTCTCTGTCCCTGTTTTATCACTCCGTCTCTTCACCTCCTGCTCTCCTCCACCTCCTCACACACAATGCAAACCTCCTCAGCTTCACCTCTGAGTGGATCTACAGACCCTCAGGAACCCTTTACATTGTGTGCGTGTGTGTGTGTGTGTGTGTGTGTGTGTGTGTGTGTGTGTCCACTCAGTTCCCATTGGACAAACAGGAAGTGACGGCCGTCGGGGGGGAAACAAGCTGTCGCTATAATTAGGAGCTACAAGAGACACTAAGACACCAGCAGTAAGAGTATTAAGTTTGCTTAACAGAAATCATAGAAAAAAGATAAGTCCACATTTTTTATGAAAAGTCACAACAGTTTTTTCCTCAGTTGTTCACACACATAAACTTGCTACTTGAGACACAATGACCACAGCCTGTAAGTCACGCACTGATCCACGGAGCCAAGTCTGCTGAAATATAAGCTCATTTCCTGCTTTACAGGCGGATCACACGTTTGAAACACATTTCCTTACATTTGGCATAATCTTACTGAAAAATTAAAGCACCAACTTGTGTATCCGAAGTCCGAGCCACCAAAGAAGAGTTTGAGTAGAAATGAGTTTTTAGTCAAATGCGAGTGGAGTTTGGTTGAGTTGATTCATCATTACCTGAGTCTTCAGACATCATTTGGACTTTGGACATTGTCACCATCTTCTCCTCTGTTGTTATATGTCAGTCGACTTGACTCTTTTCAACTGCATGAGTGGTCGAGTCTGAGTCACGATTTCAGAACAACAAAAACAACACACTGCTGTTCGAAAAGCTGACATCCATTTCCTACTGTCGTCTTTCCTACTGTCGGTCAATTATCAATCAGAGCTTTAGCCACCGATCACAGGGCCACAACAGAGCTCTACTCCATAGCAGGAAGTGAATTCTCTGCAGTCGGTGTGCAAAGATTGCATCTATGGAACCGTCATCTAAACAAGAGAATCAAAATCAACAAAAACTTCATGTTCTGTACTGAAGAGTGTGCAGCATTAATGAGGCCTTTGATTGGGGTGTTGCAAATAGGCAGTTTTTCCCCTGATTTGGCTCAGCGTGATGGAATAATTGAATGCCTTTGTTCCAAGGTGCGGTTTTGTCCTGAGGTGTCCATGACCTCTGCTCTCACAGCTTTGTCTTGACTTCCTCCTCCTGAGGGTCCTCGGACATTTTCCTTCTGCTCTGTCTATAGTGAGATACTTAGAAACCCATTTACATTTTGTTCTGTTCAGGTCAGCTTTCTTCTTGGAAAAGAAAAAGAAACTAATAAAACATGTGCTATAGCACACACGTGTGTGTGGATTTATTCATCAATCTTAACCAACATTGATGTTGGGTCTGAAACTTTTGCAGAAATAGAGGAAGGACAGGATAAAGTGTCGAATAACCACTGCCACTGCATCCATCACCATGGCAACCACAACATTGCCCATCTCTGCACCAGATAAACAAATCAGATGAAACTATATATATATATTTATATATATATACTTAATTATTCATACCCCTGTCAAATTCAAGGGATTTCTTGATTATTTCACATACAAATTAATATTTCACTTCAGTTTTACTTAGTTTGAAGCCATAATTTATTTGTGTTTCGTTAGAATTTGTAAATAAATGGAGTGAACACAAAAAATCACATCCAACAAATGACTATGATATAAAAAACTATATATATATATATATATATATATATATATATATATATATATATATATATATATATATATATATATATACCATCAAACTATCCTGCCAAATCAAATCAACCCATGAACTTATCTTAATCGAAAAATGTGAGATTTTATAATCAAACGGTTAATCAAAAGATGAATCACAAAACTTATTGATATGCCTTATTTTCAGGCACATTAATAACAGACTGAATTGAATTAGTTAAATATAAAATGTGTATGTGTGGAGCGCTGAAGGAGCAGGGCAGAGGTCAAAGGGCAGGAAAGGGTCAACAGAGGCCACAGTTAACTTCCTGTTTTCTACCGACAGTAGCATTGTTTTTCTTTAGCTTAACCACAGACTGTTGGTTTAAAGTTGGGTTCAGTCACATCTTAGCAGTGAAGTTCAGTGAAAATTCAAAAGAATTCACAGAACCATCTGGAAACATTGGATTTTAATGCTTTGATCCAACGTATAGAATGTCTTAACATTAAACCCGCTTTTCTAAATTAGTGAATTTTTGGTGTACAAATATTTTAAGCATTTTGAAGTTTGTTTATTTTGTTTATTTGTTAGGAGGATACACATGAGCTGAAGTAGATTATGTCTTCTTGTGATATACTACCATAGTGAGCCACCATTTTCTACTTTCCAGAGAAAATCTGATCCTCGAAACGCCCAAAGAAATCAATGACGTACCCTGGATTCTCCACCCTGAACTACACTGAGATGACTCAGCTCTCTGTTAATTGGGTTTATTACTGTTTCAGGAAGTCATTTTCGTTTCTGTGGTATGTGGTTTTAAAGCTATAATTCAACTAAAAAGAGGCTTTTTTTACTTGCTGATATGGACAATGGTCATAAACCATGATGGCTATGATGCAACGAGGAGAATCAGACTTCTCACCCCTCTGAGCGACCAGCCGTCAGGAGACAGCAGAGAGAAGGAGGAAGTCGTCTTCTTCTGCAGCTTCGACCTGAAGGAAGGAACACAGACACAAGCAGACAGATAAGCAGATTAATTCATGACTCTTGGCTAAAGCAGCACTGAGAAACCCAAACAATATCCTTAGTACTCACTTCAAAACAAACAAAGCACTTTGATTAAATTTCATGTTATCTCCTCTTTCAGTTGCTGCAGATCTTTAGGGGAAACGAGCGAAGATAACGCGACGCCTCACGCTGAGCTACTCTCTGAGAGATGTTGCCGTTCTGAAATGTATTTTCTTCTGATGAGTTGAAACCTAGTTTGTTGAGACTAGGTGCAAATCTATTTATTTTTTTCATTAGTTTTGTTTATTTAATTGTTAGTTTTTGCAGCTTTTTCATTAGAGTAATCTAAATTATTTGAATTGGACAGAAAAAAAACTGAATACATGGTGATGTTTGGCATTTTTGGCATTATATTATAGACCAAACAAATAATCAGAGAAACAATGAACAGATCCTACAAGAACCCTTGAAGGTGCCAATCCTGAGATGGGGCAGAATTAGATATATATAGTATAATAAAGCTTGGCGTGTGAGTAGAGCGCCGCCTGGTGGCGTCTGATGGTGAGTACAAATAAAATCTTAACAAACCAGCACAATCTGACAGATGGCTCCTGTGGACGGACTCGTTTTAGACAAAAACAAAAGCAGATGGAGAGAGTTGAACAGACAGACACACACAAAAAGGTTGAAAAAACACCCTCATCTAGTGTGTGTGATGTATGTGTGTGTGTGTGTGTGTGTACTATACTGTAGAGAGAGACAGAACAGTCCAGTTTTCTGCCTTCTGACACTTCACATAAAAAGGAAACACACACGTGCATACACTCACACTCACACACACACACACACACACACACACACATACACACACACACACACACACACATGCCAACACTAAACTAAGTCTCCACCATAATATCTCATGTTTTATGTTAGGAAGTACAGTGTCGACCTCTACAGGAATCTTTGTTTTTTTACAGCGATGATTTACAGTTTGAATATGTTATGGACACAGTCATATCATCTTTTCTGCTTTTTGTTTAAACCAGTGAAGCTAATTCTTGTTGTTTGTAGTGATGATTCAACCAAAAGAGTTTCAAACTGAGCTCAAACACCTGATCAGCAACACGACAGCTGCAACTGCTGCCAGACTTTATTACTCATTTATTTAGTTATTGATTTAGTTATTTACTTGTATTTCAATGTTCTCTCTTAGTTTTACATGGGCCCTGGTCTGTATGTGTCCACTGTCGTGATGGCAGATCTCATCGTAGGATAACTTGAAGTTCGTTACAGACTACGGACAGAGACAACATGAGGAAAACAACATAATGAAAGTGTAAACACATGTCAGAGTGTTACAGTGAAGGGTACCACATGAGAACAGCTCATCAAGAAATTTTATCAGCAGCAAAATCAGAAACCAACAGAAAGTTCTTCTGTATCTGATCAAAGCTCTGCAGTCTGGCCTCCCTGAGAGAGAGTGTGTGTGTGTGTGTGTGTGTGTGCGTGTGTGCGTTTAAATATGTATGTGTTTAACTGTGTGACTCATCTGTTCCTGGGAGTTGCTTTTTCCAATAGCAAAATCCATCCCACCACACACACACACACACACACGCACACACGCACGCACACACACACGCACACACACACCATTCAGATCAGAGGTGTGTTTGGCTGCAGGCTCCTGCCTCTCTTCTCGTGCTGAATATTTTTGCCCTCATCTGTTTCTAATCTCTCAGGAAACATTCAGTTTTATTCGTCGTTAACGCTGTGTTCGCTCTTCAGGAAGAAGTTACAAAACTCCTGACTTCGGAAAATGATTCACACGGATTCAAAACAGATCTGAACACGTCTAAGAGTCCTGAGGTTTTGGTTTTTATGGGATTTGCTGACAATAAGAAAAATCTAAACTAAGAGACTTATCATTAAAACTGTGCAAACATCCACTGTTCCGTTACAGTCGTGTTCCAGTCATTTTTACACTTGGCTCAAACCCACGTCCACTTTTCTACACTTTCACAGGATCAGTAGTGTGTGAAGTAAACTGTGGAAATGTGTGCATTGCTTTCAAGTTCAGTCAATTATGTTCATATATACATATCTATATACTTACATGTAAACCTTTTATTTTCAGATTTTGGTTATGGTTTACAACTATCAAGACTAAGATTTTCCTGTGTCTGTTTTTTACGTTGATTGTGTAGCCATTTTTTTTAAATACTGAAAACAAAAGTGAAAATAAAAACTGTAAAGTGAGAAAACCTGCCAGTGAAGCCTAGTTAATATTAAAATCAATCAAAAGAACACACTCCAGAAAAAGTGAGTAAATGGGTGGAGTTGGTTTCATGAGATGTTGTTTCCACAGCCTGCATTAGTTATTGCATTGAAACTCAAATAGGATGAAAAAAACATTCAAAAAGTTTAATTTACTTCTGAAGGTGAGGAGGATTTTTTTCTTGTTTTTACAGCAGGTGGAATTATTCCCTGCTGAGGAAAGAGTCAACATGAGTCACAGCTTTTATTCAGGAAACATCAGAGGGAACACTGCTCCGCCTCAAAAGAGCTGACCTCAGGTCAGACCTGGAGCCACTCTAA
Source organism: Eupleurogrammus muticus (assembly GCA_036785175.1). Classification (NCBI taxonomy): domain Eukaryota; kingdom Metazoa; phylum Chordata; class Actinopteri; order Scombriformes; family Trichiuridae; genus Eupleurogrammus; species Eupleurogrammus muticus. The sequence continues at coordinate 11,810,373 of JAYKQN010000021.1, forward strand.
CCATCTGAAACACTTACATTAAACAGCTAACATTTCTTTTTATAAAAGCATCATCATCTCACTGAAAACTGAAAAGTATTTTCAAAACTTTCACCATGGACAAAAACTGATCCTATAAAAAACATGTTATACAAAACCTGCAGAGACGATCTCTGCTTCCAGAGTTTAATAAGCAGAGCTGTGCTATAATTACTGGGTTCGTTTGGAAATGTACAACTTAGGTCTGTTAGATCACTGCAGCCTGCAAATACCCATTATTTCCATTATTGATTAATCTGTCTCAGAGACTCAGCTTCAGTTCTCAGCAACTCTTCTTAACAATAACGATTTAGATTTTGAAAAAGTAACAATAAAAACAACTGATATATACGTAAATAAACGTATAATTGGGTTAGTTATCAAGAAAACTTCAGCTTTGATTGAACTGATTGAACTGTTAATCGCTACTCACACACTCGTGCTGCTGAAACATGATGATTAGTGACAGAACAAACACCTGAACAACATACTCATTGTTCCAGCAGCAGAACCACATTCCTGCAGACTGCAGCTCTGAATGCTTCAGGTCTGCTCACTGCTCCGTCACTACAGCTGCATTCAGCTCGGATTCAAGCTCTGGGATTTTTGCTCAAACTTTCAAACTTTCTTCAGTGCCTGTGTGTGAATATTAAAATCTGTGGTTGCTGCTGACACACAAACTGTGAATAAAACTATCCGCTGCTTCTGTAGTGTTGCACACAATCCGATTAGGCAAAGCTCCTGTTGTGATGTCACAACAGGAGTGGAAGTTAACAGTAATCGATCCTGGCTCTCTGAGGGCGCGGGGCTTTCTGACGGCATTCGGCCAATCACAGCAGAGGACAATATTAGAATTGAATAGCAAAGAGAATCAACGTCTCTGGACAAAAACACAAAATAACACTTCTCACGGCTCAAAAATAATGATTGCAAGAGAAATCCTGTCTTCGCTGCCTTTTATATACCTTATTTTTTCAGTAATTCATTTGCTTGACAAATACAGTTATGACATGTTTATTATATTATATTATATTAATTGTCTGAAAAAGTACTAGATAGTCTAGGAACTGAAAAAGGCTGTATGAGTGACAGTTGTCCTTTTATATGAGATATATGAGTATTTAATAGTACTGTAATATTTATATAATTTATATAATTTTTCATAATAATGATAATTATTATGATATATGATTATTTTCTTGATTATTATTCTAATATTGAAAATTGTCATTGAATGTTTCCCAAAAACCCAAGACGACATGCTCAAATCCTCATCAGCTTTTTAACAGAAATATTCACATTTAAATCCGACATTTTTTTAAACAACACATGATTGATTTACTATGTAAATAGTTGGTGACTATCATTTGACAGCTAATCGTTGCAGCTCTAATTTATCTGTTGCAATTTTGCAGAGAAAAGTTCTATCTGAATAAAGTTTATTATTTCTAATGCTGCTCCTCTGGAAACAGCAGCTTTCAACCACTTTCAGCAAAAGAGGCAAATAAACATCAGTCAAGCAGACTGCATGATGATAAACTGTTTACAGAAAAATGACTGTGTGTGTGTGTGTGTGTGTGTGTTTATAGACTATAAGTCAATCTCACTTGAATTTGTGACTCACACAGCTGCAATAAAACCTTCTTTCCCCTCATCTGATCCTTTAATAACTTAAAAGTTCTTCATGTCAAGGACTTTTAACCTCAGAGCTTTATCTGTTTAATTACATAACTACATTCTGTCACTGTTCTTTATGGAACTAATTATATCAAAAGTCAATTACTCTGCATTTTTCTGGCTCCTATGGCTCAACTTTAAGAAGCTGCTCTATAGAACTGAATGTTGTGCAGGATGTCTGCAACAGTGATCAGATTTTAACTTTTACATAGTATCACACACACACACACACACACACACACACACACACACACACACACACACACACACAGTGAAGAAGAGTTAACTCCCTGTCTGTCTGCTCACATTCTTCTTCTATTACACAAACAGAAAAGAGAAAACCTCCTTTGCTGAGTTCCTGAAGTTCAGTTTGTGATGAATAGATGAAGAATCAGAAGCAGCATGTGTTCAGTCACCTGGAATCTCGCTGACATCCATCACCTGTCTGCATCTGTCTGCTCCTCCCAAAGACCCGAAGTAGATCCACAAGCAGCTGGTCAACAGCAAACTCACAAACAGCTGTTTGCTCCTGTAACAGAGTCAACAACTACCGTCCGTTCCTCTAAAACAAGTTCAAGTCAAACTTTAGATTGAAATCCTCAGCTCAACAGCAAACTGAGTCGCTGTGAGTCAACGGCAAATCCTCAAATCACCTAAAACCGTCAAGCTATATTCGAAAAACCTCATTTCCGATGACACCTTCAAAATAAGAGCTATTTATATATGATAGTTGTAAATAGAAACATACATAGGCCACTGGACTAACACAAAGTGTTATTTCAGAAATCTATCAAGTATTAGATTTGGATAAAATTCAAATATTTATATATTTATATATTTTTCTAAATCAGAAAATGTCAGAAAAAAGCATAAGTAACACAATTATGAGACATTTCTGAGATTTAATATGTTGTACAATGCAAACTATAGATAAAAACACAATTAGCAGATTAATAAATACATCTAAAATAGCAATAAATCAAAAATACTATACCAAAGTAGCAAATAATAGCTGGGTTTCACCCTAAGTGCTGGGCCCCATAAATAACCGCCAGTTCAAAATAAACACTGAGTATATTTATTTTTTTAAAATCAAGTGGATGGATGCATATGTGTGTGGCGTGGTGCTTCTACACCACACACAAGCTGCTACCACCCTGCAACACACATGCTCAAATTTGATCTATATTTCCGTCTTTGCTGAGCATGTTAGCATTATCAGGAAAGTATCATATTATTTAATTAATAATTACCTGTCCCAACTGCCCCCTGCTCCCAAATAAGTGCCAGATCTGTTAAGTGAGTGAAACAAATAAACACTCTGGCTCTTATTTGGTTTTTTACAATATCCCTATTTGCAGCCAAATTCCTTACAATGACATATCCTGTGCTTTTATTTTGAAGGTATGCTGGTGCTGGCCTGACTCTGTGGCTCTGAGCTTGACTGCCTGTGTCTTTTAGAGGCTGTTTCTGTTGTTTCAAACATTGACGCTTCACAGCTTCCACACTATAGAGCTGTCTGCTGCTTTTACATCTGTGTGTGTTTTATTGTAAGGAACTCAAACTCGCCGGCCAGCTTGAAGCAAGCAGGAGATGATCAACAGTTGTAAAGCAATAGAATTTCTCAGTTACTGTCTGGAATTAATGGAGTATGGTAAACTATAATCTCCTATTATACTTAGGTAAATGACTTTTTTTCCAGAGATGAGAATGAGAAAATAATAGTTTTATTAGATGGATTTATTTATTTTCTACATTAAGGTACTATAAAACAGTACATTTCTAGAAGATGTAGAGGGGAAAAAAGGAAAATAACAATCTATCTATACAAAATTGAAACAGACATTTCCAAAAAAACATTAAAGATAATATTTACAAATAGGAAATGCTGAATCTTCCCTTCCAACCAGACTGCAGATGAACCAGAAGTCTCCGCTCAGCTGTCAGCAGCTGTTCAAACATCTGAGTCCAAAAAATATAACTTCTCCATATCATATTATAATGAAATACGTTTTTATGTCAATGATTAAGATGTATTGTGTAAGCCCCATTTCTGCTGAAGAAATCAACATGGATGAAAGTCATAGTTATGAGATAATAAATCTGTTTTTGTTAGTCAAAATTATAGTGAGTAATGAATTCATATTTTTGACTTAATTTCCATTTTCTCATTTAACTTGACAAATGTAACAGCTCATCTATTCATTTCCCATCCTGGCAGCATCAGGCTCCACTGCAGCACCTTTCAATTGTTTTAGTCACTTTTTAAATCATCACTGCTTCCTGCACCAATGTTAGAAAAAGCACTAATAACTGATAAGAAATATATAACTATAAATGTAACATTAATATTTAGTACTTTAAAAATATATAATCACAAGCAATGTAACCGCAATCTTCAGTATATGACGGTGCAGGGGCTGAGCTTATTTAAATTGTATGTTCTTGTGAATTAAAATGCAGAGAACATTTTAAATAAACTCAAAACTCAAACTAATTCATGAAACAACTCTTCCACCATATTATATCACATTAGCAGGTTTTAGAAAAGTCTTTGACAGTATATTATTTAGCAGTGGTCGTTAGAGGACATAGTAGTAAAGCATGCTGTTAAAAAGACAGACCACACACAGAAAACACAGCGCTCATAAAAAAAAATGAATATTGCTGGATGTTCTATTCTGGTTTTGAAACGGCAGGTTCTAGATGATAGTGTTCATTGATGAATATGTGATTTTACACTTAAGTATTCCATGTTTTCTCACTTTTGTCCTAAGTGTTGCCACAATAAAACAAAAGACGTCCTCTTGAGATTACCATGTTGTCAGCGTCCATAAAAGCTGATGATATGTTCAGGAGCTGTTTGGTCAACCAAGAAACATTTGAACATGTTTTTGGCGTTTTTCTGTGTGTCTGCATCAAAAAGTGCCTAAAGAGTTTGTTTTAACATCATGTCTTGGTTCTGGACATCAAGTCTGTTCAACCAATCAGGACGCAGAGCTGCAGCGACCTTTGGTTTGTTCCGGCCTGCTCAGCTGGCGTCTGAAGATCCAGTTGTCCCAACATCCTTCAGAGGACCAGGGCTGTAGAACGCAGTGGTTACCATAGTTACTTCAACTAATGTACTAAAATGAATCGGTTACCATAGTTACCAAGTAGTGGAGTTCTAGAACACAGTGGTGACCAGAGTTAAAACTGGTATATGACTCGGTGTTACCACAGTTAACAGAGGACCAGTGTTATAGAATGTAGTGTTGCTATAGTTACTTAGTTACTGGGGACTTGTGTTTGTGCGCAGTGGTTACTATAGTTACATAAAACTGGTGTTCTAGATGTGGTTAACACAAATCCCAGTCGTTACCATGGTTACCATCATTGATGTTCTAGGATACAGTGGTTGCCATAGTCACAGGGGCAAATGTTCAACAACTCAGTGGTTGCCATAGTTACGGGTAATGGCGTAATGGCGAAATGGCGAACACCTCAGTTGTTTCCATACATGACTCCACTCTAATGCCTGTTTATTACTCCAGTTTTGTTTCCATGACGATTGTATGATATCACTTCTCAGAAAGGATTCGGGTCATTTCATTTGCCCCGTGGTGACATCACTGGGCTTAGTCCTTCTCTGATTGGCCGAATGCGTCCTGTCCTACGACACCACAGGTTCTAGTGCGTCGCTGTGCTCCAGGTGGTGATGATGCAGCTCAGCTTTACAGACGGTGGCGGCGCCGCAGCGCAGTGGCAGGACAGCGGGCGGCTCCTCGTCACCTGAAACACACACACACTCACTTTTATTGCCAGGTGATGACATTTGAGGAGCGCAATGTGATGTAAGGTTGATGTCGTACCCAGGCCGGAAGAAGATGATTCGCTGTCAGCCAGGGAGGAGGAGTCAGCCTGGTCATGTGACAGCCCTTCCATCAGGGGAATGGAAAGCTCGGAGGAGGGGACGGACGAGTCATAGATGCCCGAATCACGAGGAGGCGGGACTTCTGGAAGGGAGGGCCGGCCCTCTTCTGTGTGGACAGGTATGGAACACACCTCTTCCTGGAGGATGGAGGGAGCCGAGGAGGAGGATGAGGAGGAAGATTCTCCAGGTAACAGTCCTGATATACCAGAAACAGACCTGAAGGAACAAAAAAAAAAAAAACTGAGGAATAGTTTTTTTGCAGTGAGACGATATTAAAGCAGCACAGCTTTTTTACAGCTTTCTTTACCTGGATGTGTGTCCCAGCAGGGATAGGGAGCAGTGTGGCAGCCCTGGACTGGGACAGAGACTGGTAGGACTGGTAGGACTGGGACCAGGACTTGATCCGGGACCGGGGGCCAGGAGGAGCACGTTCTTCCTCGCTTCTCCCTCCCCGCGCTCCAGCGACGGCATCTTCACCACCACCTCATTCAGCACCAGGCCGGAGTCAAACTTCTCCTCAGGGGGAGACGAGGAGGAGGAGCAGGACTCCTTCAGAGGAGAGTTTGGAGCCGGGACGGCGGCGAGAGGAGGAGGAGACGCTGAGGAGGCTCCTGCAGGGGGCGGCAGCTTCTCGAACCAGTCGGGGTTCTGGCTGATGTGCTGGTGCATGTTGCAGATGGAAACGTAGAGCGAGCGGCCGGATTTACTCCTGAAGTAGTTCCTCCTGGAGACGTTGACGGGCTGCGACTCGCGGTCCAGCAGACTGGACTGAGACGAGTGGAGCCGACTGAACAGCTGGGGCAGCTGGTCCATCAGCTTAAACCTGGTCACAACACAGCAAGTCATTGGCTGATGGAAGAAAAGCTTCAGGCAGTTCAGGCAATGATTAGCTGCTTAACTGATTAATTGCCAACTATTACATTCATCACCAACTATTTTGATGATCAGTTAGTAGAGTTCAGTCATTTTTAAGAAGAAAATGTACAAATTCTCACAAGTTCCATTTTATTCTTCTTGGATTATTTTTAGTTGTCTTTATTCTTCTATGATGTTAAACTGATGATCTTTGGGTTGTGGACTGGTCTGGACAAAAAAATACATTTTAGGTTGAATCTTCAGTCTTTTACACACTTTTATTTTATGAACCAAACAACTAATAGATAAATAATTTTAATAATTGATAGATTAACTGATGGTCAGAATAGTTGTTGCAGCTCTTATCAAATGTAAATCAAATGTTTTACTAGTGACGTTTTGTAGATTACATGACATAAATGTAGATTAATATACAGTCAATCTTATTTTAATTATTACTAATTATATAAATAATAGGAGCACATTTCCCTAATTATAAAATGGAAGATCTGTATTATAGCAGTGTGAGTACATTTTCATAGGGAATTTAATTGTTTATTCATAGGTGTAAATTCATTATTCATTAAATTTACTATATTATATGAGGTGGTTATTGAAAGGGATTATGCTACCAGCTACTGGACTATTAAAAGTTTAATTTATTATTTTTATTATTTTTTTTTTATTATTATTTCAGGACTGTGTGTATATGTGCATTTATTTTTTCAGGGTTCAGTACTGCTGCCCTGTCTGTTACCTGGGGGCCAGGCTCAGCATGGTGGGGATGTCGCTCTCAGTGGAATAGTCAAAGTAAACACTCATGAAGCGGTTGAGCTCCTGAGCTCCGCCCCCCTCGCTCTGCTTCGCCAGCCGCAGCTTCTCAGCTATCATGGCCACAGCCACTATGAACAGGTCACTGCCCGATCCTCCAATCAGAGAGCTGCTGCTGCTGCTGCTGGTACTGTTGTTGCCACTGCGACTGACTGGCGTCTTTCCCCGCCGGCTCTTCTTTTCCACGAAGTAGCTGCAGGAAGAGACGTGAGCTAGTTAGGACGGAATAACGGAGCTGAAACACTTGTTCTGATTGATAAATAATAATGATAAGTTATGATTTTTCAAACAATTACTGAAATTCTGGGTCATAAACTGGTGTAAAAACCTCTCTAAAACATTTTTTATGTCCAGACCAACAATCCACAACCCAAAGATAATCAGTTTACTATTGTAGACAACTAAAGAGACCAGGAAATAATCAGATTTGGGAATCTGGAACCAGAGAATTTTCACATTTTCTTCTTAAAAATTACTCAAATTGATTTATTGATGATCAATGATTAGTGACTAATGTGATATTAGCAACTAATCGGTCAGTCGACTGATCGTTGCAGCTCTACAGAACAAAACAGAAAAGAATGAAGGAAAGAGACAGCAGAATGACAAGAAGGAAAAGAGTAAATTTAAAAGGAAACTGAAGGACATCATGAAAGCAGAAGTACAGAAAAAATGAAGATAGCATGGAAGGAATAAAGAAGTACGAATGGAAAAAGGGAAAACAATGAAATGATTAAGGGACGGAAGAAAAGAAGGTCAACTGATGGAAAAACTGGAACAATAACGGAATAGAGAGCTTCAGAACTTTAATAACTTCCATCACACAGATGAGCAGCATCCAGTGGTGACAGGAGGGACTGCAGCACACACGCACGCACAAACACACACACACAAACACACACACACACACACACACACACACACACACACACACACACACACACACACACACACACACACACACACACACACACACACACACACACACACACACACACACAGACACACAGACACACACACTTACCGGAGGCCTTTGGAACAGACAGTGATGATGAAGTTGGCTTCGTCCAGTTGTCTGCTTAGCCACGACATCTGTCCCTCTTTGCATATCTCCAGATGTTCCCACAGGTCCAGCACCACCTGAGCAGCAGCAGCAACGTTTCAGCATCACAGCCTAAAACCAGGAAACCCTCATCTCTGATTGGGCCTTATTACCTCACAGCTGCAGAAGTCCTGCAGGAAGTAGGCGAAGCTCTGGATGACACCGGTGTGTTTGGGACAGTCCCTGTTGGAGTAACAGATGAAGACTTTGGGGCGGGGCCACGGCCGCTCTGCGTTCAACGCTGCGCTGTGATTGGACGACTCACTGCTCTCCTCGTCCAGTTGGCTGTAGATGTTTTCTAACAGAAGAGCAGTGTGCATAAACCAGTTACCCCCAACATGTCAGGAATTCAACTTGGAATTTTAACCTGAAGTCTGAAAAAGGTCCATAAACACACAAGTTAGAGTCAAATCCTTCACGAAATTTGACAGTAAGAAAGTAGGTGGAGCTTTGCGTTTTTTTCCAAACAAAAGACATCGGCCTTTTACAAAGAGAGAAACTAATCTATGATTTTGATAGATTTTTCTATATTAAAAATTCTATTAAAAATATAATATGTGTTTTATTAAAATATGGTAAATACCACGAATACTATAAACAATTAATACAGAGACCAGGATTAAAACTGTGTTATGTTCATCCTCTGGATCATTAATAATGTAAAAATCTTAGTGTATCATCATTCCATCCAATGCTTGTAGAGATATTTAAGTCTCTGTATGAAAAAAGAAAATAGTTCAAAATACTAATTATCTGTTTTAAACATTTGGTCCTGATAGGAAGTTTACAGAAGGTGATTCATAGATAGTGAATGAAATCTATATAATACATTTAAAACCAGCAGACTGATCCTTTAGGAGAAAACAGTCACAATGTGTTAACATTAAAAGAAATGCATTTTAAATCTTGTGTCCTCTCACCTTGCTGCTTCTTGCGACACATGACAGTGAAGAGGGTGGCGAAGGCAGACATGACGACCAGAGGCACAGTGATGGCCATGGCACGGATAGGCCCCGCCCAGGGGGAGTGGACTGGTGGACGAAGCAAACACACCCATCATGAGGCAACAAGAGCAAACAATTAGGTCCTTTAAAAATGAACATGAAAATATGAACATGAAAATAACTTTCTATAATGTGAAGCTAACCACACCCACAGCATAATATTTCAGTATTACATCATATATCATATAAAAATACATTATAAATAAATGAAAAAATAAGTTAATATCACAAACGACCTGACCAGCATGAACTAGTATTTAACCGTCACAAAGTAACTAGATTACAATTTGCAAACAGTATTTTAACCTAGTATTTGAATGAGAATTAAATGAAAATTAACACAATCTCAATTTAAATTCAAACAGGTTTCTTTACCCCTATATCTCCATGCTGCTTTTAAAACATATAGCTCACTTTCCTCAGTTTTATTTGAAGTTGTGATATCACTTATAAAATATATTCCTGGTACCAAAAATCATCATAACAAAGTTTTCACATCTCGTCGAAGCTTCTGTCTGCAGCTCAGGAAATAATACAGCTTTATGTGCAAATTCTGCAAAGTTGAAGCTAAAGTTTAAAAGGTCCATAATTATCCAGATTATTGTACTACTTCTAAGCTGTGTATGCGTGTGTGTGCGTATATGTGTGTGTGCATGCGTGTGTGTGTGTGTGTGTGTGTGTGCGTCTCACCCTGGCTGACGTAGTACTGAGTCTGCCTCCTGGAAGTGTTGCTGTCGTCTCTCAACTGACACAGACAATGAGGAAAAGTAGAAAAATGATCTGTTTCATTGCATTAAAGGATTCTGAAATTGTACAATGGTTGTCTTTAAACATCAAATGATTTAAATTGAATTTATTATCTTCAGAGCACAGAGGTGGTCGCTGCTGTGATTAGACTCGTGTAAATAAAGTTCAGTCCCATGCTGTGTTCAGGTACCTCTATTGTGTAGGTCCCTGGAGTGACATCCTGGAGGATGCAGGTAGATCTGAGCTGGTTCACATCCTGCACACAGTGAAACATGGAAACAATCTAGATAAAACTCAGCTGTGGCTGCAGGACACGTCACGTCTTTAGTGGTAATAACAGATACATTCCCTCAATAAAGAAATCTATAGAAAACAGCTGCAATAACTCAGCAGCCATGATGTTCATTTAGGTGAAGAAGAGGAGGAGCAGCTGCAGCAAAGCTGCAGGAAGTGTTGCAGGGGCTATGAAAAAAAAATGCCACAGCCAGACGACTTCATTATTGGACCCTGAATGCAGCATCTTGAAGCTGTTAGTGGAGGACATTGAACTTTCTGCGACGTCTTGGAATGTGAAAATAAGAAGTCAGCCCTGATCCGTCTCATACCGGTTTGCAGCGCTGCATTTTGAACGGCCCGTCCTGCCGCAGTTTGTAGTACAGGTAGTACAGGTGGAAGCCGAAGGAGGGCGGAGCCTGGTCGAACGCCACGTGGAGGTTGGACCCCAGCTGGGACACGTTGAGAGTTTTTGGTTTCCAGACTGAAAAGATAGACAAACAACTTTTTACTTTAAACTGTTTTTATTTTAAATATGCCAGTGGACAATCAGTTTCATAAAAAATTATTTTAAAAAGTGTGACAATTCTAATAAATCCTCTATCTTCTCATTCACCTAAACCGCTTTTGTCACACATTGTAATTATTAAAAATCAGTGTTTTATAAACTGCTCCTTTAATCTGTTTATGATGCTAATTCAACACTTCCTCCATGTTTAGATTCTTTATTAGTCATTCAGAACGTTAACAGGATAATAAATAATAGTAAAAATTCGAAATAGGCAGTAGTGATATATAGATAAAAGCTGTTGTCTGGATAAATTCATGCTCTTTTACTACAATGTTTTTTTATTCACTAATTCTACTGATCCTTGTTTTTGATCTTTGGTAAATTGCAGTCAAACCCAACACTTCCTCCACAGATATGACGTGCAGCAGCGTGTTTGTCCTGGTGTGTGTGGACATACAGAAAATCAGTGTCTTTGTGCTGCTGGATCTGATCAATCCAAACAGAAACTGCATCGTCTCATTTGTGTGTGTGTGTGTGTGTGTGTGTGTGTTTGGTTGTGAGGGCGACTTACATGGTTTGCAAACCAGATTGTCTGAACCCAGGAGAACTTCACAGGCTAGAGGACAAACCAACACAAATAGATGAAGGGTTAAACAGTTTGTTAACGTTTCTTCTTCAGGTCACAGTTATTTCTTTAAGTCAATAATGTGTGTTTGTTTCTGTGTGCAAAGCCTTCACAGAGGCAGTTTCACCAGCTTTTTATATATTATATATAAACAGTATATACAGTGTTCTTTATACTATACTACGATATTTATTCATAAGAATACAGGACAGGGCAGAAAATAACAGAAATTTGTTTCATGCATGTTTTTTTTCTCTTTAACTCTGCCATTTGCATCACAGGAGCAGAAAGAATATGTTAAATACATTTTAAATGGCTGTTAAAGGTCCACCATTTATATTTTATGGCGACATCTAGTGGTGAAGCTGCAGATTACAACAAACTGAGAACCTTAAACCCATAGGACAATTGAATTAAAACACACAACACTTAAGACTATTGTTTAAAGGTTCGGGGTCACCCAGACAAGTTTGTGTTATTCATGAAACTTTTATTTATCAAATGAGTTTCAAAATGAAAGAAAATATAGTAAAATACATTGACAAGGTTAGACATAATGATTTTTCCATTTGAAATAATAATATCTCCTACAAACTTTGCTTTACTCAAAGAATGCTCCATGTAACCAGCTAAACTGTTTTCAGTTGTGTTAACATTATAGCAGCAAGTGTTTTCTAATTTTCTAATTTAGAACACTGGACAGATTGGCCTTTATACACCTATGTAGATATTGCAGTAAAAACCAGAAATTTGCAGCTAGAATATTCACCACTATTAACAATGTATAATGTGTATTTCTGATTAGTTAAATGTCATTTTCATTGATTAAACAGTGCTTCTCTTTTAAAATTAAGGATATTTCTAAGTTACTCCAAACTTTTTAACAGAAGTGTAAATGTTTTATTACATTTCTTCCTTGTGTGTGTTTTTAACTGGCTATAACTGAAGTGAATTAGCTTCAGTGCAGGAATCCTGGACTTACAGTTGGTGCGGAGGAATGACGGAGGGAAGAAGCTCTCGTTCATCAACGTGGGGAAAGGAACAACACGAACCATGTAGTCGGTGTCAAAGGTCAACCCGCTAAATGGCTGACTGCTCAGCTTCTGTGTGAGGACGCCATAAAAAACACAGTCACATATGCGCACAAATCACAGTTCATCTTTTTGAGTAGATGAAAGTTCAGGAAAGGAAATAACAGTCTAAACCAAACCTGTTCCTCTGCCCTGTTTCTGTGTGTATATTCCTGTTGATTTTATTTCTATAAGAATCACTTTATGTGCATATATGTTGGTTTCCCAAACTAACACACTTTATTTACCTGGCTTTAATTCCTATATTATTATATTTTTTTCTTTTGGAGGCCACAGATGGAAACTAGAAAAAAATCTATAATCGGCTCTGAGTTCATTGTTTATGTGCATGGTCCTTGAAAAATAAACAAATGAATGAATAAATTCGGATCTGAACACAGTGACATGACAATATATTATTATTATCCCTGATCCTCTGGAACCAAACAACCATATTCAGCTTAGAAACCAGAGAAAAAAGAAGCTGCAGAAGTTTCCTGGGAAATGTGACATGTTTTAAACTTTTCTTCAGTTTCAGTCTAGTGACACAAACAAGAACTGAAAGACGCTGATTCAGTCAACTGTTAAACTATTAACAGACTAACCTGATCTTCCAACAGGCCGATGATCATTTTTCCATCATCACAGTGATTTTCAAAAAAGTGAAGCTGTTTAGCAACTTAAAAAAATATTTCTTTCTTAAAATAAAATGTGATTTAAATGAGAAAAGAGACATCTGAACTGGGCTCCACACTCTGTAATATGATAACTGGTAGTATTCCAGAATGGTTAGAGAGCAGAGACCAGTACCGTGTTCCTGTAGGAGAAGTTGAGCTGTCTGGGGTCTTTGAGGATCAGGTGCTGACACTGTTTTCCTTCAGGATTCTTGTCCTCCAGGTAAACTCGGAATCCTTTAATGTGTTCGATCCCTGTGGAGACACAACACCACTCAGCTTCACTTCATCCTTTGTCCTTCTCCTCCTCACCACCTCGACTCCTTCTTCCCTTTCCTCTCCTCATTTAATTGCTTTCTTTCCTTTTTCCTCCCTCTTTACCCATTTCCTTCCCTTCCTTCCTCTTGTCTTATGGTTCAATTCCTGTTTCCTTTTCTCCACCTTTTTTCCCCTCACACATTTACCTGTCATATCCTTGTTTCCTTTCTTCCCCTCTTTCCTTTCATCCTTCCCTGATTTGTTCTCCCTGTGTCCTTTTCATCCTCCCTTCCTTCTGGTTTCTTTTCCTACTCTCCTGTCCTTGTTCCATTTCCCCTCCTCTTCCTTTTCTGTTCCTTTCATCCCCTGTTCTTCGCCCCTCCTCCACTCTCCTTTCATTGTTTTCTCTCTTTTTCTCTACTTGATCCTTTCCCTTTTTTCTCTCATCATTTTCTCCTCCTTTTTTCTTTTCCCTCACATCCTGGTATCCTTTTCTCCTTTCCTCCTTCCTTCACCTTGTTCGTCCATTCTCGTCTCCTTACTTTATTGCCTCTCTTCTTCTCTACTTGATTCCTTCCCTGCTTCTTTCTTTTCTTCCTACCGTCCTCTTCCTTTCGGCCCCCTGCCTTATTTCCTTCTCACGCCTCCTCTCCTCCTCATTCCCTCCTTCCTCCACCTGCCTCCTCCTCCTCTCTGCTCTTTGAAAACATGTCTGTCCTGTAATTAGACCTGGAGACATCCAGGGGACATGTTTTTACTATTAACTCTGTCTGTGGGGAGAGAGAGAGAGAGGGAGGGAGAGAGGGAGGGAGGGAGGGAGGGAGAGTTGTGTTGATAGCAGCAGTAGAACAGGTTTTTGTGTCTTGAGGCAGATTCCTGAATGTGTGTGTCTCCTGCAGAGTTGAGGACAGACGAGGATGTTTCTGTGTGTTACAGGCTCTGCTGCAGAGACTCTGGTTTGTTTCCTTCTTTCCTCTCAGTATCTTTTTTTAAGTTTGGCACTTCAGCGATTTAATGAATGCTCCTCAGTCCTCGCTCACATTGTAAATAAACACCTTCTTCTCTGCTCACTAACTGGGCTTCCAGCTTGGTGTCTGTGCGGCGCGCTGTAAAACGTGTCATGTGACTCCATAATCAGCAGCATCAGGCGCTACAGCTCGCAGCTCGCCGCTGGATCGGGTTCTCTGCTTCTTTCAGATCCTGCTTCATCTCAGTCAGTGAAAACAGCAGGAACAGGTTCTGTAAATCTGATCAGGGTCATGTGACTCATGACAGTCACATGATCACATCCTCAACTACCCACCGACTCAGTGTTTCACCATTGTTAGGTTTTAGTGAGAGTATATTTTCACAGGAAAAACCTGAGTATCTGTTAAAGTAGGACAAGAGATGAGCTGATTGACTGATACATTCTGATCATTTACAGATTCATTTTTCCTTCTTTTCCGACTAAAGGAAAGTTCGCTGAGCATCAGAGACTTTCTGGGCAGCTGGTAAACTTTTAGACAGACAGACACGTACCCAGTGGACTGGCAGACCAGTGGACCACCACCCCGGCCTGGTCCTCACAGGCCAGATGACTGAAGGAGACGTTGGTCACTTCATGGATCACATGTTTCCCCAGAGGATAGTTTATGGAACAGTCTGCAAGGCAAGAGACACAGAGAGAGGATGTATTTTAATTCATATCTGCAACCCTTAAAGCCAGCACTGCACACAAAGCAGCAGCACAAGCAATGGCGTCATAACTACACGACTACTGTTGCGTTTGACTTGAGTAGAGAAGAGAAATGATGTCCGTGAATGTTCATGCTCAAGAATCGTTATATATACAGAAAAATATGTAGGAAATAGGTGACAATTTTTTTCAGTAATTCATTGTTTTGTTCATGAAACTAAGAGAAAATAGCAAGAGCAGTCATTAGAATTTTTAAGAGTCAGAAATTGTGTCAGACACTGAGATTTGAAAAAAAAAAAAAGATTTTTAGTTTGTTTTATCTCATGAAGAAGAAGCAGGAGGAGGAGGAGGAGGAGGAGGAGGAGGGGGGAGGAAGAGGAGGAGGAGCAGCCAGCCATGAACAGAGAGGGAATGAGGGAAAGACGGGCTTAGGATGCAGAAAGGAAAGGAGGCGTGACGCAGACACGACTGACTGCTCCTCTTTCCCCCTGCTGCCTCCCATTGAAGGAGACCACTGAGGAAGAGGAGGAGGAGGAAGATGGGACAGAGGAGAGGAACTGAAAAAAACAGAGGAGGACTGAGGGGAGGTGGAAGTAGCATGAGATACAACACGAGTCACTGATCTCCTTCTCCTCCTAAACACGGGGTCATGTTCAGGGCTAAACGAGAAGGTCACGGCTGGCCGCTCATCTTCCTCTTCACACCTCCTCTTCCTACAACACAAAGCTTCTGCAGATTTGTTACCCCCTTCCCCCTCTTGTCTTCTTTTTAAGGCAAAAGACACAAGAAAGATGAAAATGAATGGTGGAATGATGGCTGAAGAGGAAGATGACGACAGGAGGAAGAGAAGAACCTGCATCTTTCTGTACCAGCACCTTCTTCCTCCTGTTCTTCTTTCACTTTAAAAGATGGGGATGAGGAAATGAAGGTTGTAGCTCTCACATCACCCCCCTTTTCTTCTCCCATTCCACAAAGCATTTGTGAGACAAATCTCTAAATGGGAGGATGACTCCTTCTCCTCTTCCTCATATGATTCTGACAATAACTAACCAAAGAGAACTTTCGGTTAATGACTATGTTTCTCCCTCTGGAGGATGAAACAAACTCTGCTTCGTTACTGCAGTTTGGAATGAACATGTCGCAATGGTTACTGAATTCAGCCCAAATGAGGCATGAGTTGAACTGCAGCACTTTTTTGTTCAAATATATATTTTTGACTTTGTTTTGGGTGTTTTAGTTGTGAGTGGGAAATGCATCTCAAACAATGTCAACAACAAAAGCAACAAGTCCAACATAGGTTAGTACAACAAACACTCTAAGGACCAAATCAGCCTGAGAACGCAACAACATGTGTACTACAAAGATTAGTTAGGTGAAAGAGAGATTTTATATTGTGGTTGAATCATTTAACTTTATGTCTTTTAATGGGAGCTGTACATTATTTTAAAACAAAATAGCAGACAGAAGAAAGTGAAAGAGAAATTTGCAACGTGACTCTCACACATCAGCTGCTGTGGTTCCATTCAGTATTTGCTCTTTTCATCGTTGACATTAAAAAAATGTATAAAATCAACAGATTTCTCCTTCAAGTGTCACTGCTCTAATCTTCTGTTCACAGAGGTCAAAGGTCATCGTGCTCTATATCACCATGACATCACTGCACACACAGACTCTCAGCTGGAGGTTCACAGGAAAAGGAAGCAGTGAGGTGTGTCACACACACACACACACACACACACACACACACACACATACACACACACACACACACACACACACACACACACACACACACACAGGGGCTTCCGATTGTCATGTTAAAAGACTTTGGTACTTTAGATGAAACTGCTGGAAGCCTTCAACACTTTTCATTTAATCTTTTCATGGCTTCAGTCACATGACCTTCTGACCCCTGACCTGCATATTAACTGCTGACATAATATGAGATTAGATTAAGTGGATCACATACATTACAAATTAAATTATGATCAATTGTGCCTTTTTATTAAAGGAATAGTTTGAACTTTTGGTGAATGCGTTTATTGGCACCAGTTAAACATGAGGATCAATATGACTTCTGTGTCTATGCTGGTTGTAAATATGACACTGTTAGCTCAGCATAAAGAATGAAAACAGAGGGAAACAGTAAGCCTGTTCAGCTGTGAAGAACAACTGTTTCAGTGTGATTCACAATATTTCCTTCTCTCAGCACAACATTATGTTGACACAATGTTGAAATTCCTATAAGATTCTGAAATTCTTCCCTCAAAAATAATCAATGTCCCACCTGTCCTCATCATTTTAAATAAGAGAGGAGACTGTAATTTATGGCAGAACAATGTTTATGGTTCAACATATTTTCCTTTTTGCTCATCAGGATTGAATAAAAGGAGAAATTAACTTAACTCTATATTTATTGAAATTATTACATAGTTTTCTTACTTGCTTTATTGTTTAAATTTGTTTGTATGGATACACACACACACACACACACACACACACACAGACACAGACGTGTGCGCACAAATCTGAAAGTGCTTCTCGCTCATGGTCACGGACAAAGGCGGACGGCAGGGATCAGCCACGGCTCAGGAACTTGACTTTTAGAGAGAAAAGAACAAAGACGAGGAGGTGGAAGAAGGAAGAAGGGGATGATGTGGGTGGAGATGTGGGGGAAGGGTGTGTGGGGGTGTGTGTAGCTTTTCACACTGGGTAACTTGATGGAAGATAAAAGATCATTTCGATTAAATTACATGTGATTGATTCATATATAAAGTAGCAAAGGTAGTCAGAGTTTAGTTTTTGATGGAGAGAATCGATGGTTTCACATCGACGGACATCACAAGCAAAAACCTAAAGACAAGGTTTCACCTCCTAGGATTCAAAGTGAAACCAAAACATAGGGATTATTCAGATTTACAGAGGAACTCACTGTCAGCTCTGAAGGTGACGGACAACCTGCGACCTCCATCTGCTCCGGCCTGCACCTGACGAACAGAAACACACACACTATGTTAAAACACAGGTTACCGTTCTGTTGTCACAGGTGACTCTGAATCTGTTATGCAGAGGAGAATCTGTGTCCTGCAAATGTTCTTCTGTCACAGAATATTTGCCTTGAATACATGAGGAGGTGAAGATGAAAACAGTCTCCAATCAAGTTATTGTGGATCACTGCAGCTCTGTGAAAGTTGGTGTCTCTGGGGAACAGGAATGTTCACAGCTGATGTTAAGTTATACTGAAAATGACAAAAACTAAAGCTTTTTGGTTCCTTGTTTCTTTGAGTGACAGGCCCTGGAAAGGTTTTCTTCCAAGCTCCACCCAGCAGCTTTATTTGACACAATGGTCGGCAGATAGGATGACACACGATGAGCCCTGAGATAAACTGAGGTGAGAACTTTACCTTCCCTCAGCAAGCTACAGTTACCCATGATCCTCTTCTGTGCCCCCCTCTCGGGAGGCAGGTTTCAGCTGCTGAACGTTTCAGAGCAGCACGTTTACGGCTTTGACCTTGTTTTCATGTTGACCTGACACACACCCACACACCCACACATACACACACACACACACACACACACACTTCTGGCTTGTTACAGAAGTGTCAGACTTTTGTCACACACACCTAAAACTAATCAGACAGACACCCTGCTGTGTGTGTGTGTGTGTGTGTGTGTGTGTGTGTGCGCCATGCTTGTTAGCGGCCACTGTACTCTTCCATACACACACGTTTGTAATTATATACTTGTGAAGACCCTCATTGACATAATACATCCCTGCTCTTAACCCAAACACTAAAACCATCAAACAGCCCTTTGAAGACATGAGGAGCAGAACAAATGTCTTCACTTTCCAAAAATGTCTCCAGACACACAAGTGCGCATGCATGCACATGTGCACACACATACACACACTCTTATTAATTAGACATTTTATCTGTTTGCCTACACTGTCGACTTTTGACCTCTGCAGTTTTCATGCTGCTGTGTGACAGACGTCCTGCAGGCAGCATGAAACAGGGACCTAATTAAAAATCCAGGGAGGTTTCTACCCTACAGCAACAAAATAAGAGCAGATTTCCGGATTCATTGCACTGGGACGCCGCCGCCCTGCCCCCAATTTCCCTATCCACACACTCCATATGTTGGAAGAGTCAAAGACAAAGCATCATCTGCACAAACCTGGAGGATGAGATTTTCTAGATGTACCTCACATTTACTTTTGTCTTTTTTTGTTTAATCTGTCTTGTCCAGTTTTTAATATGTCAGAAATGTTCAAAATAGGCAGACGTGATGCTAATTAGCTGATTAATCAAATGACAGAAAATAAATTTGCAACTGTTTTTATCCGTGATCTGTCATTTTAAAAATGGTAAAATGTCATGTCATGAATATAAATATTTTCTGGTTTCCATAGGTTTTTGTAGTTGTTCCATCATCTTATTTCAAATGTTGTTGCAGTTGTTATAGTGGTTGCAGCTGTACTTGTTGTATGTATGTATAATTGAATTACTTAACGCCTGATTTTGAGCAGAGTAATGCACCTGCAGTAGATTTATAGATGCATGTGTTTCTTCTCATGAGTCATGATTCAATAAAACTCTTAACAGACTATTCACTCTTTTCTCACAACTTTTTTTTATAGATAACATGTTTTGGATCTGATGAGTCAGCAAAACGCCTTTACAGTGTGAAAACAGCTGGACCTTTTACTTACATCATATTAAGATAATTAAGGTGTCGGACGCCGCTGGAGGCTCCGCCCACCGCCACAAGCCAAACTCTTCACATTTTACAATTACAACTCACAATTTTTCAGACAGAGAACTTTCTTCCTTCCCTGTTGCCAGGTGTTTCTCACTACAAACAGTCATTACACACACACATGCACGCACGCAAAAAAGAAAAAAATAAGTCAAAAAAACAAAAGATTTAAAAGAAACAAATTCAGCACCTGAACAGGTCTGGCTCAATATAGCACCAACACAACACTGGATCTATTTCATCAGTCTCATCAGTCTGACCCAGCTCTGGACAACAGGATTTATTCAAACATTTACGCATCCAAACTAGGTCAAGTTTAAGCAGCAGACAGACCCAGCATTTAAATGCTGCAAGTTGATGCAAATGCATAAACACAGGAAAAACACAAAAAGTTCAAACCCTAGAGAACAGAGTTTCCCATGGGAATCCCCAACACACACACACACACACACACACACGCACACACACAATCAGTTCCTGTGGTAATCAGACAGCTAATTGCAGACTCAGTTAGCCGAACATCAACAGCAATTTATCACAGAGCTGCAGGGAAGGAATGAAGCAGGAGGATGAGGAGGTGAGGACGCAAAGTAGAGAAGGGTGGATGGGGGGGGTGGATGGGGGGGGGGGGGGGGGGGGGGGCGAAGGATGATGGGAGAAGTAATCAAGAGGCCTGCAGGGAAGGAAGGAAGGAAAGGAGGAGGAAAGAAGAAAACGAGGAATATGATTAAACAGGAACTCCTTCAATTACAGCTCTCAGAGTTAATGTAGCAGCTTCTCCGCTGCCTCGGCTTGTTTGGGGTGAACAGACCAGTTCCAGATGTGGGACGGAGAACACGGGACCCGCTCACAGCACAGCTGACCTCTAATCAGCTCACTCCTGAGTGGAGGTACAGGCTGATAGAAAACTTCTGGTCCAAACAACACCGGTCATGTTTCAGTATCTTTACTGCAGATTCATCTTCCATTTACTCTGCTTTAACAGTTTGAGTTTCACAGCTGCAGAGACACTGATGCTGTGTTTGTGGAGCTGATGAGGGTCTTGTTCATGCAAAGGCCTCAGGGTGAAAAACTCTGCCCTGTTACTCTTAATGTCTTCCTGTCTCTCTCACACATACACACACACACACACACACACACACACACACTCTTCAAACACTTCCACATGGGACGAAATGACTGCACTGAACTAACTAGCTCATACAACACGGCATCTACATCTGAGGTCAGCAGAGTCCACTCAACGAACCCAGGAGGTCAGATTAAAACCAGTCCAGTCCGGTCTGCTGGGTTGCTCTGTTTCTATCTTGGTGGATCAAGTCTTGGACTGTGTTTCAGCTGTGATCTGATGAGTCATCACGGTCACAGGAGAAAATGAAGCAGATGGAGAATGAAACCTGCAGTAAAGTCTCATGCACTTCTGCTGGTTTCCAGTAATCGGTAAAGCATCGTGCTGCTGACGCCGGTGTTGGTTTTCTGTCTGTGTTTGGGGCCTTTTTTTTATTGTTTTGGAGCAGGGATGGAAAATATGTACAGAACGAGGTGAGCTTCCCTCTTATGTATCAGGCTGTAAATCATCCAAGGTGCAGGCTGATGGAAAAAACAGACACTGTTAGATCTTCTGTGGACACAGAGAGGAGCTGTTCAGCATGGGAACCTGAGCATGTGAGATTCCCAGTTTCTACATCAGATATTCGCAATATAAGATATTCAGCAGATTGGAATATTAGTATGGACAGGAAAACTGTCCTTAAACTCTGGGTTAAAGATGCTGGATTAAATGCCTTTGAGAGAGTAAATTGAGTAAATTGTCTACTGGTAACTGGTCACTTCACACAACAATATCAGCTAATTCTTATTGTGAGATTTTTCACAAAAAAAAGAATGTCAAAAATAATTTGTGACCAATCAAATGCCTCCCTGACTTCAATGCATAACAGAAAATGCAAAACATAACTTACTCATGTGCATACACACACACAAAAACACACACACACTTAGTCAGACAAAGTGGTAGATGATTTTTAACATTTTTTCAAAATACTAATTGATTATTTAATCACACACTTCTACTTGTTATGCATTCACATATTGCATGTGTTTGTGTGTCAGGTGTCCAGATGTGATCAGATGTTGTTCTGCCTGCATTTCATTTGATCTGCTCTATTGATCCACTGCTGAACAAAAACAATAAAGCAGCTCCATAGGAAATAGAGTCAGAGGAAAAAAAAAGCTGGAAACAAAAGTGAGGTGCAACAATGCAAACTCAGTGTGTGTGTGTGTGTGTGTGTGCGTGTTCAGGAGCAGCCAACCAGAGATTTCCCACCGCAGGAACAAAACCTGCAGCTTCCTCCTCCTGCATGACTGCTCCTCAATGACCCCCCTCCCCTTTTCTTCATCATAACTCCTCCTCCTCGCCCAGGAGGAGCCACTCCGCTCCCGCTGAGACCGTTTGTCTTTTTAGTCTTTCTCTCTCTCGTTACAGAGAAGGGACAGAGGACAAACCTCGACTTCTTTTTAAAAAAAAGAAAGTGATTGCAGGCACTAAACAACACAGTACGTGTGTGTGTGTTTGTGTGTGTGAGGGACTAAAATAGGAAACGTCATGTGACCTCGTCGTAAAAGTTACCAAAGGTGTATCAAGGGGAGCATGACCACTCGCAAACAGCCACATACACACATTTCACACAAGTCATTTTCTGGATCAGCTGCAGACTATTGATCAGTCAGATTCAGTCATTAACATGATTAACATGGATCAGTGTTTCAACATTTAAAGCTTGTTAAAGTCCCTCATGTATGACACAGGAAAAGCTTCCAATCAGACAACAAAAGACTTAAAGATTCTTGAACTAGATTTTTTGTCAATGAACTTCTCATCTTTTTCATTGCATCTTTGCAGCTCCAGTTTTTTATATATATTTTTTTGAGAAAAATAAACTTCCTTTCTACGGGAGTCCTTGACTGATTTAAGAAGTTTTTAGGGTTTAAATGTCATCTCAACAACACATTTCTTTGATAAAATAGCATACATACATGCTTTTTTTACATGAGTTTTGAACTGAATGGCAGAGAAGCTGTTTATCAGTCAACAGCTTCCTGATTCATTAACTTTAACAAGCTCTGAGAATGTCGCTGTGCAAATGATGCATCGTGTACAACGTGAGAAACATCCCCAGTGCACATCAGAGGCCTCAGGCCTGTGGGATAAAACAGGCAATACAGACCCTGCATCTGTGATATGAATCTGTTGGAACTGCTGTGAATCTAATCTGGCTGCACAGTTTATTACACTCCAAAGGTAAAATTGTGGGAAAGTTTTTCTTGTAGCAACAAATGTGGACTACTGGATGTGTTTTTATTTTTTATCCATTTAATAAAAATGTTTTGTTTATTTCAATTAAAAAAAAAAAAAAAAAAAACTTTCAGTAATTTCTTTAAACCTGAATCCGACTATGTTTTTTTGTTCTGAAGGACAGCACTGAAGTCACATTTGTAACTCATTTCTCTTCAGAAATCCCAGGATGACACAGTGAAGAAATATTTCCCGGAGATGTTTTATGTAAGTGGAGGAGTTGCAGCATCGATTTTTCACCTTCTGCCTGATTTGGACGCCAGGAAAACCAGAAAACACACGTGTTTCACATCGGACGCCCACCCAGCCGTGACGCCTGCCGAGGTTCTCTCTGATGCCAGAAACACAGAGGAAGCCCGGGAGGACAGAGGAGACGTGACATGGTTACAGCGGGGAAAACCTGCTCCTCAACGATGCTGCTGGGTGGGTGAGAGACGGAGAGAGAGAGAAAGAACGAAAGAAAGAACGAAAGAAAGATTCCAGAGTGGGACAGAGAGGAGGAGGAAGTCAAACAATTTCCTTCCTCCGCTGAGACAGATGTGATGACTTCAGCAGATGTGTGAGAAACTTAAATCATCAGATGATTTTGACTCTCTGCAGGAACCTGGTTCGGAAAACCTTCAAGTAGAGAAGGCTGCTTTTCTCGTCCCCAGGTTCAAAGGTGAAGGGAGAAAGCTGATTATTTGACCATATAGACATAGTCCGTCAGGACGCTTAGTTTTAACTCGCGGTGCTTGTAGGAAAAGACAAAACAAAACTAAAAACTGTGTGCTGTTGATTCCAGTACAGGTGAGACAGTGAAGGTTTGAGTCACTGTGTGAACGTCTGAAAGTTGAAGGTTCAACAGACGTCAAATCTCTGCACAGCTGTTTACAATAGAGAGGATTCTTAAATCTGTTCAAAATTATAGAGACAATTGTGTTTTCTTCTGTAGCCAAAAAGCAACAGGAAACAATAAAAACACAGCGTTATGTTACACCGTAATCCACCAGGAACATGTGCTGTTTCCCATTTGACTCGACGGACTGGAGGCTTCATGCTGTGGCAAAAGTTAAAGCAGGTTCAATTTTCTATGCAGATGATGACCTGGTGAATGTGTGTGTACCAATGCAGGAGAAGCAGTGGTTCTTTATACAAACTGTGGCTCAAATCTTTAAGTACCACAGAAATAAATCACACAATAAGCAAAAACATGGTTACTTGCTTATGAGAAAAAGGTAGATGAATTTTGGTTTCATATGTAAGGATTGAAAAATGTCTTAATTAGGGCAGTAACTAATTATTATTATAGTTAATCTACTGATTATCTCCTCCGTTAACTAAATGGGGCACGGTGTATAGGCCTGGTTGACTTTCAAAATGGTTCATCTTTTTGGGAGCAAAATAAGGGTGGGTGGGTAATCACTTCACATAATCTTGATTCATAAATCATGGGAGATAATAATCAAGATATTGTGAAGTGATTTTTTCCCACCATCCTTGTTCTGTTTTGAAAATGCAAAGTCATACATTAAACTGTTCTATCCTTTAGTTTAACCTCAAAAGAGGCAATATGAATTGACTAAATGATTATCTATGAGATCAATGTGATGTATATTTTGAACTATCTCAGAGATCAATGATAGAAGTCCAGCAGCAACAAAAGGACTGTTGTCACACTGTTAGCCAAGCATGCTAATACTACAGGCTAGATTACATTATGTATTTACAGTTATCTGCATTATCACACCATAAATAGCAGTTTACAGCACTGCTGATTGGAGGAGGAGCTGATAAACAGTATCAGTCGTGTAGAGTCATTGAATCTGACAGGGTGTACATGGACGAGCTCTATCAGATAAAGCCATTAAAAAGATATCAAATTCATGTGCACGGATGGCCAAGGAGATGGAGTTTGTCCAGTTTATTGCTGTAGGTAATTAGCCATCAACTAAGTAGTTCTAACACAACGAGCCACAGTGCCACCTAGCGTGCTGAAACCAGCCAGGTGGCTGACCATTATCCCAATAAACTAATTCGAAATTGGTGAAATCCAACACAATCCTACCGTGTGGCCACAATGGCTGATTCTTCTCTTTCACACTGAAGACAAAAAATACATGTCAGAGGCTTCATTTCCATACGGGATGAGGTTTGGAAGATTTTTTTTAAATAAGAGGCTGCGGCTAATTTATGTTACCTAACAGTTCTGTTTAATAATGTGTTTGAGTAAAATAAGAACAAACACAAATTTACTTTTCAGCCGTCACTCAACTCAGTATTCATCTCTCAGTACGCACCAACATTTTTAAACATGATGCCAACATGTTAAACTAGCAGAACACTTACATGCCACAAACACACACGAATGCATGCATGCACGCACGCACACACACACTCTCACACACCCACACACACAGCTCCAACAACTTCACACCTGTAGAATAGCAGGTCCTCACACCCTCATTCTGCAGCTTTGATGTGTGTGTTTCTGAAAAGAAAAGGGGAAGCAGGGAGAGCAAGAGGGGGAGGGGTGTGTCTGTGTGTGTGTGTGTGTGTGTGTGTGTATTGCAGGAAGGAATGTTTCAGCAGAGTAAACAGTGTGAAGCTTCCTGTAGAAAACACTTCAAAGCCAGAGAGAGGAAATCAGGATAATGCGTGCGCACACACACACACAGGCGGCATCAAAGGCAGGTAGGAGTCATCTATCAACACAGGAAAATTAAAACCTGCCGAGTGTGCCCACACACACACACACACACACACACACAAAATGAGATAGTTACACTGTCCACACAAGAAGAATGAAAAACAGATCACCTCACACACCTTTTACACATGCAGACGCACACGCACACACACACACACACACACACTCACACACAGGCTAAAGTTTTCTTTTAAAAGTTTCTTTCACACTGTTTAACTTCATGAACACCTACACACAGGTGCCTTCAACTGAGTGTAACGCCATAAAACTAATAAAAGCTATAGTAGTAAGGTAAGGTTACTATGGCAACCGGCAGCCATAATCAATGTCAAAGGATAAATTAAAACTCAGTAAGTTATTGAGTTAACTGCGTCTGATTCTTTACAGCTCTGAAAACTGAAGTTTCATCCTTTTATTCAGTAAATTGAAAATCTATTGTCTGATTGAGAAAAGTAAGTTTTAAATTGCATCCTGGGCTTTCGGAAACAGACACTGACATTTTGAATTTTTTCTGACAATTTACTAGATAAACAACTACAAAATGAGAAAATGACTATCAATCAATCAATTAGTAATGAAAAAAAATTTTCACAGGACTATTGAAATTTTCAACCTGTAAAAAAAATATGAATGTTTTCGAGAAGAAAACAGTGACATTTTTAAATATCTTAAGATTATTACAACAAACTTAAAGATACTGAACAATGATGGTGTTGGATAAATACTGGTTCATCCATATCCAAAGAAAAGCTGAAGTGAAGTGAAAAAGCAGAGCAGCAGTGGAGGTGGAGGTGGAGGGTCCAGTTTTCCACATCAAATGTTTTTAACAGAACACAACAAAAGACAGGAAATCAGCTTCAAACCTGCAATTCACCAAACCACAAAACTCCCATGGAAAGAAGTGGAAGCTTTGTTTCACCTCAACTTTGACTTTCTGCTTTTTATTAATGCTGCAGGACCATAGCCTCCACCTTGAGTTTTACTGAGGGGGTTTATAGCAAGTATTTGATCTTTGGTGGACTGTGTGTTAATTACTGAATGTACAAAATATCCCAATCTTTTACTCGAGTAAAAGTACTGTGGTAAAAAAAAAAATCAATAACAAGTAAAAGTTGTGACTCAAAAATATTACTAAAGTAAAAAAACATACATATTATCAACTAAAGGTATTTAAAGTATCAAAAGAAAAAGTACTCATTATTCAGAAAGATTGTGGTGTATATTTCATACTACTTGTTTTTACTCAGTAAATAGAGAATATTTTAATGTTTTAGTTTATCAATGTGGATCCAATTAGCTAGTGTAGGTAGAATAACAGTAAAATATTCCTTTATATTTGCAAGCTTTTGCATACATTTAAAAAGGAAAAGAGACAATTTAATGAAGTATAGACAATAGAATGTTAAAGTTTAATCATTTTATGTCAAAAAATAATTTTCACTGATTGTGTCTTTTATGGCAGCAGTGGTGGATGTAGTAGTGAGTGCATCAAGTAAAAGTCCTGAACTGAAATAGGACCTAAGTAAAAGTATACAAGTATTATCAGCAAAATGAAAGTTTAAACTCCTTATACAGCCTGAGTTATGCTATTATAGCATATTATGTGTTCTGGTATTTTGAAGTTGTATGTGGGTATATTACTAGTACTAGTACTGAATTATAAAATGTGCCTAATGTGTTTTATAATAATAATACACTTCACAAAGCCAACAACATAAGCAACAGTTATAATAGTGAATTATAACTTTATGTACAATTTCACACTAAAAGGTAACTTTAAGTGTCAAAAACATGTGGTTAAGTATAAACTCTATGTTTAGTGGCATCACATGGAAAACTAAAGTAAAGTACGACATGATGCTATTGAAGTCAGGTACGTGGTCACTTTGGTACCTGTGGCTGAGCCCGGCACCACCTGGACTCAGAAAGTGGAAGTGAACCTTTACAGGCGGGAGCGGGCTTAACGTGTAGCCGTCGGACAGGTAAAGGTGCGTAACCCACGCAACCTGGCTTAAAACATCACGCAACAAAGACACAAAGAGCGTTTCAAGTGAAGCGACGCTTGGCTTCCCGCAGTCACCGAGCTGCTACTGTACTGGCGACGCGACGCGACGCAGCAGCACGTTTCGCTAAGAAAGCTGCAAAAACAACAACAGCACACCTGGCTTCGGTTTTTTTTTTTTTTTTTACCTTGACGCCACATCGCTCCTGGTTTAATCTCCTGCTGCCTGAAGTCGTAGATCCACTGGAAACATATAAAATCAGAAATAAACCGGAGAGAGAGATGAAGAAACTGCGAGGGGCCGCCATTCCTCCCTCAAGTCTGAACAACTCTGAGAGAGAGAGAGAGAGAGGAGACCTGTGTGTGTGTGTGTGTGTGTGTGGGTGTGGGTGTGTGTGTGTGTGTGTGTGTTGGAGTCAGACCTGTATGGAAGCACACATCCGCAAGAAATAAAACTAAGTGATATGAAGTTATAATAATATTCATTATTTTATCAACCACTTTCCACCAGAACGCTTCTCAGCAAACATGAAGGGCACATTAAAAAAAGAAACATTTAAAACGTGGAATAGAATAGTAAAATGTGCAAATTACTTTCTGTAATATAATCTACTTCTTCGCTTTATTGTTCATTCAGATATACGTTCTGTGTCTTTAGGCTGACACTAATGATTATTTTGATAGTTGATGAATCTATTAAATATGAAATAGTTAAATTATTAGTTGGATGGTTCATAAACGGTGTATTGATCAATGTTTCCTAAAGCTGAAGATGTAAATGTCCAGACCACATTCCACAACCCAAAGATCATCAGTTTACTATTATAGAAGACTTAATTAACCAGAAAATAATCTGATTTGAGAGTTTGGAGCCAAAAATAATTTAAATCCATTAATCATTGTTCAAAAGAGTTGGTGATTAATGTAATGGAGACTTTCTAATTGATCAATCGAATAATCGTGGCAGCTCTACTGTCTGCAACAACAAACAACAAAACATCACAAACAGAGAAATAAAAATCAAGAAGCAGTGTGCAAAACAGACAAAGACAGTTAGGATTTTCTTCTTTCGCTGTTTTCCTGGTAACCCCTGTTTCTCTGGAGCCAAAGCAGGTCAGTGGATCTGTGAATGGTTTTACTGTATAAATCCTGACTGAGTGTTTAACACCCTCTTCTGGTGAAAGTCAGGAACAAAACCGGCTTTCTCTCATGATGCTGGATGAGATCTCAGAAAAACAGCACATTTATCATACGGAAATAAAATATAAACTAAGTAATGAATTTCTATTTTTTTTTCTTCACATACACTAATAATAGCTCATATGTTTCCATGGTGATTGGATAAATTTAAATAACGTGTGGGGAGGATACTTCACACATACTATACACATACTAACACCAACAATCAAGACTCTAAAACAACAAAATGCAACACAACCATCGTTTCACTATGATTTGTTTAACACAGTGTTTTTCAACCTTTTTTTTTTTTTTATCCAAGGCACTTTTCTCTCTAAAAGATCCCACAGAACACCACCACTGAAATATATATATCAAGGGCAATACAGATAGTGTATATATATATATATATAGAGTATATATACAGTTTTCAAAACGTTAAACAGATCTTGCAAGAGGATGCTTCAGTACTATTTTTGGACTAAGTTGAAGTATAACTTACCCTCCAATGAGGCATAATTAACTCCTGCTTAGTACTGTTTGTGAAAGGAAACATTGAATATTTGTCACATTTAAATGAACGACCAATGTGCATTACAGCAGACAGCTAAACAAGTAGTTGTGGATAGGAGTAACTATTTGTATTGTATTATTGACAGTATTTTACCTTAACTTCAGTAAAGGATCTGACTACTTCAGCCACAGAAATCATGACACAATCCAGAGAAAACAACCATTAACTGTAATGAAGGGATAACACTATAACCTTCATGACTTTATCCAAGCTGGATCCATCTAATAAAAGTAGACACATGCTAAAAGAGTTATTTTCAGATAAACTACATTTCACTTGATGCTACTGGACAAATTGGCATTGAAACGTTTCATCCAATCATCTGTCCCTAACTGACTGATACAAAGACTGAATGATGGCCAATTAATCTGAGAAATAAATAGAAAAGAGATAAATTAATGAATCCATTAGAAGAATCTATCGTAAAGCAAGTAATTCATTATGATAAACCGTGGACTCTGGTGAGGAGAAGAGAAGCTGATAAAGGTTAATAAGTCTACGGAAGTTCCTGAGCCTCTTACTGTCTGCTGTGCTGTAAAAGACAACAGGTGACATGATAGTTTTACTAAGGTACAGATAGAGAATCGGTGATAGGATGGATAGAAGTATTTTAGTGGTTTTCTATCCTACTAACAAGCAGTCTGATGCTTCTTATGCTTCAGCGGCTGATAACCAACATGAACACAAAAATAGAAATACTCACTACAGTAACAAATGTGTATTAATCCAAATAGTTCTGAACCAAAGTTAAATAATAACGTGCCTTTAAAACACACGACTCAAATGTTGCGGGACCATTCATTGGGTTTTACGTTTTCCGTATTTAGTCGGACCGGATAGGCACTTAAGTTGTGGGTGTTTTTCCTGGGATCTGTTATATTTATTTTTATATGACGATAAAAAAGGACACAAAATGCCAAACAACCCACTGTTTAAAATACCCGCATACCCCTTCTTCGTGCTTCTCCGCTGATTGTCCGGTTCTGTCACTTCGGCGAACCGAGCTCCCGTTAACGGCCAGAGAGCAGCACACACCGGTAGAGCAGCGTACAAGTTCTCCACGTTAACACAATCCTACTTCTGGTTATTACACAAATAAAGATCTTCTTCTCTGCACGTTTATCGGCAGCAAACAAAGATTAAGCAATGGATACAATGTATTAATAATTAGAGAGAGAGAGACATACAGAGAGACAGAGAGAGAGAGAGAGAGAGAGACTTTGAAAAAAAACAGTGTGTTTAAATTTGTCGTCATGCACGTGACGTCATGTGCTTAATGAGCACATGACGTCAGCCAATGATGAGTGCTCAATGAGCACATGACATCACCAAGGGCTGTCGTGTG
Source organism: Eupleurogrammus muticus (assembly GCA_036785175.1). Taxonomy (NCBI): domain Eukaryota; kingdom Metazoa; phylum Chordata; class Actinopteri; order Scombriformes; family Trichiuridae; genus Eupleurogrammus; species Eupleurogrammus muticus. The sequence goes on from JAYKQN010000021.1 coordinate 11,841,514, forward strand.
ACGTCATGTGCTCATGCACGTGATGTCACCAAGGGCTGTCTATATATTTGCATCCACACCATCACGTCATCACTTCAGAAAATCTCACTCTAGTTATTATTACTCAGTACAAGTATATCATATCAGTCACACTATACTATACACTATACACTTACTATTCTACCTTGGTGTTTTCAGTATTCAAATCTGTAACAGAACAAAATAGCATAACAGATAACAGAAAGCAGAAATAGCATCTTCATCTCCGAAAACAACAATTGTTGAACAAGATGCCTTTGTGGATATTTGATAGTCGGATAATTTCCGACCTCGATCGTGCTCTGCGAGGTAACAATCACAGTCAAGCTACGCACACTGAGGCAGCCAATGATGAGTGCGAGCAACCAGCCTCAGCAAGCAGGCTGTGGGAGGAGGCCATAAAGGAAAGTCAAATGCAGCAAGACACAGAGAAGGATCTGTGGGATCAAACTGAAGCTGCAGACAATCTATGGAAACACAATGGTGAGGATGAATGGTGGGAGCAGGCGACAGCCGACAGGAGATGGCATAGAGACAGGGCGGAGGAACTCTGGGATAAAGCCATACCATTGGACCAGAGACCACGTACTTCTAGGCCAGTACCAAGAAGGTTTCCTGTCAAGCCTAAGAAAAAGCCTGACTACGACAAAGTGCGAGAAATGGCCGAACCTCTCAGCAAGATCACAGAAGTCCATTATATAAAAGAGGCAGGCTTGCCACCAAAGAAGTGTGGGCCATACATGCAAGCCCCAGCTGCCACAATGGACTCTATGGCCGATCTGATTACAAACACTGCCTTGGAGAACCCAACTTCACCTCCAGGCACAACAGGGGGGATCACTGCAGCACCTTCCAGAGCCAAATCAGCCGTGGTTGAGTTGGTTAGTTGGGTTTTCCAGACAATCAAGGCAGGATTTGGTTGGCTTTCATCAAAGTTCGGAGGAACACAGGAAGAGCAGGATCAGGAGATGGAGGACTTCGGCAAAGACATTGATGCTCCCAGCACCAGCGGGGAGATTTGCCGAGGCTGAAAAAAGACCAGCATTATCAGCTGCTGCTCTCATAACACCAGCAGAGCAAGTGTATGAAAAGACACACACATTCACACAAATGCATGCACACACTCACAAATACACACAGGTGTGAATATTTGTTTCCTAGGATGATTCTGTGATTACCTATTCTATTCTGTTTCTGACCAGTTAATACTTGTTGGCTTAATGTTTTTAGGCTGGTTAAGTCAGTTAAATTAACTAGTTAAATTTGGGGTTAGAACATCACAGTAAAATAAAGGTCGTTGACTTAATCCCAGAGGTCGTCAGCTTGACCTTGACGACCTCTGGGGTTGGATGGACGACTGTTGTCGTACTGTGACATTCTGACCACAACCTTTGCCAACAAGCTGTGAGGATTGTAAAATGAGTTGAATAGAGAGAATCATCCCAGAATAATCCGAGGAAACGAATTATTTATGCCTATGAATGAGTTTTAGTGTGTGAGTGCCTGAGGAGTGAAAATGTTGTCATTGTGTTACTTTTATGTTATTGGGTTGCTAAGGTTACTTCAAGAATATCAAAGCAAACCAACAGTCTTTGGCTTAACCCCAGTGGGCATTGTCTTAACCCCCAATGCCCATGGGCCTAAAACCCAACAGTTTTTGTTGGCCTAACCCCCAATGACCGTTGGTTTACCCACTATTCTTATCATAACCTTAACAAGCCCAACTGCATGGAGGCAACCGGTAATAACCATTTTCATACCTGTGTGAGTGTGTGTCTTGTATCACTACACCCAAGGACCACCACAGCAGCTCAAATTCCATCAAATCCAACTCTGCATTTCCTGTGCTTTCCATAAAAAAAAAAATAAAAAAAAATAAAAATAAAAAAACAAGAACAAAAACACCCTTCACCCACCCCTCCCCCCCACACGCATACACACAGACACCAACTCACAAGAACAAAATCATGCCCCCGCTCTTTTTCATTTGATCGGTTCGCACTTGTTAGTAACCAAGTAGGTACTAACCAATGATATTCACACCTGTTATTGTGTGTCTGTGGTCTCATAGTTAACGACTACTATGCAGCGCAAATTCCAAAATTCCCTCAAATCTAACTATGCAATTCTGGTGCTTTCCGTAAAAACTAAAAACGACATGGGCAAAAACAAACCTTTCACCAAATACTCCCCCTGCCCCCACACACACGCAGACTGGAGTAGTCTCTCTAAACACCTCAAAGGAGCACCACAGCAGCTCAAACTCCATCGAATCGGCCGCTGTGGTACCTTTAAAAAAAAAAAACAACGACCCCCCCACACACCAACCCACAAGAACAAAAACATGCCCCCGCGCTTTTCCATTTGATCGGTTCGCACTTGTTAGTAACCAAGAAGGTACTAACCAATGATATTCACACCTGTTATTGTGTGTCTGTGGTCTTATAGTTAAGGACCACTATGCAGCGCAATTCCAAAATTCGCTCAAATCCAACTATGCAATTCTGGTGCTTTCCTTAAAAAAAAAAAGACAAGGGCAAAAACAAACCTTTTGCAAACTACTCCCCCCCCCACACACAGACTGGAGTAGTCTCTCTAAACACCTCAAAGGAGCACCACAGCAGCTCAGACTCCATCAAATCGGCTGCTGTGGTACCTTTTCAAAATAACCTACGACCCCCCCAACCCACAAGAAAAAAAAACATGCCCCCGCGCTTTTCCATTTGATCGGTTCGCACTTGTTAGTAACCAAGAAGGTACTAACCAATGATATTCACACCTGTTATTGTGTGTCTTTGGTCTTATAGTTAAGGACCACTATGCAGCGCAATTCCAAAATTCGCTCAAATCCAACTATGCAATTCTGGTGCTTTCCTTAAAAAAAAAAGACAAGGGCAAAAACAAACCTTTTGCAAACTACTCCCCCCCCCACACACAGACTGGAGTAGTCTCTCTAAACACCTCAAAGGAGCACCACAGCAGCTCAGACTCCATCAAATCGGCTGCTGTGGTACCTTTTTAAAAAAACCTACGACCCCCCCAACCCACAAGAAAAAAAACATGCCCCCGCGCTTTTCCATTTGATCGGTTTGCACTTGTTAGTAACCAAGAAGGTACTAACCAATGTTATTCACACCTGTTATTGTGTGTCTGTGGTCTTATAGTTAAGGACCACTATGCAGCGCAATTCCAAAATTCCCTCAAATCCAACTATGCAATTCTGGTGCTTTCCGTAAAAAAAAAAAAAGACAAGGGCAAAAACAAACCTTTCACCAACTACTCCCCCCCCACACACAGACTGGAGTAGTCTCTCTAAACACCTCAAAGGAGCACCACAGCAGCTCAGACTCCATCAAATCGGCTGCTGTGGTACCTTTTTAAAAAAACCTACGACCCCCCCAACCCACAAGAAAAAAACATGCCCCCGCGCTTTTCCATTTGATCGGTTCGCACTTGTTAGTAACCAACCAACCTTGTGGTTGGGTTGCTCAGGTCAGTGTAAGAACATCAGACTGAATCAATGGTCTTTGGCTTAACCCCAGTGGTTGTTGGCTTACCCCCAGCGCCCACTGGCCTAACCTCCAACGGTTCTCATTGGACTAACCTTCAATGGTGGCCGTTGGTTTAACCCCAAATGACCATTAGCATACTCAATGTTCTTACCATAACCTTAACCAACCCCACTGCAGGAGGTACTAACCAATGATATTCACACCTGTTATTGTGTGTCTGTGGTCTCACAGTTAACGACCACTATGCAGCGCAAATTCCAAAATTCCCTCAAATCCAACTATGCAATTCTGGTGCTTTCCGTAAAAATAAAAAAGACATGGGCAAAAACAAACCTTTCACCAAATACTCCCCATGTCCCCACACACACGCAGACTGGAGTAGTGTCTCTAAACACCTCAAAGGAGCACCACAGCAGCTCAAATTCCATCAAATCGGCTGCTGTGGTACCTTTTTAAAAAAACCTACGACCCCCCCAACCCACAAGAAAAAAACATGCCCCCGCGCTTTTCCATTTGATCGGTTCGCACTTGTTAGTAACCAACCAACCTTGTGGTTGGGTTGCTCAGGTCAGTGTAAGAACATCAGACTGAATCAATGGTCTTTGGCTTAACCCCAGTGGTTGTTGGCTTACCCCCAGCGCCCACTGGCCTAACCTCCAACGGTTCTCATTGGACTAACCTTCAATGGTGGCCGTTGGTTTAACCCCAAATGACCATTAGCATACTCAATGTTCTTACCATAACCTTAACCAACCCCACTGCAGGAGGTACTAACCAATGATATTCACACCTGTTATTGTGTGTCTGTGGTCTCACAGTTAACGACCACTATGCAGCGCAAATTCCAAAATTCCCTCAAATCCAACTATGCAATTCTGGTGCTTTCCGTAAAAATAAAAAAGACATGGGCAAAAACAAACCTTTCACCAAATACTCCCCATGTCCCCACACACACGCAGACTGGAGTAGTGTCTCTAAACACCTCAAAGGAGCACCACAGCAGCTCAAATTCCATCGAATCGGCCGCTGTGGTACCTTTTAAAAAAAAAACTATGACCCCCCCCACACACCAACCCACAAGAAAAAAAAACATGCCCCCGCGCTTTTCCATTTGATCGGTTCGCACTTGTTAGTAACCAACCAACCTTGTGGTTGGGTTGCTCAGGTTAATGTAAGAACGTCAGACTGAACCAATGGTCTTTGTCTTGACCCCAGTGGTTGTTGGCTTACCCCCAGCGCCCACTGGCCTAACCTCCAACGGTTCTCATTGGACTAACCTTCAATGGTGGCCATTGGTTTAACCCCAAATGACCATTAGTGTACTCAATGTTCTTAGCATGACCTTAACCAACCCCACTACAGGAAGTACTAACCAATATTATTCACACCTGTTATTGTGTGTCTGTGGTCTTATAGTTGAGGACCACTATGCAGCGCAATTCCAAAATTCCCTCAAATCCAACTATGCAATTCTGGTGCTTTCCGTAAAAAAAAAGACAAGGGCAAAAACAAACCTTTCGCCAACTACCCCCCCCCCCCACACACAGACTGGAGTAGTCTTTCTAAACACCTCAAAGGAGCACCACAGCAGCTCAGACTCCATCAAATCGGCTGCTGTGGTACCTTTTTAAAAAAAACCTACGACCCCCCCCAACCCACAAGAAAAAAAACATGCCCCCGCGCTTTTCCATTTGATCGGTTCGCACTTGGTAGTAACCAACCAACCTTGTGGTTGGGTTGCTCAGGTTAGTGTAAGAACACCCTCAATTGTGGCCGTTGGTTTAACCCCAAATTGACCATTAGTGTACTCAATGTTCTTACCATAACCTTAACCAACCCCACTGCAGGAGGTACTAACCAATGACATTCACAACTGTTATTGTGTGTTTGTGGTCTCATAGTTAAGGACCACTATGCAGTGCAATATCAAAATCAAATCCAACTATGCAATTCTGGTGCTTTCCGTAAAAATAAAATAGACAAGGGCAAAAACAAACCTTTCGCCAAACCCCAGTTTTTAGGGATACAACATCAGCCGCCCCTTTTCCATCAAACATGCTAATTATGCTAACAACCAGTCTACGCAAGAAAAGACAGCTACTGCACAGATATTGGCCACTAGTTTGCAGGTTCAGCAAAACACCTTTATCCAACAAACTGCATTTCAAGAATCTGGCATGAAGGCAAGTTATTTACTGGCATTCAAATTAGCAAAGACTGGTTAGTCTTTTTCTGACGCAGCGTTTCTCAAAGAGACAGCAGCTATTTTGTGCCCTGAGGGCAAGAACAAACTTATCACACAGGACAATGATTCTCTGTGTTGAGCTAGTTAATGCGGATTTAGCTAGCAAGCCAAACAAACAAGCGGAGTCATTTACATTATATTCCTTGGCACTGGATGAAAGTAACAACATAAAGGACACCACTCAGCTTTTCATTTTTTCAGAGGGATTAATGACAATTTCGAGATAATGGAGGAGTTTCTGGCCATGGAATCGTTGAAGAGAAAAACGAGGATAGAGGATTTGTATAAAAGCGTGTTGGTGGCAATGGAAAGGCACAAGCTACATTGGAGTAGCTCGCCAATGTTACCACAGATGGATCACCAAATCTGGCTGTAAAAAACTTCAGGTTGCTCAAAAGAATCCAGATTGATTTATTTTTTCAGAAGTCTCCATATTTATTCGACTGATATACATTTATGGAAAACCTCCTTTGTTAAATGGCTTGGAGTACTGTAATGTGGTTGCCTGTGGGAGAATTTCCTGTTTTGATTGTTTGAGAAAAATTTTAAGAAAAAAGGCTGCCTCACAGGTTTTCGCTCTTGATTTTTTTCACATTTGGAGGATGTGCTCGGAGGCACAAGGGGCTCTCCAAGATTTAGCATAATGAAGAGAGATGTACAATTTGGCAAACATTGTGATGTAGAATTAAGGGACGATTTGAAAAAAATTTACTTATCTGTTAATAAGAGAGTAAAACTAATTAGAAGGCTTCCGGTTATAGCGCGCAGCTGAAGAGTCGCTTGGGCAAAGGGCTCCGCCTGATTTGAACTAAAATTATAAACTTTAACAGTTAATATCGCGCGAATTGTGACCAAAAACAATTATAAGGTGTGGACTTTGTATAATGTCGAAGAACCGAGGGAGAAAACGGACAAATAAACTACAAAAAGAACATGTTGGACTCTTACAGGAAGACGAACAAGTAGTGGACAATATGCTCAGCCAGGACGAAGCAAGCAATGTGAGTCAAATCCTATTAGCTATTCAATCACTCAGAAATTACTTTAGCGCACAACTGGGTGAAGTCAGAAACGAATTCTCCACGCAGTGGAGCGAAGTGGTTTCGTCCAACCATGCGATTAAAGAGGCTATAGGGACCTTCTCCGAAAGAATCACTGAGGCTGAGAGTCGCATTAGTGCGGCGGAGGACCAGATCTCCTCGCTCACAGAAATTACTGACACCACACGAGAAAAGATCCACAAGCTAGCTATGCAGATGGAGGAGATTGAGAACCAGCGCCGACGTTGCAATCTAAAGCTGGTTGGAATTCCTGAGGGCTTTGAAAAACGAGACTGCCGTGAGTTTCTGAGAGCATGGCTACCGCAGGTGTTGGATATCCAGCGTCAAGTAGTCATAGAGCAAGCATTTCACCTGGGTTTGACGCCGTCAACACAAAACCAACAACAGAGTGCCACAAAGCCGCGTGTTGTGCTCGTGAAATTTGGATCTTATCGTGACAGAGACACTGTGCTGAACGCAGCACGTCTGAAGGAGGTTAAACTTGAAAACAACAATGTGATGTTCTTCCCGGATCTGTCACCAAAAGTCCAGAAACAACAAAGACTTTTTGATGGAGTAAAACTACGACTAAGACACTTGAATATAGACTATGGACTAATATTCCCTGCGCGACTGCGAATTTGGCATGAAGACACCTGGCACTACTTCAATTCTGTTGAGACGGCTGATAAGTTTGTTGACAAGCTGCAGCCCTGCAACCCGCGAGAAACCCGACGCGGGTTCTCCGAGGAACATGGGTAGTAATACAATAATAATCCTGGTTTATAATCTAGATGGTCATTAATAACAGATAATATGTAGCTGCTCTGACATGGTAAGGTCATATTTGTTACAGATAAGCCATGGTGTGGTCTTGGCCACTGTGGACTGTGAAATATTTTTCTTTTTGGTCACAAAAGATTTTCTTTTTCTCATTGCTTAATTGTTTTGGCGGAGTTTACATCCAAAGCTTTAATTTGTTGTCTACTGTTTACTTTTCTCTATTATGACTACTTGTTGCTCACTGCTCCTTTTATAGGATCAGGTTGAAGCCTAGCTGGGACACTGATAATTGGGGGGAGGTTGGGATGTGCGTTTTTGTTTGCACTGGGGTAATATTTTGCCTTGTTCGGGATAGGCCTAGATTTAGTGTGTTGTGTATTTGTTTTGAAGGTACATTACTGAAAATACTATATGTTCTGATTATTAAGGCAACAGTGGTGATGTTTAGTTTTCAGATGACATCATGAGCAGGAATGTAAGGATAAATATGATTTCATAGAATGTTAGAGGTCTTAGAAAGTTGGTGAAGCTGAAACAAGTAACATCCAGATTGAAACAACTAAAAACACAGATTGCCTTCCTTCAGGAAACTCATTTACTGTCATCTGAACTTGCACCTTTTAAAAGGAAATCGCAAGGGCAGATCATAGCAGCCTCATATTCTTCTCATGCAAGAGGGGTAGCAATACTTATACACTCCTCTGTTCCATTGAAAATTCATAGTACCATATTAGACCCTGCAGGCAGATATCGTGTTGTGCAGGGTTCCTTATTGGGCCAGGATGTTAATTTGGTATGTGTGTATGGGCCAAATAATGATGACGCTCCCTTCTATGACAATTTATTTCTAACTTTATCATCACTATATGGCAGCTTTTGCCTAGCAGGGGACTTCAATTGTACTTTGGATCCAGCTCTTGACAAATCCTCAGGTATGGATGTCACACACATTCAAAGCAGGAAAACCATCCAATACCACATAAATAAGTTGGGTCTATGTGATATTTGGAGATACAATAACCCGTCTAAACGTGAATATTCTTGCTACTCTGCTACTCATAATTCCTACTCTTGTATTGATTATTTTCTTCTGTCTAAATCTCTTATAGAAAACGTGAATGACTGTGGGTACAATAGTATTGTCATTTCAGATCACGCGCTACTGCTGCTCTCCTATACTATTACTGGAGCTTCCAAATGACCCTCAGTGTGGCAATTAAGCCCAAGATGGATCCACGATATTGCGTTTTTGACATTTATTGAGGCAAATATTGACCTATATTTTAAAATAAATACTAACCAGACATCAGCATCTATTCGATGGGAGGCGTTCATGGCCTTTATCAGCGGTCAAATGATTAGCTATACAAGCAGTATCTCAAATAAACAACATATAAAGCTGACAGAATTGGAAAAAGACATTAAGGAATTGGAAAAAGAATTTAATTTACACAATAGGAATGATGCCAAACAAAAACTGGACATTCTTAGGGCTCAGTATAACGAGTTGTCGGCAAATAGGGCAGCGTCTAGTCTAATGAAATTAAAACAGACATTCTATGACCAAGGGGAAAAAGCAGGGAAGCTATTAGCTTGGCGTATAAAATCATTAGAGAATGAAAGAGCAGTCTTTGAACTTGAGTCTGAACTGGGGAAACCAATTACTAACTTACAAGATATTAATAGTAATTTTCAGTCGTTCTATTCAAAACTATATACATCAGAAACTAAAGCAACTCCTCACTCACTTGGACTTTTCTTAGACCAAATAGACATACCTATACTAGATGATGACGCTCAACAAGAACTTAACTCCCCAATATCTCGGTCGGAATTATCAGAGGCTATTGATAGTATGGCTGGAGGGAAAACGCCAGGGCCCGATGGCATTCCAATTGACATCTATAAAAAATTTAAAGGTATGCTACTTAGCCCCTTGTTAGATATGTGTGAAGAATCACTAGAGAAAGGGGAATTACCCTCAACACTAAATACTGCACTTATAACCTTAATATTAAAATCTGACAAACCCCCAACAAAATGTGAATCATACCGCACAGTATCTTTGATCAATAATGATGCTAAGATAATAGCCAAAGTTCTTGCACGCCAACTAGAGAAACATTTGCCATCTACTGTTGAGCCAGACCAAAATAGATTTATCAAAGGTAGGCAAGGTTTCCACAATATATCCGTAGGGTGTTAAATATTGCCATAATAGGTCTTGATGCTTTAAAGGCATTTGATATGGTCGAACACACATATTTGTTTGAAGTTCTTAAGCGTTTTGGTATAAGCGGCTACTTCCTTGACTGGATTAAGACTCTGTACTATGACTCCAGAGCATCAGTACTGACAAATCACATGGTTTCCAAACAGTTTCCTCTCTCCAGAGGTACAAGACAAGGATGTCCCTTGTCACCCTTCTTTTTGTATTGGCTATAGAGCCCTTGGCTATTGCAATCAGAAACAACCTTGACATAACCGGTATTAATATAAATGATACTGAGAATAAAATGATGTAGTTGTTTTCCTGACCAACCTGAAGCAATCTGTACCTGCCCTACTGAAATGTATAGAATTATTTGGGAGTTTTTCTGGCTATAAAGTTAATGCAACCAAATCTACTATTATGTTCCTAAAAAGCTCAGAAAGATTAACTCCACCACTACACACTCCCTTCAGGAATATTCAGCATAGTTTTACCTATCTTGGAGTTAAAATTACACCAACAATAGAATCACTGGTAACCACTAATTATGACCCCGTAGTTGAATCTGTGATAGGTTCTATAGACCGATGGAATTCCCTACCACTATCCAAGATTGGTCGCATTAACATTCTGAAAATGAACACTCTTCCTAAACTTCTTTACCTCTTTCAAACCATTCCACTTGCCCTTCCTACCAACTTTTTTTGCCAAAATGAAACAGATATTTTGTAATTTTATTTGGAATAATAGACACCCCAGGTTACACATGACCCTGTTGTACTTACCATATGATAGAGGTGGGTTAGGAGTCCCTTCTCTCCCTTTTTCTGGGCTGCACAATTGAGAGCAGCTTCCTACTGGTTTGACACTACATCACTTCCCACCTGGGTGAGGATTGAGGAAAGTACAACCTCAAAAATCCCCCTCAAACTGTATCTTCATTCAGCAAAGCTTTCTATTTTGAGAAAAACTTACCTTAAACCCTTTTGTTAGACATAGAGTGAGTGTGTGGCATGAGGTATTCCAATTTGGGGAAATAAACATTTCACACCAGGTACCAATGATCTTGGCTTTAAGATATGGGCTAATAAAGGTATCAACAAAATATCAGATCTTTATGATGGAGATGTCCTTTTAAGTTTTACTGATCTCAGACAAAAATTTAATATTGATGCTAAACACTTTCTTTTAGTTTTAACAAAAACTCAAAACTCCTTGAGCCTGCCCTCCTTGAACTCTATTGAAATGATAGCTGTAAATTATTGCGGTAAACCTGGACTTATCTCACGTTTCTACCAAATAATCACTACAAACCCAAAAGAATCCTCAGAGGATAAAAGACGTGCCTGGTCTCTAGATCTTAAGGAAGAAATTACTGTTGAAGAATGGAAGTACGCCTGTTTACAGAGCCAAGTCCAAACAATAAATACTCGGTTAAAATTACTTCAGTACAAATGGCTTATGAGAATATATATCACTCCTGTAGTACAACATCGTATTGATCCTAACACACCTGATCTATGTTTTAAATGTGGTACACAGAAAGGTAAACTATTTCATTGTTTTGGGGATTGCTCCATTATCCAGGAATTTTGGAAGGAGATAATTACAACTGGGGGCGACACGGTGGAGCAGTGGGTAGCACTGTTGCCTCACAGCAAGAAGGTCGCAGGTTCAAGACCGCCTTGGGGCCTGGGTCTGGGACCTTTCTGTGTGGAGTTTGCATGTTCTCCCCGTGTCTGCGTGGGTTTTCACCGGGTACTCCGGCTTCCTCCCACAATACAAAACATGCTCAGGTTAATTGGCAAATCTAAATTGCCCATAGGTGTGAGTGTGTGTGTGAATGGTGTGTGAATGGTGTGTGTGCCCCACGATTGGCTGGCGACCATCTGGGGTGTATCCCTGCCTCTCGCCATAAAATGCGCTGGGATAGGCTCCAGCAGACCCCTGCGACCCTGAAAAGGAATAAGCGGGATAGAAAATGGATGGATGGATGGATAATTACAACTTTGTCTAAGATTATTGATTTATCTCTTCCAGTATGCCCTACGCTTTGTATACTGGGACTTTTCCCAAAAAAATATATTGTCTACTTGAAGCAAAACATGAAGTTGCTTTGTCATGGAAATCTATGTTTAGGGCATGTAAACAAAAGTGGGCAGAAGGACTATTGCATTGTATTGCCATGGAGAAATTGACATACTTGATCTAGGCGAAATATAACAGACAGCTAAACAAGTAGGTGTGGATAGGAGTAACTATTTGTATTGTATTATTGACAGTATTTTACCTTAACTTCAGTAAAGGATCTGACTATTTCAGCCACCGTAATCATGACACAATCCAGAGAAAACAACCATTAACTGTAATGAAGGGATAACACTATAACCTTCATGACTTTATCCAAGCTGGATCCATCTAATAAAAGTAGACACATGCTAAAAGAGTTATTTTCAGATAAACTACATTTCAATTGATGCTACTGTACAAATTGGCATTGAAACGTTTTATCCAATCATCTGTCCAAAACTGACTGATACAAAGACTGAATGATGGCCAATTAATCTGAGAAATAAATAGAAAAGAGATAAATTAATGAATCCATTAAAGAATCTATCCTAAAGCAAGTATTTCATTATGTTATTTTTATAATAACTGCATTTTTTCTCAGTTCATTCGATTCATTATTTATTTCCTCATATAATTTTGGATTTCTAGCTGTGATTGGCTGCTGCTGATGTCCAGAGTTTCATTTGCAAATGGGAAGCAGCCCTATCAATAGAAAGTTCAACAACAAAATATTTTCTCAGTGATTTATTAAAATAAAAATATATAAATGAATTAACTTTCACCCAGTGTTTTCCTTTCCCTCCTTCGAAGTAAAATTAGACTGACACAACCCACCCACTATTACTCACTATTCTTATCATAACCTTAACAAGCCCAACTGCATGGAGGCAACCAGTAATAACCATTTTCATGCCTGTGTGAGTGTGTGTCTCATATCACTACACCCAAGGACCATCACAGCAGCTCAAATTCCATCAAATCCAACTCTACATTTCCTGTGCTTTCCATAAAAATAAAAAAAACAAAAACAACCCCTCCACCCTCAAACACAATGACTCACACACTTACACACCAAGTCACACACACAGACCGGAGTAGTCTCACTCATATTTTAATTTTCAAGAAACCATTGCAGTTTTTAGGGAATACAACATCAGCCGCCCCTTTTCCATCAAACATACTAATTATGCTAACAACCAGTCTACCCAAGAAAAGACAGCTACTGCACAGATATTGGCTGCTAGTTTGCAGGCTCAGCAAAACACCTTTACCCAACAAACTGCATTTCAAGAATCTGGCATGAAGGCAAGTTATTTACTGGCATTCAAATTAGCAAAGACCAGTAAGCCTTTTTCTGAAGCAGAGTTTCTCAAAGAGAAAACCTCCTTTGTTAATTGACTTGGAGTACTGTAATGTGGTTGGCTAGGGCAGAGGGACTGTAAGAGAATGTCCTGTTTTGATTGTTTGAGAAAAATTTCAAGAAAGGAGGCTGCCTGACAGGTTTTCGCTCTTACACACATAAATTTGCTTTACATTTGGAGGATGTGCTTTACTGTGCACATACAGGACTCCTCCTCTTCTGCTACTCAAAGCTCGTGTTTTGTGTGTGGCAGCGTCTCTGCTTACTTTTCACTCCTTTGTCATTTCTAAAACCTCATTTGGCATCTCCAAAGCTAACCCCTCTAACATACGCTAGTGTTATTCAAGCACCCTCCTACTGCCTCTTACTTAAGCTTCCCTCGCTAATTTCCCGGTCGCTGGTTATTTAGCTCAGCTAACCTAGCTTGCTCAGCTATCTTGGACTGTGCAGGCTGATTTAGCTACGATGGCTTCTCTCGTAATCTCTCCCACTTTTTCCTACTCAGGGTGTCTGATGTTTAGCTATTCCCCTGCCTCCATTAGCGTTAACGGTACTTGTATTAAATGTAATATTGTGTAAGACTTGGAGGCGAGGGTTCATGAGGTAGAAGCTCGGCACCGTATGTTAGATAGCCAGTCATATGCTAGTGTAGCTAGACGGTCCCTAGTCTCCCCGGCAGTAACCGCCGCGGACCGAGTTATTAGCCCGAGCCGAGCTAACGCTAGCTTAGCCGCTAGCGCCCCGGCAATTTCCGAGCAGCCGGAAAAACAGCGCGACTGGGTGACTGTTCAAAGGGGGAATAGGGGAACTGAAGCCCTCGGGTACCAACAACACTGTTCACGTATCGAACAAATTTCACCCACTCAGCGAAATACCCGCTGAGAAAGAAACTCTGGTAATTGGCAGCTCTGAAGTCCGATACGTAAAGCTAGCGACACCAGGGTGCACAGTTAGCGGAATTGATGAAGTGTAGCTACACATCATTTGAGAGCCTTGTGCTTATTTTCTCTCATCCAACTTGGAAATCACTACAACCAGTCATATTTATCAGTTTGTACCGCTCTCCGGTGCATTTGCCCTCAAATGCAGTTATTGTAGAGACAGATGAAATGGCTAATATTCGCCTCGACATATTTACTTCAATCAACTTCGCTGAACTAGCTTCACTGATGTCTTCCTCGAAAACTTCAATCTGTCTTTTGGACCCTATTCCATCCGGATTGCTAAAAGACATTTCCACTTGATTTGCTCAACATGTCTTTATCATCTGGCTACGTACCTCAGTCCTTTAAAGTAGCTGTAATTAAACCATTCCTTAAAAATCCTGCCCCCGACTCAAGTATTTTAGCCAACTATGACCCATTTCCAACCTTCCCTTCCTCTCTAAAAGCAGTTGCTAAACAGCTGTGTGACTTTTTACGCAACAATAACTTACACGAGGATTTCCAGTCAGGATTTAGAATGCACCACAGCATAGAGACGGCTCTAGTAAAGGTTTCAAATGACATTCTCAACGCATCTATTAAAGGACTTCCATTGACCATCAAATCTTATTACAGAGACTAGAGCATCTTATTGGTATAAAAGGGACTGCACTAAACTGGTCATTCCAAATTTGTCCATGTCAATAATGTTTCTTCTTTCCATACAAATGTTATCATGGGGTTCCACAATGTTCTGTGCTTGGACCAATATTTTTCACTCTATATGCTCCCAATGGGTAAATGATGAGGAAACACTATTATTTCCACTTTTATGCAGACGATACACAACTGTATCTATCAATACAGCCAAATGAAACAAATCAGCTAGCTAAACTTCAAGCTTTTCCTAAGGATATAAAATCCTGGATGACCTGCAATTTTCTGCTACTAAATTCAGACAAAACAGAAATCGTTGTACTCAGGCCCGAAATCCTGAGGAACTCAATATCCAGTGATATAGCTTTCCAGGATGACATCTCCCTGGCCTCTAGGTCCACTGTGAAAAACCTAGGAGTCATTTTCGACCAAGACTTGTCATTCTCTGCCCACATTAAACATATTTCTAGGACTGCCTTCATTCACCTACGCAACATAGCAAAGGTCAGACACTTCCTGTCTCTGAAAGACGCGGAAAAACGTATCCATGCATTTGTTACTTCCAGGCTTGACTACTGCAATTCTTTTCTGTCCGGTTGCACCAAAAAGTCTCTAAGGACTCTCCAGCTGATCCAGAATGCAGCTGCACGCTTATTAAATGTATAACTGAGTTAGTGGAGTCAGTGTAGGAAACCTACCATGAAATATTTAGGGCAATTGTATTTTCTCTTTTTCCCTTGTCTTTCTTAATTATCACCTTTCACCATTGCATATTCAGGGCTTTTGACTGATACATTTTTCTTAGAGCAAACTAGAATTTTTTAAAATTTAGATACACAAATTGGATTGCGAACCAAATAGAGCCATACAGTATCTAGATTTCAAAACCTGGGAATGTTTGGAGGATTTCTTGTAGGTAAAGACAGCCTTGAGAAACAGGCAACGTCATAAAAGTATTAGAACAATACATAGTGAAAAGCGAAAAAGTTTATCCACAGGGTGGCACTGTTCACCAATTTACTGGTAAACTACAGCCCCTGTAATTGTTACTGCTGTAGTGTTAATTCAGTGTTTCAACAAGCTGCTCTGTGCAGACAGAGAAGAGAAAATCTACATCTTACAAGCAGCTGTATGCATATAGCTGAAAAGTTTGCAAATATTCTCAATATAAAGATAATATGACTACATAGATGTGACATGTATAGCCTTCCTTATTTTTACAAAAATATTTAGCAAGGTGAAAGTTTTCATAAAAACTTGTCGCCAATAATGTGTGGCAGGGACTGACAAGACCAAATTTAGCTGTACTCACTAATGCAGTAAATCTAGTTGGTGTAACCAAGAACTACAGTATCACTGACACATTGAAATCAAGCCCCATTGTTCTGATCCTCTAGTTCCCTGGGGATAGTGCATTAAATACAGAACAACAACATTATCATTCCTTTCATATCCAAATTCCTATGACTATCATTGATTCTGAAAATTATTGGTAAAGCTGAAGTGAATACTGTTTGCTAATTCCACTCCATTTGGTTTCTCATTGGGCTCCACTCCTCATAACTTGCATGACAGAGGTATTTCTATCAGACATGGGCTAGTCGTCTCTGCTTCCCATCTCGCTCTCTCCCAGTTTGCATCCTCTGGGAATTTAGCTTCTAACTGCAAATTTAAATAATGCATGCATGTAAATTGTAAACAATGTCTTCATAGTCCTGTTAAGAGAAAGAACATTTTGCTCATACTAGGGCCCTCATCTGGGTCCAGTTCAGAATCAGCATTTTTCCTCTTCAAAAAGGTATCCATCTCTTTCACTGTCGTCCTGCTATCCACAACGCCACCATAAATGCTACCTGCCGCTGCATCATGTGTCACTAATTTTCAAAGTGGTTTGAAAAACACTGCATTAAAGGATAAGACCATTTTTTTTTATTTGGGCCCTTAATCCTACATCACAGTGTTATGTTTTACTCACCCAAGGCGTTATTTTCACATTTGGAGATCTAATTTATTGATTATGATACAGTAGCAATAACAACTTGTAGGTGTGTGTCGTGTTTCTAACATCCGGGTTATTCATCCATCCATCCATTTTCTATCCCGCTTATTCCCTTTCGGGGTCGCAGGGGTCTGCTGGAGCCTATCCCAGCGCATTTTATGGCGAGAGGCAGGGGGATACACCCCAGATGGTCGCCAGCCAATCGTGGGGCACACACACCATTCACACACCATTCACACACACACTCACACCTATGGGCAATTTAGATTTTGCCAATTAACCTGAGCATGTTTTGTATTGTGGGAGGAAACCGGAGTACCCGGTGAAAACCCACGCAGACACGGGGAGAACATGCAAACTCCACACAGAAAGGTCCCAGACCCAGGCCCCAAGGCGGTCTTGAACCTGCGACCTTCTTGCTGTGAGGCAACAGTGCTACCCACTGCTCCACCGTGTCGCCCCCGGGTTATTCAGTTTTTAGTATTTTATTACTGTTTATTGACAGCCCACAGACCAGCCCTCCATTGGTTTTGCTAGTTAAAATGTCCACTAGAACAGCACCAGGAAGCAGCTTTTCTCTGGCCCAAGGTTCCTCCACTTGTCTCTGGCCCAAGGTTCCTCCACTTGTCTCAGCTTCCTCCTTTCCATTACTTCCTCATCTGAGTATTCAGGCTCCAAAAGATATGGACGCCCATCATATTCAATGTCATCAATCTCAGAATCTGAATTTTTTTTTTTTAATCATGTTAACTTCGCTAAAAGCAGTTTCCTCATCACATGTGCTCAGCACTTTGTCAGTGGATGGGCTTGAAAACTTTAGAAAATCTTAGTCATGCTTATCAGATTTATATCAAAATCAGAATTGTATAACATCATTTACATTTTGTTATTTAAGATGAAAATCATTTGTCTTTTCAAGAACAAGTCGACTGAAAATCTGGTTTTTCACCCATAGATGTTAATTGCGTTGAACATGGCACCCCAGACCTGAACAATTGAACGGTCAAATGTGACAGTACACTGTGTTTTTAAATTGCACTAAATATACAAGCTTTTAGCTTAGGTGCATTGTGCGGCCATGTGCAATGACAAACAAAGATGATTGTGATTCTGAACAAAAACAATTACTTTCTGGCAGGACCAGGATACAGATGTTGTTTCACCCGTGCCTGGTCAGAAGCGGCTCTACAATATCCCTGGGTTGTCGCCTTGGATCATGCAGCTCATCATCACTTATGCCTGCACACACTCGATCCCTTGGACGGAGAACAACTTGGTAGAGTTTCTGGCTGCAGACCAGTTCTGGATCCCAGGGATTGTTCAGTTGTGCTGCTTCTTCCTGAAGGGACCGGCTGTGCCTGGAGAATTGCGTCGGGATCTGAGGGCTGGTAGACTTCTACCACTGCCCTGAAATGAGGCTCAAAGTCTTCTCCTACATCCTGCACCACTTTGAGGAGATAGTCTGTGTCTCACAGGAGTTTCCAGGGAATTCTCTGCAGCAGCTGGCTGTTGTTCGAGAACTACCAGCTCAATGTGAAACAGTAAGACGTTGTGTTTGAGGCCGTCCTTCGCTGGATGAACCACCTGCCTGATCAGCGAGGAGGTCACATTGCTGTGTTGTTGCCTAAGGTAACTGAAGAACGACTGAGATGTAGCTCTAGTCAGCTTAACATAAAATGTATTAGGTTGATATTTTCCACAAACTGTCCCAACTTGCTTGACATTAATTTTATAGCCAGAAAAGCAACAAAATTTAGAAATGTGTTTACGTTTTCCTGTCAAGCTAACATAATAACACATTTTCATTGTAAACAAACAGAAATGTGGAAAAAAAAACACTTTTTGGAATTACAGTTTTCAGTTCTGATTTACAAGATAAACACTTCTTCTCAATCTTAGAAAGTACAGTACTATTTCTTATACTTATACTAACCTCCATATTATTTTGTCTTTAAAATAGTTGGTGAATGTTGAACTCCATTAAATCCAAATACTACCTTTTAAGTCAAACTGCTGCCATCTTCTTATATCTGTCCAGGTGTGACTATGCTTCATAACCACTCTCTATCTCCAAGACAATGTGATCAACAACCCTGTGGTACTGGACAGTCTTGAATCCTTGCTTATCGTTTACAATGCAGTGAAGCAAATCATAGATCTTGCACTATAAATACCGAAACCTTGATTACAGTAACCCACAGACCCACCCATGTCTGCCTGCTGCTAGTTTATTAGTCACTGGAGGCAAACATGACATCACTCCAAACTTTTTACACGTCTATGATCCCCGGTCAGACCATTGGTGCACTGATAATATTTGTCACTCTCACCGCGAATGGCTGCTGCAACTCAGGTGACCCTTACTTGAAAACTTTGCAAAGGTTTGATCCTGTCACTTGTATGTGGTGCTAGTTGGCACCCATGAACTTCTACTATTGTATTGTGAGTGTTGCCATGCTGAACAACTGCATCTATAGAGTAGGAGGGTTCGATGGACGTGTTTTCCATAACAGTGTTGAACGATACAGCCAGGGCACTGACCAGTGGACCATGGTGGCACCAATGTTATCAAGGAGAGTGAGAATTTAACGACTGAACCAGGGTGTTAATCAGACTAAGCTGACTTTTTATTAATTCCTAATTTATTAAAGTTATTTTAATAATTCAGCATTACCTGTGTCTCTTAATGTTACACATCAAACAGGCTTTGGTGCTTAAAATCAGTAGCATGCTGCCTACAAAGGTCCGATTGAAAATTTGTCAGTAGGCACAATGGCAGACCTAGTCAAATGTTTAAACAATGTAAATATGTGGCCAGTGAATTCATTCAGCAAGTTTGCTAAAACACAAAACTCTTGGGATAATTAAAATGATTTACTGACCTTAGGCAAAAGTATGTTACAAAACATTTGTAATGAAAGACATAGAACGTATCTGTCTTAAACTTTCTTTTGCAGAGGTTCAAATAGGAACCACTGCATCGCCAGTGCTGAATGCTATAACCCGAACACCGACCCGCCCCATGAGAACTCAGCAAAATGGCCTGGGGATGGTGGCCTACAAAGACCAGATTTATGCAGTAAGTGTGTAGCATCAATGTTTAAAGTTATAAACCAAGTTATTGGTGTCGAGAATGTCACTGGAGAACAATCAGTGATGATTTTAAAGAAGTCTGTCTGCCAGTTAGCTGACTGATAAAGGTTAATTTTATTTATAAAACTAAATTGATTAATTAAATAATTATTTTCATATATAGACTTATACTTTTATAGACTAACCTATAGCTACCAGCCACAATGAGGCTTTAAAAGGTGATGCCATAAACAATGTTAGTTGTCACCTATTATACTCTTTCTTGTCAATATGGCTGCCCTGACATTTCATTAGAAAATTTGCAGATTGTCAAAATTGCATATTATAATAATACGATTTTTGTTATATCCAAAAGATTTGTTGCATTTTTGTATTTCATGTACTTGTGTATTATAACTATGTAAGTAACCGGTGTGCTGATGATATTATTAATATAATAGGAAGTGCCTCTTTTCAAAATCGTCGAAAGGTTAAAAACAAAATTAAATATATACAGTAATCCCTCGTTTATCGCGGGGGTTACGTTCCGAAAATGACCCGCGATGAGTGAAATCCGCGAAATAGAAAACTTTATTTTTTTTTTTTTACAATTAGCAACTATTATATGTATACAAATACAGTCACTCGCGTGTAGGTTTTCATACAGCATTCTCGCTTTTGTGCAGATAACGTTTGTATCCAGGGTTATGTTTTTTTTCCTGCAGTCATTAATCCACAGAGCTAATGCCGTCTCCATCCGTACCATGGTCTTGTTGCGGACAGTTACAACCCTTTTTGCATTCGTATTAAAATTGACTGCTGCTTTCGTCCTTGTGTTTTTTTCCTCCTTCTTTATGTAACGAACGGAAGATTCATTGATTCCGTAATGGCGAGCAACGGCTGCATAGCTTTTACCTTCCCTTAGCATGTCCAGAAGTTTAACTTTATCTGAGATAGGTAGCATCTTCCGCCGTTTGGGCCAATCCGCAGGTGCTTTTGTCCGTCCAGGCCGTTTCGTCGACATTATGGGTTTAGGAGTGTTCGAAATTACAAGATAATTTGGCCAACTTAATGTAAATTTGCCAAGCTGTTTTATGTACGTACACATAACTGCACGAGACAACAAAATGATAGCACAATTCGTAGCATGTTTTGATACAAGAAGCGGGAGTGAGTTTTTAGTGAATCAGAATGCAGAACACAATGCACCAAAAAAAAAATGCATTATGAAAATCCGCGAAATAGCGAATCCGCGATAAGTGAACCGCGAAGTGGCGAGGGATCACTGTAATTGGTTTCCCCAGTTCAGACTCAAGTTCAAAGACCGCTCTTTCATTCTCTAATGATTTTATATGCCAAGCTAATAGCTTCCCTGCTTTTTCCCCTTGGTCATAGAATGTCTGTTTTAATTTCATTAGACTAGACGCTGCCCTATTTGCTGACAACTCGTTATACTGAGCCCTAAGAATGTTCAGTTTTTGTTTGGCATCATTCGTATTGTGTAAATTAAATTCTTTTTCCAATTCCTTAATGTCTTTTTCCAATTCTGTCAGCTTTATATGTTGTTTATTTGAGATACTGCTTGTATAGCTAATCATTTGACCTCTGATAAAGGCCATGAACGCCTCCCATCGAATAGATGCTGATGTCTGGTTAGTATTTAATTTAAAATATAGGTCAATATTTGCCTCAATAAATGTCAAAAACGCAATATCGTGGATCCATCTTGGGCTTAATTGCCACACTGAGGGGTTTAGCGAATCAGAATGCAGAACACAATGCACCAAAAAAAATGCATTATGAAAATCCGCGAGATAGCGAATCCGCGATAAGTGAACCGCGAAGTGGCGAGGGATCACTGTAATTCAATACATACAATGAAAACGGGCGATGTTTCTGACATAGAGGAGATAGAGGTAGCCGGTCGCCATTATGGCTCTGAGTTGTACACGGGTACAGTAAAAGGGCGATCCTGGTGGGAACCAAAATGGCGCCTTTTCCCTTTAAACAAGCAACCAATGAATTTCATGAAAGCTTTTATTATCCAATCACAAAACAGGTGGAGGGCGGGGCCTGTAGTGCTGGGAGGATCTGTTTTCTGGGTGTTGTGGAGCCCTGTAACCAAGAAATCTTGAGTGGGAGTTGTCCAACAGATTTGTTGAGTTTTTTTCTCCATCAATTGGCACCGAACACCGCCGCGCCAGACGCAGCCATGCCCGGGATAGAGAAGCTGCCGATAGAGGATACGCTGGAGGACAGCCCGCAGGTAACGGTCCTCTCCTCTGGAAAACACCAGCTAGCATGCTAACGTTAGCCGCTTGATACAGCAAAGGCTAGCTGTCTTTGTGGGACCAATGACGGCTGATACCGATCAGCTGGTAGAGAAGCGATGTTCGACACATCAATGGGAGGTCAATATTCACTGAGGAATTATCCCCTCAAATGAAAAGTCGGCTGACTACTTCCTTAGCCACTCGGCTAACTGTGGTCAAGCCGTCAAGCAGCAGTGTCATCCTGCCGCTTTCTGTTGGTGTCAAACGGGAAAATCACGTAATGCAGAACGCTACTGCTGAAACACACAAGTCTCTGATACTGAGCAATTAATCTGGTGTCATTCTCAACTCATTGTGACACAATCACAATAATACGATTCCGAATCTCTGTTATATATTTGAAGCTGGATTAATCCTACGATTTATAGGAGAACCGGTGACACCAGGGTTTATCATTATTCATTAGATATCAACGCTGGAGGCGTGTGTTGTGTCAACAATTCGACTGCTGACCAATCAGATCACTGGACAACGTACTTTCTTCATGCCTTTTTAACATCTCTCCTTATGTACTTTACCTCACTGGAAAACATTTTACAGAAATAACAACCTTTCCCTGCTTTGTTCTGTTTTTGGAGGAAAAGAAGAGAATGTCAGACAAAAAGAAGAAATATTCTTTGTAGGGTTGCAACTAACAACTATTTTATTAGTAGATTAAACTACTGCAAACTGCCGATCACTGTTTCCCAACCTAAAATCTTTTTTTCTCCAGACCAATGATCCACAACCCAAAGATTATCAACTCAGTATTATACAAGACTAAAGAAACCAGAAAATAATCAAATATGAGAAGCTGGAACCAGGGAGTTTGATTATTTTATTCTTGAATTTAAAGATCAATTATCAAAATATTTGGTGACTTATGTAATAGATGGCATCTAACAAACATTTTTTAGACAGCAACTCAGAGCGAGGGAACAACAGAAACTTTAGGAGGTGTGGCTGATGCATTCTTTTAAGAGGTGTGATCGATTGATTAAAAGGAAAAAAAAAATAACTACACTGATAATGGGCATTGAATGGAAAGTGAAATCCACAGGTCTTATCAATCACATTTATTCATCATCACCAATCATCATCAATTAAAAAAAATTATACGGTAGCAATAATCCACTAATAGGTAGTAATAATTCACTGGAGTGTGAAGTGTAAGTCATATTGTAATTTCTTATGAGTTCATTATGACAATAACAGAGCAGCCTGCTGCGTAACTTGAAATTGAGACAAGCAGTGAAGATTCATCGTAACTTGTGCTGTGTGTAGAGGAAGCAGATGAGGTGAATTTAAATAGATAGATGTGAGATTGTTTTTTGGCAGTAACACAAGGGAACATTGCCTGCTCAGGTGTTATAGACTGGTATGTGTTGTGTTAAAATGGTAAATGCTGCCCTAATTTTTCCTTTTTTTACTTTGCTTTTTGTCCGTAGACTCGCTCTCTACTAGGAGTGTTTGAGGAGGACACTGCAGCCATGTCCAACTACTGCACACAACTCTACCAGGCCATGCAGAGAATTTATGATGCACAGGTAAACAAACACACACACTCATAATTGGCGAGGCAATGTCGCTGTAGATATAAGCAGAATCATTAAGCAGTAAGTAGCTGCTGATTGGACAGTTTGTCTCCAGCTGCTCAGTGCCATCTGCTGTTTTCTTTTTTTTCAGAATGAGCTGAGTGCTGCAACACACCTGACCTCCAGACTGCTGAAAGAGTATGACAAACAGGTGAAATGACACCACTCATAACTTTATAACAGTGTACTTTAGCCTGAGTTGGTATTCAGACTGAGATTAAACTGCATAAGAAAATCACATATATGGAGGCACACATTCCTGTTAGATCCATTTGCAATATGTGTAGAATATTTCTCTCCTTCGATCACCAAAGATAAGATGATACTTTTCCTTCAGTGACCACAACTTTCCAACATGACATAGTGTGATAGTGTTGTGTTAGTGCCATTTATCACCAGCTTTATCATTCTAGCCCTCATTACAGTGGCTGGGAGGTGCAACACAAAACATTTCACAAAACACAACATTTCACAGAACAGAACGAATTTTCTCAACAACATTTCAAAACTCAACAATTCCTTGTGTTTTGTGAAATAGTGTGTTTTGCACCTCAAGGCCACCATTCATCAGCCTTATCTGTTACTTCACACAGATATTCCTCCACTTCGCCTCTGGTATTAAGGCGCAGTGATACGTTTTTTAGTTAGAGTTTTTCAGTTAGCTATGGTTTTATTATTGGTGTCTCTGTCTGTCAAACAGGAGATCTGAACAGGTTTATAATAAGATAAGAGAGATAAGATAAAACTTTATTGATCCCACAACGGGGAAATTTGTGTGTTACTGCAGCGTTACAGATAATAATAATATAATTATAATAATTATGGTAATCTAGAAATGACTTCTTTTGCTCTGACAATGTATGTTGACAGTTGCTAAGGTTGCACACTTCTTCTCAATGCTGTGTATCACACCTATTTTCTGCAGAAGCATCATATTTTCTTCACTTTCTTTGTTGCTGTTGTTGTATTTAGCGTTTTCCTCTAGGAGGCGATGATGAGGTGATGAGCTCCACCCTACAGCAGTTTGCAAAAGTCATTGATGAGGTGAGAGATGATACAAACACACCACAGCTCTGTCTGCAGCTGTCAGGAAGATTTGACCTGACATGTTATAACATAAAACACTGATTTTCTTCAATGGCCAAACGGATTATTTGGTTTGCATTTTCCATATTTATTAATCTCCCTGTCTCTCTCTCTTTCTAGTTGAGTTCCTGTCATGCTGTGTTGTCCACCCAGCTTGCAGATGCCATGATGTTTCCTGTCACTCAGTTTAAAGAGAGAGACCTGAAGGGTAGGAAATGCTTGTTATGGTCTTTTTTAAATTATACTATATTTATGTCAATTTTACTTTCCTCCTTAAATGTGTTTTAAATTGCATAATATTGAGATTTAACTGATGCTGTTTTTATTCTTGAGCTACTAATTTGTTCACATAGGGGATCTCAATCATTTGAATATGAAATTGTCCGGATGAATAATACAACCACATTTGATGATGCCAAAACATTCTTAAGTGCCAGAAGTGTTATTACAAAATGATATCTTTTTGTCTCTGTGTGTCCAGAGATTCTCACTCTGAAGGAAGTTTTCCAAATAGCCAGTGATGGTAAGTGAATACTGCTGTTCAGGGCTGCAATTCATTTAAGTATCAATATATTCATTAATTTTTTCAAAGGACGAATAACAACAAGAGTCCACAGACCAGGAGTATTTATCTTCCAATCAGCTTCAACTGTCTTCATCTACTTTTTTCTTTTCAAATTGCTTCTCTGTAGCAGCCGTTTGCATCAATAAACACAGAAATTAGTTTGACTGGTACAATTTTACTCTTCTTACCTTGAAACAAAAAACCGATTACAATTATATGAAACATCTTCAGCAAACAGTAAAAGTTGTAGATTTCGTAATTGCCATAATGTTTAATGCTATACCATTCATTTAAAACAGATTACAGCTGTTAACTCTAAAAGACAACAAATAATGCAGCCCCCCACAGTCATTTAACACAAACCCTACAGGCCACTACTCGATTATAAAACACCACGTACCTCTACTCATCTACAAAGATGCAAATGAGATGCAATAACCTTGTTAAAAATGTGACTTGTACTAAACCCCCAGACCAAATGTCCAACTCAGGTTTCAGGCTTAGTCATTTCAAAATAGATATTTAATAAATTAGCATCCTATTTTCATGTCTAGTAAAGGTTTTTAGATCTTACGAGACAGTGACTGTGCCAGATTTAGGCAACAGTTAAAATGTACAGTTATGGACTGGTGGTCATTAGAAAAGATGTTATATTGCAAACAATAAGTAATTGAGTTCTTTATAATAAAAATTTTGTAAATTGAAACTAATCTTCAATATTTAGCTTACCTGTTGAGGAGCTGTGATTGGAGCACATAGGTGAAAGGGGCGGGGCATAGGACCAGTTAGTTATATCATATCTATTCATAATTTGCTTATGATACTTAATCAATTAAAGTTAAATGTCTAATGTCCATGATCTGAGTACTATTATGTAACTATGAAAACACGCAGGATGTTTTTCTCATGTTTTCATGTTTGACTGTTGAAAAAATGTTTCAGTTCATTTAGTGGTAGTAGACAACATCTGAGTGGAGGAAGTGTATCAGACTGAAGCGATTTCCTCTATAGTCACTATATGAGCTACATGCACTGTCACAGCTGAGAAACATTTCATCGCTAAGAACATCATGTGCAGATCTGCATGGCGGCACTTTGGTTCCAGATTGTTGGCACGTTTAGAGGATATCGCTTTACTCCCACAAGAAGACTCGTGATGTTATTTAGTTTCTTTTAAGGTCAATTTTCTCCTCATTTCACGGTTACTATATATATATATATATATATATATATATATATATATATATATATATATAGTTAAAGATTTTATTTTACCAACAAGTGTCTCCTTTTCCTGTTTGGCTGTTTCTGCCTGCAGATCATGACACAGCCATTAACAGATACAGCCGCCTGTCCAAGAAGAGGGACAACGACAAGGTGACGCATTAATGACAGGAACACTTCTCACATTAAGTTCATCATTCACTTTTTCAGTACTAGAATTTTATACTAAACTTCAAGGAGATATTTCATTTTATCTGTATTCTCTCAATAATTTCCTGTGAACATATATCTAATTTTTTATCGTGATAATATCAGGGGAAACCAGATTTAGTTTAAACAGCATATTGTTGATTTTCTAGAGGAATTTAATTATTGGAAAGTTTTTTGATGAGTGTGATACGTATGTTTGTCAGTTGCCAACTTTCACTTTTTGCATCTTTGCATAAAGATTCATCATCAGTTACTTGTATTGATTAGTTGCTAGTACCAATTACACATCCATTATCATCATTTCTATAATTACTAAAGTACAAAATGACAGTGGTATTTCCAGTAAATTCTGTTTATTTAAGGATTAGGAAAGCATAAAATAAAAGTTGATCAGCCAGATGATCATTCAGTATGGTTTTGAGGGCATAAGTCTAGTTGTCTACCTAATTTTAACTCATTCTTTCTTTCCAGGCTGCCACTTCAAATTAATTTAAATAAAAATCAACTTGCAGAGGGTTTAAACTTGTATTAATAAGCTAAATTAGAACATTTTCACCAGTAGCCATGTTGCAACATATAAACATGTTGTGTATGTCAGTAAGTTGTGTTATTGCATTAGTAAAGTGTGATGTGTTGCAGGTGCGGGCAGAGGTGGTGGAGGACGTCTACACCTCTCGCAAGAAGCAGCATCAGACCATGATGCATTATTTCTGCTCTCTTAACACGCTGCAGTACAAGAAAAAGACTGCTCTGCTGGAGCCACTGCTGGGCTACATGCAGGCCCAGGTGCACACACACACACACACACACACACATACACATCCTGTACACCAGTCTGGACAACTTTAGAAATCTAACAGACTGACCCAAAAACCAGAATTTCTTTGTCATAGCTGTGACAGTAAACAGAACTAAAGGTTTTAAATTGAAGGCATCATGTGGCCTCTAAAAATTGCAAAAGCAAATTAACTTTTCAAATAATGTAGTTTTATTATTACATTTAATCATAATAACAATTAAATGAGAAAATAATCATCTATTCATTTTTTTAAAAAATCTATTCATTAAGGCTGCAAATATCTACTAATACCACTACTACTTTGACAGTTTATTATTCTATCAATTATTAAACTGATTTATTGATTAGTTGTTTGATTTATAAAATGGTGTAAAATGTTGATCACTGTTTCCCAAAGCTGAGCATTCAACCTATTTCCTTCTAAAAAAATAGTGGTGCAGTGGGTAGCACTATTGCCTCATAGCATGAAGGTTGCAGGTTAACGGCCTTGGGTGTGGGCATGGGTGCTGCCTCCCACAGTCTAAAACGATGCTGAGGTTGATTGGGGAATGTGAGTAAGTGGTGTGTGCACTTCAACAGAGGCCGGTACCTGTCTGGTCCCTAGCTCTCACTTGATCTAGTTGGGATTGTCTCCTCTGTGACCCTAATGATGAATAAATAGGAATAGAAAATGGATGAATTAATTGATTATCAAAATAGTTGGTGATTATTGTGATGATTGGCAACCAATCCTTTATTACTACAGCTCTAATCAATATGGGGCATGTTACCTATATATAAGTATACCGATACTAAACTATATCAAATAGAAAAAGTAATTAGTTAGATTACCTGTTACTGAAAAAAGTATCACCATTACTAATGGATTTACTTTTAACGCCATTACATATAAGATACTCAGAGAAATAGTAACAATCAAACTTAGAAAATGCTACTGGACATCCTCTTTCATCCTCTTTCCCTTTTAAATTCCCACGTCCTTTAAACTCCAGACCCATT
This sequence comes from Eupleurogrammus muticus, assembly GCA_036785175.1. Classification (NCBI taxonomy): domain Eukaryota; kingdom Metazoa; phylum Chordata; class Actinopteri; order Scombriformes; family Trichiuridae; genus Eupleurogrammus; species Eupleurogrammus muticus. The sequence goes on from JAYKQN010000021.1 coordinate 11,870,195, forward strand.
CATTATAGCTCAGCTGAGGAGAATCAATAATAAAGGCACATGTGTGAATACAAAGCAATGCTAATCAAATCAAAAGTTCCACAACCCATCCAGTGTTTAACTCTACTCTAGGCATTCCAGTTTGCTGCTAATTAAAAAAAAATAAATAAAAATGAATAAGGATATCATATTCTAAACAAGGAAGTATGTTTACCTTCACTAACTGAGGTCACAACATCTGTTGTCTGAGCACATGACATCAGAGGATGTGACCCTGAGCACAGAATCGCACCACATCTCTGCTTGGCCTTCGCTGTGTAAGACACTCTTATCAAAGGCTGATGGCTATAACATTTGCTGAGTTACCACCCTGAATTAGTTAGGCAAGGATTATAATGCAGCTGGCTAAGAAACTCACAGAGAGTGACACTGGGTCACAAATCTAACATGGCAATTTCCTTGAACTTAAAACCTGCTCTGTGTCTTTGTGTTTTGTGCAGATCAGTTTTTTTAAGCTTGGTTCAGAAAATCTCAGCCAGCAGTGGGAGGACTTCCTGGGAACCATTGGAACCAGCGTCCAGAAGTAAGAACACACACACACACACACACACACACACACACACACACTCACTCTCAAATAGAATATTATGTAAGTATATTAAATTTGTTTTTTAAAAAAAAAGCTAATTCTTACATTGACAAAAAAATAATTAAAGATCAGGTGGATTTACTGTATTTCCTTCACATCACTGCACTTTACCATGTGATGGAAGTTTGACAGAAGCATGAAGAGACTGATGTGTGTGTGCAGTGTGCGTCGGGAGATGGAAGAGGAGGTCGGGCAGATGCAGCAGACCATCCAGCAGATGGAGATGTCATGTGACCCGCTATACACACCTTGTGACCCTGACCCTGCCCAGTCACCTGTCTGCCGTAACCTGACCAGGAAGCAGGGCTACCTATACATTCGCAAGTAAGACACACACAAACACTTAAGACTTATCTTCAATGTTCAATAAATGTCCCTTGACAGAATTGTAATCATACACTGACACATGATTGAAATGATTCTTCATTCATTTGTTTTTGTTTTTTTCCACATCTGTGTAATGTATTTTTACCACTGTGTGGCACCAAAGAATGACATGTTCACCATAGGATAAATCTATTTCATTACTTTTATTTTTGCTGTTTGTACATCATTTGATGTGATTGGCAGTATATGTAATATAAAAATAATGGCACACACATGGCAAATTTGAGAAGGGGCTGAAAGAAGCCAAGCTTATCGGTGAGTCCTGTTTCATATATGTTTCATATATCAACATACAAAATAGATAAATGTATGCCATCTTAGACATTTAATTTAATGTAATTTATGCCCTGCTTATGAACATACAAGACTAACTAAAATCGTTTCTCAAAAAGTATAAAGTATTACTATATATTAGCAGTCCAGTTCTTCATACTGTTTGTGCATGTGTGTGTTTGCAGTAAAACTGGTCTGGTGTCGTCGTCCTGGGAGCGTCAGTACTTCTTCACACAGGGAGGAAACCTGATGCAGCAGGGTCGTGGCGAGGTGGCAGGTGGGCTGGTCACAGATCTCGACAACTCCTCTGTCATGGCCGTCGACAGCGATGACCGCCGCTTCTGCTTCCAGGTCACTTCCTTTGATGGCAAGAAGTGAGAGGGGTCTCTTCTTTACACTTTTCCTTCAGGAAAACACTCATTGTTTTCAAATAGGAGAGTGTTAACTCTGCTTCTGATAAGTGGTATTAGTCCGAGAGAAAAAAATCTTTTTTTTGTGTGTGTGTGTGTTTGTTCTGTCAGAGTTGTGACGCTACAGGCAGAGAGCAGGAAGGACTGCGAGGAGGTGAGAGGTCATTTTGTTTGTTGTTTGCTTTGTTCACCTGCTCTGTGTTGTCTCACTGCTTCTGATTCTTCCTCCGACAGTGGATCTCCACCATCAACAACATCTCCAAGAGAATCTACTTGAGTGAGAATGCAGAGGTCTGTGTCTTCACTCCCTGTCAACTCAGGGGGTTCAGCAGCTATTTCTAGACGTCAAATTTACAGAGCTTGTTAAATATTTTTTAAATGCACATGCAACTTTTGTCTTAAGCATGACTGATTGACTTAAAAAATGCTACTTAACCTCTTTCTACAAAGAAAGCATGTTTCCAGACACAATTGTTTTGTTCCTTGTTTTATTTTATTCTGTTCTGTTCTATTCAATATACTATTTTCAGTTCCAAGTGGTATGAGTAAAGAAAGGACATGCGGTAGACAGTCTGTCTAGACTCTTGAACCACTGACCCATGTTAGCTTCAGATTAAAGTTGGGAGTTTTGGATAATAATGATTTATGGCCTTGTACTGTGTCTTAACCTGAAAACAAAAGATATACGGTATGAAGTAGTTGTAGCAAGACACTATACAACCTTCTAATGAAAGTTTAAAAAAACAAGATGAAAATCTGTTTGGATTCATTTTCTGTTTGGCTAAAGCTGACAAAGCTGTTTTCCTTTTGGCAGGAGTTGGCAGCCAGAGTGAACCAATCAGCTCTTGAAGCTGTGACGCCATCACCCTCCTTCCAACAGAGACATGAGAGCATGAGACCCAGCAGGTGCGTGTGTCTGTGAGGTGTTAGAAGACCACCAGATTTTTTATAACACATAATTACAAATATTTTACATGCAGAAGCTGCACAGAAGGTGATTGACAATTCAACAGCCTTGGTCAGTATGATCATACATGTCTCTCTTCAGTAAAGGACGTGCAGGACGAACGAGCAGTATAAGCTCTGTGGGCTCCGAGCCGTCCCCCGCCCTGTCTGTGCTCTCATTGGATGCTCTGGTTGCCCCGGACACGCCTATCCAGTTTGACATCATTTCCCCCGTCAGCGAGGAGAACTCAGGACAGGGCAAGACGGCGGCACAGACCGGCAGGTAGGGTGTGTGTCTGTGTGTGTCTGTGTGTGTCTGTGTGTGTCTGTGTCAATGTATGTCTGTTGCCAAATATGGTTGATTGGGGTGACCTCAAGCCACCATATTTTCTGTTTCTTCCCTTATTTTATGCTTCAAAATATCAACAGATCAGTTGATATTTTTTCTAAGTGGTTTCTATGGAAATGTTTTGTTAGGTTTTGAGATATTTCTCTAAGAATCTGTGCTCAAAATATTTAAAATTGTGTGTGTGTGTGCACAGAAGGAGTAATCCATTCGGAGAGTCGGGTGACAGCACATCAGAAGACACTGAAGGTATCACCTGTGTGCCTAGTTTTCTTCAGTATTCTATACAATCCATATAAATAAATCTTCCCTGGTGTGTAGTTTCCTGTAGATGTATTGTAATAAATGTTTGCGCTGTCTTCTGTCCAGACTCCATCCTCCACCAGCTCTTCATCGTTCGCTTCCTGGGCTCCATGGAGGTGAAAACCGCTGAGTCAGCGGACGTCATACCTGAGACGATGAGGCAGATCCTGGCAGCCAGAGCCATCCACAACATTTTCAGGATGACCGAGTCCCACCTGCTAGTCACCTGCGACTGCCTCAAGTATAAATTGCGACCGTTTGAACACACAGATTTGTCTTAGGCGGAATATTGCTTGTACTTATATTGTGTATTGTACTTTTTCAGACTCATTGATCCTCAGACACAAGTCACTCGACTCAGGGTAGGACAAGCTCTGTCTCTGTGGTTCAACATTGTCAGAAAGGTTTCTGTTCATGTTCCAATTATCTGTGTTTTCCTGCTGCAGTTCCCTCTCTCTAGTGTGGTTCAGTGTTCCTCCCATCAGGACAACAAAAGGCTGTTTGGTTTCGTTCTGCATCCGGCAGGTGGACGAGGAGACAACCGAGCTATCTGCTACATCTTTGAATCCAACAACGACGGAGAGAAGGTAGAGAGAAGAATGCTCTGTTGTATCTGTCTAATACATTAGTGATCTGTTATATGTGTCTAATACATCTTACATTGGTGTAAAACTATTGTTTTTTTTGTCTAACTCATCTTCTTAATGTGTTGCAGATCTGTGACAGTATCGGTCTGGCCAAGCAGATCGCCTTCCACTCTGAGATGGTGAGACTGGATCAGATCTTCCTACTGTAATTTTGGAGCACATGCTTGTGATGCAATGTTGTGTCAGATTATTTATTTTTGTTGTTTTATCGATGTGCTGTGTGTGTTGTGCAGGATCGTAAGGCCGTGGAGAAGAGGAAGGAGGAGGACAAGGCCAAAGAGAAGCAGCAGGAGGAACTCAGCAAGCAGAAACAGATAGAAAAGGTGAACCCCAGACCTCACACACTCAAACAGCTGTTTGCTTCATTAACTGACACATGACCTTTGACCCCCAAATCAGTCTGTTTCAGTCACTGTCTTTGACACAGGTTTTGCAGGCGATGCATTAAAGCAGGGGTAGACAACCCTGGTCCTACAAAGCAATAGTGGGTGCAGGTTTTTTGTTCCAACCAAGGAATCACATACCTGCTTCTACTAATCAACCATTAAACCTCATAATAAGGACCTTTATTAGTAGAGCCAGTTGTGTGATTGCTTGGTTGGAAAAAAACCTGCACCCACTGTGGCCCTGTAGGACCAGGGTTGCCTACCCCTGCAATAAAGAATCAGCTTCACTCTACATTTCTGGACATGTCCTGATGATTAGTAAATCATCTACAAATTTACAGTGGGGAAAATGAGTATTTGAACACTCTGCTATTTTGCTATTTCTCCCACTTAGAAATCATGGAGGGGTCTGAAATTTTGATCGTAGGTGCATGTCCACTGTGAGAGAGATAAACTAAAAAGAAAAATCCAGAAATCACAATGCATGATTTTTTAATGATTTATTTGTGTGATATAGCGGCAAATAAGTATTTGAACACCTGAGAAAATGAATGTTAATATTTGGTATAGTAGCCTTTGTTTGCTATTACAGAGGTCAAACGTTTCCTGTAGTTTTTCACCAGGTTTGCACATACTGCAGGAGGGATCCTGGCCCACTCCTCCACACAGATCTTCTCTAGATCAGTCAGGTTTCTGGGCTGTCGCTGAGAAACATGGAGTTTGAGCTCCCTCCAAAGATTTTCGATTGGGTTCAGGTCTGGAGACTGGCTGGGCCATGCTAGAACCTTGATATGCTTCTTACTGAGCCAGTCCTTGGTTTTCCTGGCTGTGTGTTTTGGGTCGTTGTCGTGTTGGAAGACCCAGCCACGACCCATCTTCAATGCTCTGACTGAGGGAAGGAGGTTGTTCCCCAAAATCTCACAATGCACGGCCCCAGTCATCCTCTCTTTAATGCAGTGCACTCGTCCTGTCCCATGTGCAGTAAAACACCCCCAAAGCATGATGCTACCACCCCCATGCTTCACAGTAGGGATGGTGTTCTTCGGATTGTACTCTTCATTCTTCTTCCTCCAAACACGCTTAGTGGAATTATGACCAAAAAGTTCTATTTTGGTCTCATCTGACCACAAAACTTTCTCCCATGACTCCTCTGTATCATCCAAATGGTCATATGCAAACTTAAGACGGGCCTTGACATGTGCTGATTTAAGCAGGGGAACCTTTCGTGCCATGCATGATTTCAAATCATGACGTCTTAGTGTATTACCTACAGTAACCTTGGAAACGTTGGTCCCAGTTCTTTTCAGGTCATTGACCAACTCCTGTCGTGTAGTTCCGGGCTGATTCCTCACCTTTCTTAGAATCATTGAGACCCCACGAGGTGATATCTTGCATGGGGCTCCACTCCGATTGAGATAGACCGTCATGTTTAGCTTCTTCCATTTTCTAATTATTGCTCCAACAGTGGACCTTTTTTCACCAAGCTGCTTGGCAATTGCTCCGTAGCCCTTTCCAGCCTTGTGGAGGTGTACAATTTTCTCTCTTGTGTCCTTGGACAGGTCTTTGGTCTTCGCCGTGTTACAAGTTAAAGTCTTGCTGATTGTATGGGGTGGACAGGTGTCTTTATGCAGCTAACCACTTCAAACAGGTGCATCTGATTAAGGATGATACATGGAGTGCAGGTGGACTTCTAATGGGCGGACTAACAGGTCCTTCAGGGTCAGAATTCTAGATGACACACAGGTGTTCAATTACTTATTTGCCGCTATATCACACAAATAAATCATTAAAAAATCATGCATTGTGATTTCTGGATTTTTCTTTTTAGTTTATCTCTCTCACAGTGGACATGCACCTACGATGAAAATTTCAGACCCCTCGAGGGTTTCTAAGTGGGAGAAATAGTAAAATAGCAGGGTGTTCAAATACTTATTTTCCCCACTGTATATCATGTGATTAATTATTTTCTATTACAAATTAAAGACAAATCACCTGATTGTCTGACCATCAGTGTTTTTATTTATATTAAGCGCTGATTTCCTTGTTTTGATGCAGGATCTGGAGGAGCAGAGCCGTTTAATCGCAGCCTCAAGTCGCTCCGCCAACCCCCCGGCCTCTGACGGACAGTTCCTCGTGCTCAGCAACAGCCAATCAGAAGACAGCGATGCCGGCGAGGAGGGTAAGAAGAAAGGCGAGTCTGAAGCCTAACGACACGCAAAGGATGCATGTTTCTCTACCCAGGCAAGTCCCAGCTGGTACTGTTAAAGCAACAGCTCAGGAATCAGAGGAGGGGAGCACCACCTGCCTGCCCGGGATGCTGGGGGCTGAAAAACATTTGTTCCCTGGCTTCTGGACTTAGAAGAAACAAAGGATAAATTAAACGCACCCTCGCTATTAGAGAAGGAGGAGGAGAAGGGTAGGCTTGGAAACGTCTCGTCACAGACTTGTGTTTTACTCTGTGTGTAAAAATTAAAAAAAAAGCTGCTTTTTATACTGGCTATATCCAGAAACTGACGCAAATTAAATTAACATGTATGTTTTTATGTTTTTGCTTTTTATTTTAATTTTATACAGAAAGCTAACCGTAATGACAGAGCAAGTAAAGCATGTGAGGAATAATGAACCAAGATTTGAAGAAGAAATGTGAGCAAACACAGATTTAGACAGTGTCAAATCCTCCTTTTTTTTCTTTCATTAATCCAAGAGTTTAGGGTCAGCCACTATGTCCCGCCTCCTGTCGCTGATGCTCAACGGCACTTTGACAGGCGGCAACGGTTTCTCTGGCCACTAGGAGGTCTGGGGGGGGGCAACATGACACCTCAGCAAAATGTGAGAAATATAACAAGGATAAGGGAGAGACTTTTATTTTGAAGAGTCCTTCCTGTTGTGACATGTTCATGGGCTGACCACTCTAAGAGCATCCTACAGTCTTCCAGATATTTCCTTTCTCCCAGGCAGTCATTGGTTTAAATTAAAACACGTCTACTAAACTTTTTATCACACTAAGCCAGTCTTCAATCTCCACCTTTTCTCTGAAACATTGTCCAATCAACATGGACCTGCTCAGTTGCAGGTCAAGATGAATTTGGTTTTAAATGAACATTTTCAAACATTTATCTGTCAAACATCCTTGAGACTAAACTAAACTTTCCCTTTCCACAATCATAGCTACAGAGAGGACAACATTATTTATCAGTGTGTTGTCATGTGAAAGTTTGTATTTGAGGAGTATTTTTGGTTTTCGCCTTCCATTTACTTTAAATGTTGTGTCAGTTGAATGTAAGAGACTACATTTCAACATTTGGTTATGATGGCATCACAGCAACAGACATTGATACAAGAAATATGTTGTTAAAACTGTTACAATAATTATTTATGAATTGTTAAGAGTGGGTTTTACATTAGAAATAGAAATATCACAGTTACTTCATGCAAAAAATACATGGATATTGACAGTTAAATTAGGTTCAAAATATGAATCAACTAAACTACAGACTCGGTTGGTCAGCCTGGGTCAACTGTCAGCTCTACTTAACCACGATAAATATATTTTGTCTCCGATGCCTCATTACTCAACAAGAAAATGTTGTGAAATGTTGACAGTTCCTCTTTTTTATTCTTGTATTTGTTATAAAGTTCTAGTAAAAACAAAAGAAATCATTAGCCATACCATGATCCACAATTCTAAGTGTATTATTAGCATGTTATCAGGACAGGAGCCAACATGGCTGCCACAGGGAAATGTGATGTTAAAATAAGACTAAACGGCAGCAGCAGATGACCCAGAAGTTGTGAAATGTTTTTTTTTTTTTAATGTTTTTTTTAGAATGACCTTTACATTTAAATTGAGACATCTGTATCTCTGCCTCTGTTGCTCAGAACATGAACATTTGCATGAAAGTTCTGCTCATTAACATGAATGTGACACAGTTCACCTCTGCACTAACTGCTATATTTTTAAACCTCTAAAGGGAGCTAAAGAATTTTCGTTTGCTTCTCTTTGTCCGTTTAGCTTGTGAAACGCTGACATCTGATGTTTTGGTAAGTCAGAACTCTCTGATTTGTCTTTTTTTGGGGGGAAGTGTAAAGAAAAAGGAAGCTGTTCCAATTTTAAACATCCTGGTGTTTTACCTTCTTAACCAAAGAGCACATCAGAGTCGGCGTATTCCTCTTCTAGGCTTTCACACATATTTATCTCTGGGTTATTTTTGTGGCCTTTTTTTATGTTTTTCACATTTTTTCTTTTCTTTTTATTTTTTTAAAAATCTGCCTTTATCTGTAAGGATTCACAATGTTTATCTGTTTAAAAAAACTACAGAATAAGCTTCAGTTTAAAGACCATAGACATTAGAAATGGCAAATATCTGTGTTCATAGCCGCCAAACAACAGACAAACCTCTTCAGTCAGCTGTGGAGGAGTCAACATGTCTGAATATGTCATTTTTTTGGAAGATGTTTTCTCGCAGTGAACAGGTGACGGACTCGTGTTGATGGAGCTGCACTTTACTGACGCAGAAAATCACGGCAGGATCGATCATGTTGAACTGTAAATATGTTTAAGTGATTGATGGTCCAATGTCATAAATAATAAAAAGGCTTTTCAGTGATAAATAAAGGCACTAACTCCACCCACCAGAGTCAGTCTTGTGTTTTGAGACCTTTCAGTAAAATTTTGCAAATGTAAATTTAAAACATATTGCAAAAAAGGAATTTAAATCACCAAACTGATTATGCTTAAAATGCTTAAAATAACAAAAGAAACTGTACACTTGTCACTGTATTTACAAATAACAAACACACGGACTGTAACAACTTTATTACAGAATAAATGTGAAAAAAATCACTCAATTCATTAATTGTACATTAAATAAAATACATTTTAATTTACCAACCTAATCCATGTTAAAAATACAATAAATTATCCAAAGCAACCAAGATTTTTAAGCATAAATAACTGGGATAATGTGTTTGTGTGTAACAACCACTTTAAATACTTTGTAAGTAATTGAGTTAATTTTAAGAGTAAAATCACTTATGATAAATAAACTGGATATTAAAGCTGTAGTGAACAAATCATTGACTGATCTGAAATTGAATATCTTGTTTCTACACTTTCAAAATCTTAGTTTGTATCTTTACAATTTACAGTATGTGTTTCAAGTTCATGAAAATAGCTTTTAATTCACACTGTTGCTCTGACATTTGACAGTGTTTTTAAATCCTAAAATCACACAAAGGCACAAAGTATTGTAGTAACTGTATTTTACAGAAGAGTATTGTGATCTGGGGGGTAACAGCAGTAAAATATTTGCTCAGTTCAGAGCTTAATGATGTGTTTGAGGACTCGGCAAGAAACCAAATAAAACAGCACTGGAGCCCCAGATCATCTTCTGCTGCTTTCCAGAATCTGTTTGGAAAGCCAGTCCAGACCCTCAGCCAGACCTGTACCGCTCACAGCACAGGACGCCTGGACAAACCACTGCACACACACACAAACACAAAAGTGCGTGAGCTTATATCTTTGAATGTATAAATACATCTTACTACTACTACATCAACCCACAAGAAGAGATGTGAACATTTTCTTTGAATATATTTAAAATGATGTACAGGTTACTTCCAGGTTCCTTTGTTACTTACTGGCTGTGAGACTCCTGATAGGCTCAGGGCCTCTGTGATGTCACTGACTGACATGGCTCTGGGTAAATCCTGTTTGTTAGCAAATACCAGTAAAGCCACACCCCTCAGCTCGTCCTCTTCCAACTGAAACACACAGCCATATCTATGGTGATGACACTGCTCTGAGAACAAACACTTTGCTGTAACGAACTAGAATGTTTCTTTAAGTGTTGAAGCTGGTTACCATCCTGTGTAGCTCCTCAGCAGCCTCTTTAATCCTCTCAGGGTCGTTGCTGTCGACCACAAATATCAGACCCTGAAGAGACAGAGAGACGTCACCGAAAAGGTTCTTCTTCTGTGGTAGGACAACATGCAGTAGAAGTAGTAGTAGTAACAGCTGCAGTATTACCTGTGTGCCCACGTAGTAATGTCTCCACAGGGGTCTGATGATGGTCTGACCACCAACATCCCAGACTGTAAAATTGATGTTCTTATACTCCACTGTCTCTACATTAAAACCTACACACACACACACACACACAGTTTGTCTCATGATTTTGTATTATTTTATCTTTTGTTGAATAAATGTATTTGTAGTATAAACAGGTGGGAGCTGACCAATAGTTGGGATGGTGGTGACGACCTCTGCCAGCTTCAGTTTGTACAGCAGAGTGGTTTTCCCTGCTGCATCCAGACCCACTACACACACACACACACACACACACACAGAGAAAAATTAGCAGGTACAATATTGCAAGTACTTTGGTGGTTTTATAAGCTGCTAAAAGTTAAATTTATTCTGTAAAATATACTCAAAAGTTTCAAAAGTAAAAGCACTCCTAATGCAGACTGTTACACTACTTATTTAATTGCTGAATAGATGTGAGAGTATTTCAGATTCAGTTTATCAATGTAGAGCCAAATAGAGAAACTTTGGGTAGATTCTTACTAAAAGTTTTGCATCATAATAGTTGGCAGAGAATGACATTTTAATAAAAATATAGACAATGGAGTATTAAAGTATCTTAAGTTAAGCCAAATATTAAAATCTGCATCTTAAAGTACCAAAATCTGTCAGATAAACGTAGTTAATTAGCATCACATGGAACTGCTCAAGTACTTCAAACTTGTACGTAAATACGCTACTTGAGTAAATTTCACTTTCCAACTCTGGTAACAACAACTATAAGAATAAACAACAATTAAGTTATCGGATGCTAAAATGAGTTCAAGCTAAAAATCATCTCTCACCCATCAGAATCCTGACAGGGGTCCTGGTGGAGAACCTGGAGAAGATGTGAGAGATGATGGTGCCCATAGCTGAGAAGAGTCCTGCTTCTGCTAGGGAGGCGGCTTTATGGAGCACCAGGTGTGTGTGTGTGTGTGTGTGTGTGTGTGTGTGTGTGTGTGTGTGTGTGTGTGTGTGTGTGTGTGCGTGTGTTTGTCAACATCATCCCAGCTGCTGTCAGCTCGGTACACGCTGGCAGCGTTGACACCGCACACCGGAAATACCATTTCCTACTATTAACTCATACAGCCTTCAAAATAAAGGTTTATTTTATGTTTGTTTTCTTTTACCAGCATACATGGAAACATTCTATATTTTTCTTACTACCTACTCTGGTTCCAAATACTATATAGTCTGTTTTGGAATTTGTAAATGCTATCTACCAGACAAATATATACCTAAAGCATCAATAGTGAAAATAGTTTATTGTACAGACTGCGTTATTATTTGTGTTTTAAGCAGAAATAGGCTATTGAGTGTAATTGAATAATTTTTTTTTTAACATTGTGTTGGTATATTGAAAGAAAGTGAAGGGAAGGTCAGAGGGCATCTACATGTATATACCTATGGTAGCAAAAAGGTAGTAATTCCGGGTTGGCAGCTTCTTCCTACCCTACTCAGCTAAACAGGAAAAAACGAAACGAATCTAATAGAGAAAGAGGAAGTTTAAATGTGTGTAAATCTTGGTCCAGTGAGAGAAGCTTGGGGCTTATCTCCTCTCCTGGTGAATTATGCTGCTAACTTCATGTTTCTGTTGTATCTAAATGTGTTAGGTAACATTATGTTGAGGTCAAGTTACCATGTTAAAAGCGATTTATGGCTGTACTGGCTGTTGTTTTAGCTTAGAATTCTGTTAACTGTGTCAATAGCTACTTGTTTTCTTCCCTGTAAGTTTCTCGCCAGCTCGCACGTGCAGCGGCAGCGGAGGGCGGGGCTACGGCGGAGAAACACAGGGGGGCGGGGGGAGCTGCTGGTGCTTAGTTACCGAGCCCCGCTGTTAAAGGGACAGTGCCAAAACTGGCATGGGGTGTAACCTCTGATACCAGATAGTTTAACTCTCTTAAGGTTTTAAAAAAAATAAAACAAATAAGAACACATGCAATTGGTTCATTTGTGGCACCATCCAGTTGTTGCTAAAAAAGTACAATGAGTTAAATATTTGTACTTAAAATCGCAAATAGGTCATGTTATGGATATTCAAATCTGATATTAAATCCAGAAAAGTGGGATCTTTAATAGTAAAAGTACTGCATCATATTGTATAATATATACTGTATGTGTATCACATGTTGTATCAATATTGTTTCATACACTTTTATATAGCAGCGTATACACAATGTGCAGAACAGAAAAACACAACAATTTAAACAGTAGGAATATTACAAAAATGTACACATTTTAAGTCAATCTGCCTCTGATTCAGCAGATTAATAAAAAAATCCCCAACCAACAGGCGGAGGCTTCCTCCATGTGGTGTGTTTCTGGCTCAGGGAAATCTCAGCAGAGACATCACATGGTTCTCTTTGTTGCTCATGTCAGTCCTTCTGAGGCCAGTTTCTTCCGCGTAGATTATTTATCATCTATTATTAGTTCTAACACAGTGGCTGGTGATTCTACAACAGTCCTGTGAAAAGGCTGCTCCACTCCCCGTCCACATTTGAAGTAAATCACTCATTTAAGTCCAAGTTTTGCTGTTAATTCCTCAGTCAATTCACACACATCATGGAATACAGGTTTTCATTTGGCTTGTGGGTTTCGTTATATATCAATATCCATATTTTGATATTCCTCTGCCAGGATGTTAAAGCAATGGGATCCTTTATTCATATATTACAAAATATTCATTTCCTACATGAGGAAGGACAGAACCTGACTCTAAATCTGACTCTGAAGTCAGGAGATTGTTAGAAGAGCAAAGGGCATGTACAGGAAAATGAAACCTAAGCGGCTGCTGAGATCAGAACAAGGAACCATAACTACAGTCCAGAAGCTGAAGTGCAGCCTGGTTGGACATGGGACAGAAACACTTGTCCGAAGGAAGGACACACAGACGCTTCACTGCAGAGATTCAGGGCTTGAGGATGAAGATGGTGGCGATGCTGCTCTTTGTTCCCATTGTGGTGGTTGTTATGAACGATGGTCTCACTGCTGCAAAACCACCAACAACAAAACCACCAACAACAGAACCACCACCAACAACGCTTGAAAGCAATGCTACGACTACAGAACCTCCAACTACACCAGGTACACACACATACCCACACCCATTCAGCTGTGGTTTCTGTCTGTGTGAGACAATTTTTAATTCTTTTTTTAAGTATGCAATTGTAAGTAATAAACCCTCAAAACTATATCTTGTAACTTCAAATAAAACCCAGGAAAAAGTAACATCTTAAACTTCCTAATTTTTGCCTAAATCATAATTCATTACAATTTCTGTATATTCTCCAACGTGTGTGTGGTGTTTGCTTTACTTAAGGAGGTCACAGGACAAACAGGATGAGACCCGCTCCTGTATTATATCAATGTTAGTCACACGACACAGAACAAACACAGGAGCAAAATCAAAGGAAGTCCAAGAGAAAAAAGTATAAATCTGATATCATGCTGACAACTTGTTTGTGTAGTGACATTTTCTCTTTTCTTCCTCCAGCGCCTCATGGATCAGACTTAAGCCGGAAGATGGCCACGCTGAGCCTCTACAGAGGAGGAATATCTTTGTTTCCCCCCTATCAGGCTTACAGCCCCACCAGCACCCCTAACTACACGAGGAGCATGATGGCCCCACGTAGTGGTGAGTAGAGTCACTAGACAAACACAAACAAAGCCAAATATCATTCTGGTCATGCAGGTTCCCTCCCATGTTTCCCCAGGTATGACTTTATATTATTAGACATCCCAGGAAATACAGAAACCAAAACCTTAATCTGTTGTTTTGTGAAACCTTCTCTGTCAAAGAGATCTTCTTCTTTAAAATCTTGACATTTCAAAGGATAGTTTCATAAGTTTTTATGTCTATCTTAAAACAGCAGTCTGTTGCCACTAAAAGAGTTTTTTTTTCTCTGTTCTCTGCTCTCTGTTCAGTTTATACGGACTAACACAAAAATGCATTTAAAAGTCAACATGAAGCTTTTATGAGGCTTCACCAGTCAGGGTTATTCACAACAAAAGAGAATATCTGACACATTTCATTACAATCTTTATATTATCAAATTTTCTATTTGTGTTTTAAGTGGTTCCCTGATGAGCTGAGGAGGAAGTATAACACCAGAAGGAGGAACTTTGGCACTAAAACACTGTAACATTGAGATTTTGATTGATACGACTCATTTGGATGTCTGAACTTCATCTTACTTCCATACGCCGTCACTCATTTTATTGTTTTCTCTACGATGTCAACTCCTAGCATTAAAACTGTCCCAATGTTTCGAAACACAGCCTGTAATAACAAAACCGAGCATTAAACCCAAACAAACATAACGATATAGTCACCGCCAACTCCCCATTCATTCACAGTCATTTAAATCAGCCAAACAGAGGAAAGGCCTATTATATTGACTCATTACATTCTATATGAATGAGACAAACACAAATCCTACCTTTCACTCCAGAGATGTAAAACTATATTAAGACAATTTTTTTTTAACTTAAAACCAATGTATTAAAACTTCAAATAAAACCCAGCAAATGAGTAAATTATGAGTTTTAATGGTTGTGATTAGAAAAATCAAACATTTTAGGAAAAACTGGTTCAATTCAATTGAAATTATTTGTATAGCCCAGAATCACAAATCACAGATTTGCCCCAATGGGCTTTACAGTTTGTACAAAAGCAACACAACACCCCCTGTCCTTAGACCCTCACATTGTACAAGGTAAAACTCCCTAAAAAAACCCTTTAACAGGGAAAAAAAACAAAACGGAAGAACCCTCAGGAAGAGAAACAGAGGAGGGATCCTTCTTTCAGGATGGACAGGCTGCAGTAGATGATGTGTGCAGGTGGAAACAATAGTCTTGCAAATGAAAAAAAATCTCTATAGTGGATATGTTTTAGGCAGTTCCTGTTGAAATAACCAGAATATGTTTTTTCTTTGGTTTTGCCCCTGCAGGCGTGACCGTGTGTGCGCGTTATCTCACCGACTTCGCACAAAGCAACAAGTTGACAATCTTCACTCTGAGTCCGTCCAGTGAATCGGCTCTGAGGCTGGACATCCAGGCCTCTGGTTTCTATTCACTGGGCTTGGGCAGATACTATCCCAGGCGGGTGTACTTCAAACCCAGCATTAGGCTGTGGTCATACACAGAACCAGAACTGTGGACCAAAATGTGCCTGGTAGTGGACTCGCTGTATAACGTGGCCCAGGTGTTTCGTGATTTCAACATGAGCATCAGGAAGGTTCTGCCCATTAAGGTGAGGAGGCAATCAAACTAGTCTGCAATTTCTGTAGCAAAAAAATTAACAATTGAAAATTAAAAAAATAACTTTGAATATAAATAATTTTTCTTAAATCCCACTGTTGGAACATTTTTTTTTTCTGATCATACATTTTTATATTTGACCGGTAAATAAGTGTGTTTTCCACAAGTTCCCAAAATACAATCTTTTTATGCCTCAAAATATTTATTTTTAAACATGCAAATTCCTCTCAAATCACATTGAGTTCATTTAGGCTTTTTTACTGTTTTAAGTTGTACAAAGGTTTTAATTGAATTTGTTGATTCTTGAATCTACATGAACTGTAGAAAATGTCATTCATAAAGTTCTTTGTCTAATTTCATTTCAATACTTGACAGGTTAGCAACTTTAATCTTGTGTGTGTGTGTTCAGTATGTGTGGTCAGGTGAGCCAGTGTTAGATTTTGCAGGTTTCGATGGTCAGGTGACAGACGTCCAGATGTGGGATTATTCTCTCAAATACGACGCAATCTACAACTACATGACTGGCTACAGGTATAACTGTGCATATATGTATATAACAATATATAATGTATATATAAATTGAGTACTGAATATTTGTAACATTCCCCTCAAGGGATCAATAAACTTATCTTCTTACGGCAGATATTGAATGCGAGTCTGTACATCTACTGAACACGAGTGCAGTTTACACTAATAAAAAAACAACTCACATGGGGCAAAACGAATGAACACCAATTATTATTATTTTTTTTAAGTTACTGTAGTTCAGTGGTCGGCAACCCGCGGCTCTAGAGCCCCATGCGGCTCTTTAGCGCTGCCCTAGTGGCTCCCTAGAGCTTTTTCAAAAATGTTTGAAAATGGAAAAAAGATGGGGGAGGGAAATATATTTTTTGTTTTAATATGGTTTCTGTAGGAGGACAAACATGACACAAACATTCTTAACGTTT
Organism: Eupleurogrammus muticus; assembly: GCA_036785175.1. Lineage (NCBI taxonomy): Eukaryota > Metazoa > Chordata > Actinopteri > Scombriformes > Trichiuridae > Eupleurogrammus > Eupleurogrammus muticus. The sequence continues at coordinate 11,886,793 of JAYKQN010000021.1, forward strand.
TCCAATGCTGTAAAAATGTGTAGAATAAATATTACATTTCAACATTTCTGTCAACGAAGATTTGCGTCATAGCCTGCGACACACGTTTCTATCAGCAGGGCGGGATGCCAGGCAGGTGGCTGTTGTAAACAAACCGGCAAAGACATTTCCAGGGAAGGCATGCTACATTTGCAGCTACATCAAATCAAAATATCGCACCCGCCTCACAGATGAGAGCTTGCAGTCCTGCGTCAAGATTAAAGTTACATCTTACATGCCCGATGTTGAGAAGCTAGTGATAGCTAGCTAGACTAGTGATGTCCGAAAACAGAAGTCATATTAAACGGGTAAGAACACAATCCTGTCATAGGCACATATTTAGTAACAAAGTGGCTGTGAAGTGATTTTTGATTTTCGTCAGTATATATTTGGAATGACACTTAGGGATATTATTGTGTTTTGTTGCTCAGGTCCCAGGATAGCTGCGTTGGTTGCGTGTCAAAAGAGAAGAGGATGCTGCTGCGTTTTACCCTTGCACTGACTTGCTTGGCATTTGCACAGAAATCAAACTTAAACTGTATTAATTTGATTTTATATACTTTACCTTTTCAAAAGGCTGCTGTTTTATTTTTATAAATGCAGGCTGCGTTGCATTGCACTCTGTTTGTTGCCCAGATAAGGGGCACGTTATGCACGTTCCATTTTGTTGTCAAAATAAAAATGACATCAAAAATCGGATTTCTTTATTGCATTTCTTTAATTTCATCAAAGCAATGAAACATAATTCATTAATATTGTAATGAAGTTAAACTTGAGGTGGCATCGTACAACAGAGTAGTCACGTGGTGCGTCATTCTCTACAGGATGCGCTGCAGGGAAAATAAACATTCAATCATGAAGGCTCATTATGTATTTGTAGCCAACTTAGTCATTTTGATAGTAGGCTAATATAGCTAATATAGATACATACAGCATGTGTTGCCTTCATTATAAGGCTTATATAATGCTTTTAATTTTTTTGCGGCTCCAGACATATTTGTTTTTTGTTTTTTTGGTCCAATATGGCTCTTTCAACATTTTGGGTTGCCGACCCCTGCTGTAGTTGATTCATCGATCAGTTGGTTGCAATTTGCCACCTCACCCACTAGATTCCACCACAAACTCCTCACTGTACCTTTACATTAATCATTTCTTAATATAAAGTGTGTGTGTGTTTTCAGGTCGTGCAATGGCTCCGTCATCACCTGGTCCAACATCGACTATTCTCTCAGTGGTGACACGCTGTTGGAAAACCGCTATGAGACACGGGCTTGACAGTCAATCAGCAGAAAGGAAAGAAGGCGTCAACCAAAGGAAGAAGACTATAACGTTTTGTATTGAAAGTGGAAAGAAAGAGAGAAAGCGACAGCTTACCATTTGATATTCAAAATTAACATTTCATCATCAGCAATTAATGTTCAATGTAAACGAGTGATTTGGTGAAAGTATGCTTTTATATTTACAATCCAACTCAATATTCAGTTTTAATAACATATTCTTCTCTTTTTAAATTGTATTTTTTCCTTTTCTTCTGTGTAATCACTAAAACAATCAAAAGAACTGACTTGCAAGAGAATGTTTTTTTTTTTTTTTTTGTGTAAATGGCCCATCACGTTTCATCAGGGTGAGCAGGATGAAACATCACAAGTCCTAAAAATGGTTGCTGTGTGAAAGTTTTTATTATAATACTGTATAAAGCAAAAACATACAAATCATTTCTTTAAAGATTCAATCAAGGTTCAAATTACAGTAAAGTCAACATCAGGTTGTGGTAAACACCTTTGCTTACAAAAAACAACAAAAAACAAAACTGTAGGCCCCCATGTGAACGATCAGAACAATTTATCATTCCCCTCATGATGCTTCTCCTCAGGTCTTTTTATTCAGACAGGCCGACAGTGGTTTAGTGTAGTGGTTATGGCTTCAACAAGAACAAACTGAAAAAAGTGAAACTCTGCAACATGATGGCGAGGAACTTCCATCAGCTTACATTGACATTTTGAATTTGTAGCATCGTATTATTTTAATCAAAGGCAGTGGAAATACGACGGTCAAATATTCTACAACTTTGACAGGAAAACATCATGAAAGCCTTTGTCAGCATTACATGTTTAAAAATACATTGTGCCTCTTTCTACAAAAACTGAAAAGATATTGGACTGAGAGGAAGAGTTAGAGCACAAACCTGTATTTTGTAGACTTCAAGTAAGGAAACAATCTCATTGAGATTCTATTTCATGTTTTTCTAAGAGACTGGGATTTGTTGAGTGTCTGCAGAGTCGCATAAAAATCTAATTGAATACTGTAAAACCTTGGCAGAGAATATTTAATACCCCCTCCACAGCAAACCTAATGCACAATATTAATGAGCATTCTTCTTTCTACCCCCATATAACATTGTTATATGATATAAACAGTTCCATTCGTAATTTAGAATGATTTTGTTTAATTACAATTATAATTGTTAATTTTGATGGGTGGCCTTGTCACTGTAGTACTCGGACTCACAATTAAAAAATGTACCTTAATTCTAATTTAGGACACTTTATGATGTTTAATTCAGAGAATCCAACTTTTTAAGGATCTGCAGGAACCCTAACTGGTGAGGGTTTCATCTTTTAATGTGTTTTTGTGATGTCGCAGGTGTCTAATGATGTGACTCAACTCTACTTGTTTCTTTGCTGTACACAAATCAAGTCTGCTTCACAAGGCAAAAATGTGTCATCCTGGGCTGTTTCAAAACTACATATTAGCAGGAAACCACATTGTCCAATGGGGACATTAGTGAGACATTTTCAGTTTTAATGCCAAATCTTTCCCTTCCCACAAACTACTAATTCAAAATGTCAATTATGCTAACAAAGCATTATGTGGAGCAATTCTTATTTAAATATCTGTATTTAGTAAGACATTTGTTGTAATAGCAAAATAATTATAGTACATCCTCATATCTGGGCCATTATTTCACTTTACATGATTATGTACAAAACTCGTGGTTCTCTACAGAGTGGAAAATGAGAATAGCCCTCATTAAAAAAATTCTAAGTTGTTGAAATAAGTTTGTACAAATATAAAATTTGGTTGCCCAACAACCAAATACCACAGGTTTTACACCCAGCATATTTTTTGTTATTTTTTCCATTACAATCTGCTAAAAAACAAACAAAAAAAACATTTCAAAGCATTTATGGAACATTTGTTACATGATGGCTTAAAAGAATATGACCTAAGAAAATAAACTAGAAACAATGCTCCATGCTCATTAAACAAAACAAAAAAATCAAATGCAAACACGGAGTGGTTGTAACTTTGGGTAAAAACTATTTCATATTATAAATTAACATAATAAATTAAGTGACCTGTTATTGCTGAAATATATACTTTTGTTAATTCACACATTGTTAGGTGTTCAGGAAAGCAATAATTTGAATGATTTTCAATTTCAAATAAAAAAAAAATAATAAGATGGCTGCTAAATGATTAGCATTTTTTAGAATATAAATAAATGACACAGGTCACATTCTTTTCTCAGTGTGCATTTTTAATTATTTTTTGTTGGAAGATTTTGATTTTGACTTGAAATCCAATGGCTGCTATGAGGGAAGAAAAAAAAAAAAAAAAAGTCCAAAACTCATGTAAATTAAACATGATATAAAGTTTAAAGATGCTAGTCTGTTAGGTCGTTTATTTCAGAGGATTCTGACTTGGTTAAGTCTAAATTTGTAGTTGAATTCCACATGTATATGTAGTTTAGTTGTTGCTCAGAAAACAAATAACTTGGGCTGTAGCTGTAGTCTGGTGTAAGTAAGGACAAACACTAAGCCTTGAGCTGCAGTTAAAGAATCTTTACAGGAACAAGTCTTCATTCATTCAGATTGAGACTAACTCATCGAGTCTTTGGTTCTGCTCTCATTTTGTTTCTCTCTCATTCCTGTAAGGCACTGGCACTAATGATCGCTGTAGTGTTTTTTTTTCTTCCGTTTGCCTTCAACTAAAAACGAACACGGCCTGAATGTGCAGCTACAAAGCTGCCAGGTTAAAAAGTGGCTGGTGACCTTCCTCATTTATTGCTGCCTGCAACCTCCTGTGGGAGGGTGGAGGTGGGGTGTGCAGCTGGTATTTGTCTTTGCAGGCTGCTCATGTATGGAAACACACAACTGCCCAAAAAATTGTAATATATAAATAAAAGTGCATATAGTAAATCAATAAATGATGTAATTACTATTCAAATTCTCTGGTTCCAGCTCCTAAAGTCTGAGACATTTTAGGTTAAATCTGCAGCTTTGGGAAACTGTGATCAACATTCTACATGTTTTCATAAAACAGACATTGAATGGATAAATCATTCTATAATCAATAGATTAATCTACTATCAAAATTATTAGCTGCAGCCCTACTGCATGAAAAGTAGTTTAAATCACAGAATTGCAAAATATTCATCAGTATAATAACGGTCCAAATTATATATAACTATATGAATAAATTGTATGTATGTATGTGTGTGTGTGTGTATATATATATATATATATATTTTAGTTATTAGAAAATTTCCTGGCAGAAGTGAGCCTCCATACATGGTCCATCTTCAGAATCATAACGTATTGCTTCTGGTAGAAATTTAGAATTTCTAATAAGAAAAATGCAAACTGCACAACAGGGTTGTTTTACTAAAAAATAAAAATCTTCCTACTCCATCATTGTGATGACAGTGAAATGCTAAATGTGAAGACTGCAGCTGGTTTATAGGAACTTTCAATAGAAACGAGTCACTAACTGACGGCTGTGGTAATGAGACAGAAACTGCACATTAGCTCCTGAAAGAATTAAAGCTTTTAAAAAGATATTTTGCTTCATAATTCAACTGTTACTTTAACACATTCAGAGGAAGAAATTTTAGAATGGGCGATTTCCCTCAATGTCTGTTTTCATACAAAATACTCCACCATCCAATCACTGTGCGACATATCATCTCTGACATTTATCATTAAATTAGAGCAGACGATTTGATTTATGTCCCAAATATTTACCAGCCTTTACTGCCCCTTCAGCATCACTGGCCCAAACATTCATGTCTTGTCTAGATTGAACGCAGGTTTGACTGCATGCAGGGATTCAGTTTTAGTGGCCAAGGTTATAAAGGTGGAGCCACTGGAAATATTTAAGATTTTCATCACCTAAATCTTAGTTCTTCTCCATTTGAAATAAAAAAAACTGCTCTTACAAATTGATGCAAAGCATAACATTAAATTCTACATTTTAAAAGTCACAAAAAACGTAAATGCCTAAAACCGTTAAAAGGAGAAGACCGTTTCCCCCCCCCCAAATTGAGCCCTTAATTCTACATCATAACGTTCTGTTCTACTCACCCAAAGTGTCATGAAGATATCATGAAATGGCTTCCTATGGGCAAGGCGATGCAGACCAAAACATGTTGTTTCTGATTTATTGATTATGATATAGTAGCACTAATAACTTGGTGTGTGTCATGTTTCCAAACATGCAGGTTGCGCACACGCCGGCTGGTTTTGCAACGAAGATCGCTGCCATCACATCAGGTTATCTCTCCAAATGGTAGATAATTCAGATTCTGAGATCGACGACTTTGAATATGATGAGTGTCCATATCGCTTGGAGCTTGAATACTCAGATGAGGAGGTAATAGAAAGGAGGAAGTTGAGACAAGTGGAGGAACAGCGGGCCAGAAAAGAGCTGCTGCTGCTGCTGCTGCTCGTCCATGACTAGACGTTCTTGGTGCTGTTCTTGTCAACATTGAGGAACTGAGGATGAATGTGTATGCTTTTATTTTTAACTAGCACAATCAATGGAGAGATAGTCTGTGGGCTGTCAATTAACAGTAATACAATACTAAAAACTAAATAACCTGGATGCACACAACACCTACAAGTTAATATTGCTACTGTATCATAATCAATAAATTAGAAACAACATGTTTTGGTCTGCATTACTTTGCCCATAGAAAGCCGTTTCATCATATCTTCAGACCCAAAATCTTCAGCAGATCTCCAACTGTGAAAATAACACCATGGGTGAGTAGAACATAACGTTGTGATGTAGAAGTAAGGGCGCAATTGGAAAAAAACTGATTTTTGCACCCTGGAAATGCTGAATCAGATCACATTCGTAATTAATATGGTGAACTTCTTCCTCCCCAAACAAAGACATGTGGATAATTACCACATGAATTTATTGTGTCACTGTTGACAAGTGAAATTTTTTTTTTAAACTTCTTTTAGCTCAGTTCATCACAGACGGTTAACTATAAAAGCTCATCACTGCTGGAGAAGAAAACACAACAAAGATGTTGAGGAGATAAAGTCATTAGCTACAAACTGTCAGCTAGTGAGTCACAATGCCTTGATTTTAAATCTCAGGCCAGAATCTAAACAGACTACATCATTATGTTAACTCAGCATTTTAACAAAGTATCTATTCATTTTGACTTAGAATCTCAGCATAAGTTGGATTCACGGCTTCTAACATTTATAACTTAACATTTCATTAAGTTTCTCTCTCCTGGTAAAATGAGCCTCTATAGAATAACCGTCCAGATAGCCAATGAGCTCCAGGGGAAGATCAAGATCAGTCAGGGCATTTGCTCACAACAACATGACGAGTCAAGTTCTGGATTCAGTCTTTAGAAAAATACAAATATAATGACCATCGCCACCAAAGATGTCTGAACATTTCAGGACCACCCCTTTCCTCAGGCTGAGTAACAAGAGGCTACAGAGAGTGACATGTGACATGGGTATAGAGATGTGACTGGCCTATGAAAACACTCCTACGTCACACAAGCCAAGAACCGTTTACTGCATCAACAGATATTATAGGGTCGCTGGTGTTTAATCCTGTGTGTGTTTGTGTGTAATTACCATTTTAGAAAAATTGAATTCTATAAAGCACTGCTTGGCTTTGCTTATTTCAGTGTGTGTGTGTGTGTGTGTGTGTGTGTGTGTGTGTGTGTGTGTGTGTGTGTGTGTGTGTTCGAAGGGCACACTGGTCCAGTTAGCAATGAAGTGCACTTCTCTTAAAAACCTTTTTTTAAATGGATGAAAAACTCCAAGGTCAGTTCAGTCTGACTGCAGCAGTCCATTGTCAGATTAAAAAAGTAAAAACTAAAAACTTCAAAGAGGTAAAACCGCTGAGGGTCAAAGATCAGCTATCGTCCTTCCAAGGTGATGATGGATCTTTCTTCACGCGGGCCCGAAGACTCAGATGGACCTTTCACAATGAACTATGTGCTAAAAGGGCAAAGTTCTGATGAATTAGGAATACATCAAGTGCCCCTTTTTCTATTGCTGATGCCTCTGCGATGAAAATCATCCTGTTTTGCTGCCTGAAAAACCCTTTGAGAAGTTTATGTCAGGCAGCTCCAGCACGTTCAATTCAATACCACATTTGATCTGAATCCAACTGAACCTCAGCAGCAGTTTGGAATAAAAGCAAATAGAACTGAAGCTGGATGTATATTTTGGGAAAACAAAAACATGTTGTGTGCTTTCCATGTTAGACAGGATTAGAGACCCTTAAACTGATCATGGGACTTAGTCTGGAAGCCCCAAACTTTAAAACAAGCTCCACCTGGTGTTTGTGTTGCAGTTCAGGGTGTGGAGGGCTTGACGAGGATCCCCTGCAGGTCCTCTGGTAAAGCCAGGATGACGGCCTCGATGTGGGCCTTTAGCTTGGCCAGGGTCCCTGGGCGCACCGGGAGCTGCTCCCTCTCCGCCTGGGTCTGCAGCAGACAGCAACAGGATCATAAATCAGCCTTCAATCTAGGGCTACAACTGGCTAGTAATCTAACTATTGTAACTAGCAGCAACTAACAATTTGTATACGATTAATTAATCAGTTGTTTGGATCATGAAATGGTGTAAAATGTCAGTCACTCTCTCCCAAATCTGGAGATTCAACCTCAAAAACGTCTTTTTTGTCCAGACCAACAGTCCAAAACAAACATCAATTATGAAAATAGTTGTGAATAATTTGTTACTTAGTTGACAAAAAAAAACTATAGGAAAAACATGTGTTTACAATTCTCCACAGCCCAATGAGATGTAACCACATAAGGGAAACTTTATTGATCCCCAGAGAGAAATTAAGGTGTCCAAGTAGCATACATAAATATATGATACACATCATGCCCAAAAAGGCACTTCTCACAGAGAAAAAAAATTAGAAAAAACAATAATAAAAAATAAATAGTAAAATAAGATTTAAAAAGTGAAACATATCCTGAGATTTGTGGCACGCATGCGCATGCTCGCTCCGGCATCTCACTGTCACATATTCAAACCAAAAGAGGTTTACTATCATACATGAGGAAAAACAAATCAAATCCACATATTTAACATGCAGGAACCTGTGAGTGTCATTTCTGTCATTATGAAAATAGCTGAATATTTGTTACAGTTCTGCTTCACTAGGTGTATAACAGCAGCAGTAATAATTACACTATCACTACTGGCAGCAGGTGTGGGTGTCTAGTTTCATCCTGGAGGAAAGAGCAGTGGGAGAAAAGGTCAAGCTCTGTAAATGGATTTAATTCATCAGGGTTTCACTCTGCTGCATTCACATGAGCAACACTAGAAATAAGAATTAGCAGGAGCACCAGTAAGAAGTAGGACCAGCACCACTAATACCAGTATAAATAGAACAGCACTAGTATGATTTGCATGAATTTGTACTGACCAGTTTATCTTTCAGCTTCAGAACCAGATCAACTGACTCCACCTCTGTGTGCTTCTGGATTCTCTGCTGCAGATCCTACAGAGACAGAGCACTTTAGACTTCACTCAACTACGTTTATCATGTCTATAATTTGTTGACAGCTCCACCAAGTAGAGATTTTTTCCCTCACAAACTTCTTACATGGTTTCATTTCATTATATATCGACAAAAATTTTAAGATTAGAGACAAAAAATTAAGCAGATTTTAAATAACAGAAACAGATTTCTTTTTTACTCTTGCATTAGTTATCTGATGACTCCTCACAATTTTCTGTGACCCTAGAACAAGAGGATGGATCTCATCTCACCTCCTCACACAAGGCCTCCAGGTGTAGAGCCTCCAGTTTCTGGGTCATATCCCTCCTCCTGTTGCGGAACCAGCCGTCAAAGTTGGGAGACTTGAGGAAATGCCTTCAGACGCAGAGAAAACCACATATGAGATCAGTTCAATGTCAAATTACATATCGCTATCAAACTCAACAATCCCTAGTTATTTCTGATGCTGCCATCACAGCCATTTCAGAACTCACTGCGTTTCACTACATCATGCTTTTTTTGTTAGCATTTAGCCAAAAACAATAGAAAAATAATATAATATTCCAAAATATATTAAGAGATCTACCATTCCCAGCAAATTCAGCATCCTTAAAACACTGTGTGTGTGTGTGTGTGTGTGTGTGTACCTGTACAGTCCGAGCCAGTCTCCTTTCAGTCTGGATGTGAGCTGAGGTCCAGCCTTCTCCAGTGTCTTCATGAAGTCCTGCTGGATGAATGGTCTTAGCTGGGGAGGGCTCTTCCAGGGACTGATGGACTTCTGAAGCGGCATCAGACTGGCAACGTACCGCTCCTGTAACACATGCACAAGCATAGTGGGTATATACGGCTACATAGTTGGATGTAGATGACACTGATCTCCCATTAATAACCAGCATATCCTGTTTTCTCTGAGTGTTCTTGTTGTTCTGTGAACTTTAATCAGATTTTAACTGGACAACACTATTAGAGTGCAGTATGTTGAGAGATTTTTCCAGTTGTTACCAGTGGAATGATGAAGCTCTGCGTCAATTCTAGGAAGTAGCGTCGAAGAATTGCATTCTGGGCCGCTGAGGGTCGCTTCTGTTGTACACCCTGAGGAGGAGAAAAACAACATTACATTCAACCAAGTCTCACATTGTCAGACCAGACTAACACGGCTGCAGCTGTTCTTCTATAGAGAGAAAACACACTGTCTTGTTTGCTTTTCTTCAAACCAATAACAACCACCCAGTTGATTTTACTTCATAATATAAATTGACTGTGGAAAAGGCTGCATTTGAAACTGCCAGGTGAGACCCTGCTTACCTTCTGAAGCTGTTTGATAATGTCTTCATCTTTGTTGAGATATGGCTTGTATGCAGTGTACACACCTGTGGGTGAAACATGCACAAACACATATTTGACAATATAGGTGTGATCTGACTAAACTGCTCCTCCTGGTGGAAAAACTGGTAAGACAAAAGTCTGATAAATGTGAAGTTGAGTTTCTTCGGTGGAGTGCTTCACAATCCAAAAATTTCATGAAATAAACAATATAGAGTTACATCACATTTACCTGGTTTAGAGTCCAGAGTTTTGAGGTTTTTCAGCTTCTTGACTTTCATCTGCTTGGCCATCTCTCCTAATCAAAACAGATAGGGGAGAGGGTAGTTCAGAGACAGACAATGTGTTTATGACAAATGACGATGGACCATTTCAAAACTTCTTGATTAGCAGCAGTATCATTTACCTGCTTGTTTCATGTCTCCAATACGGATGATGTGTGGCCAGTGCTGCAGTGTTTTAGCAAAGAAAGGATTGGTCACTCCTAGAATTACTGATGGCCTGCAGAAAGACAGAAAGATCAGAGATTACCTGCAACCTTAATCCTGGAGAGGCAGAGAGCAAACAATGGGTGGATTTATACAGTGTTTATGTTTCTAGAAATAAGTTTGACTACTTTGCTTTTAGAAAAATATAATGTTTGTGAAGTAACAGCTGAAAAATGTTTCAGTAAAAATACATCATAGAATGATTTATGTTTAAACAACTGTCTGAGTCAGTCAGTGAGCATTCCTTTAAAAAAACATCCATTGCGACACTGCTAACAAATATATTCATGATCTAACATAAAAACCGAACCAACTTCCTAACAAAACTATATAATCAGTATGAGCATTTTATTGAGCTGTTGAAGTGTCTTTTACTAAACTGTAATGAGCAGTTGAATCTCATTTGTGTTCTTCAGCAGCTCTGCCAGACTCACATCGCGATCACGCTGACATGGACAGTGGTAATTATTTATCAGCTCTGCTTTTATCATGTCACACTGGAAGATGTGCCCCATTCAATGGAAGTCAGTGTCTCACTCAGGTGCATGTTTACTCACGGAGCCTGCGTCCTGGTGGTGTACTCCTTAAACTCACTGTCGTGTATAGTGAAGTACGGCCGGAAGTCGCTGCAGTAACGCAGAGGAGAGATACAGCTGCAGAGAAAGAGAATGTTTCATTAGAAGCTTTCGAAAGAGGAGAGAGATGACAACCTGTGTAAAAAAACAAAAACAAAACACAAATGTTGTTGGTACGTGTTGGCAGATAAGGCAATAGCAATCTTATTTTTTTTTTACTTGTAGAAAGATGACAGGAAAGGTGTTGTCAGATAGAGGGGATGACATGCAGGAGGGGGCCACCTGATGCAGGAAGGACTATGGCCTCTACATGAGGCAGCTGCTCTACCCAATGCACCACATGCCACCCCAAGGCAACAACAATCTAAAGTTAAATTTTGCAAATTAGTTTTGAATTTATTTAATCTTTAAAAAGATACAGTCCGTGAGTACATCAAGAGGTAAACACTTGACCATTTAATGAAAAAATATTTACTTTCATGTTTTAGAAAACTGACTGATATCTATATTTTAAAAAATCTCAAAACAGCCTTAAGATGCAACTGTCATTTCTTTTTTTTTTATAAACAATTAACCTTTTTGGGTCATTTGCTGGTAAAAAATGTTTTTTTCCCCAAATGTTTTTTTTCTGTCAGACCAACAGTCTACAACCCCAAGAGATTCAATTTTATGGTGAAAAAAAAAAAAGAGAAGAAGAGAAGAACATAATAATAATGTTTGAAAAATAAAACAATTCATAACTGATCAGAAATTGCCGTTTTAGTAATTTCAGCAGTATGATAAACCAATAAATCACACAGCAGAACCCTGCCTTACTCACCTGACCAGCGCCAGCACAGTATCTGATGACTCGGCAGGTGATGGTGCCATGACGACGAGAGCCTCGCCCAGCAACACCAACTCCCACAGCATCTGGATGTGGAAGAAGACCGGGTAGAAACACCTGTAGAGACAGGGGGGGGGTGACAAACAAAACAACAAACTGATGATTGGAAATCTGGACCAGTCGGGTACTTCTGCAGCACCAACACCTAACAGCAGGCGGTGACATGATTTATGTATTGTATATTGTGCAGGAGGAAATACCTATGACCTGCAAGTCTCACCTGAAGAGATCGACTTCATGGATGGTCGGGAGCACAATTGACACCAGACTGTCGCTCTGAAAAACAGAAACTCTGTTGGCTGAGATCAATGTTCACACAGAAATGACTACACTATACCAAACACAAAAATAGAATTGGGTATACTTTAAGGAATTACTTCCATCTTTTAGGGTCATCACAAGTGTGTACAGTAATCCCTCGTTTATCGCGGAGGTTACGTTCCGAAAATGACCCGCGATAAGTGAAATCCGCGAAATAGAAAACTTTATTTTTTTTTTTACAATTAGCAACTATTACATGTATACAAATACAGTGACTCGCGTGTAGGCCGTTTCACTGCTCTTCAGACTGGGCCGCTGCATCCTGACTGCGCTCTGCAGTGTTCTCTTCTTCTGAAGCCCGCGGTGCAGGTGTGTTTGTTCGGGAGAAGAACATAGTGATAGGCAGTTGTTGTCGCTCTTTTTTCTTCTTTGCAAACGAGACGACAAAATGATAGCACAATTCGTAGCATGTTTTGATACAAGAAGCGGGAGTGAGTTTTTAGCGAATCTGAATGCAGAACACAATGCACCAAAAAAAAAAAAAAAATGCATTATGAAAATCCGCGAAATAGCGAATCCGCGATAAGTGAACCGCGAAGTGGCGAGGGATCACTGTATCTGTATCTGTGTGTGTTTGTAATCACCTGCGCAGACTGGACCAGCTGTGAGGTTCCTGGTTTGTCGTAACAGGTTGGAATGCGAACCTGCAGCAGTGCAAAGATCAAACACTCATCAGAAACCAATTTAACACTGAGACATGCTTTCCTCCCTCTACCTTCTGAATATTAAAAGGAGTCCTACACTGATTTTGTGTTGCATTTCTCTTGTCCCTCTTACAATGGAATAAAAACATGATTTTTTTTTAAAAATTACTCACAATACAACTCGGCCACTCAAGGAACCTTGAACCATGATGATGATTATGATGTTCACATAAAACTTTTAACATGTTACTCTGGTATTACAACTGAAATTTAACTGCCTACTTCTCAAAACACTGTTTGAGTGTGTGTGTGTGTGTGTGTGTGTGTGTGTGTGTGTGTGTACCTTTATGACCACACCCATAATCGGTAACGTGAGGATTCTCCCAGGATGGGGCGTAGGCCAACGGTCTATATCATTACAAGCTGTTAATCACATACACAAAGTAATCCAAATCAAAGTCCACTTTATTTATTCATATTAAAATGTGCACCGTGTTAGTATTAAAAAAAGGCAGGCAATAACTTGAGGGACTAGAGATGAATGAAGCATAATTAAAAAAGTAAGGAAAAGACCACAGAAATATTCTTCTTCAAGACAAAAAAAAATTAGATGCACGTTATTTTTTCCACCGCAAATTTGTAATTTTTTAACTCAATTATATAGATCATTTGAAGTTGCCAAAAAAACTTCCTATTCATCCGTACAGATGAATAGGAAGGATATACAGACTGACCAGCCTCCAGACAGGGTTCCTGTTTCTCAAAGTATTCTGGGGCCATGATCTTCAGCAGAGAATGGAAGAAGGTCACATAGGGCCGTTTACTAATCAGGACCAGGGACTAGTAGAGAGACAAAACACACACACACACCATTTTTAAATTTTCTCATGTTCACTATACATTTTCAATAACATTATGTATTATTAGGCTACAATGATTGCAATATCAATTATTCTTTGGTATGTTTATTCAATAAATTACTTAAATAAATCAGTAGTATCAAGTATATGTTAATTCTGTAAACAAATAACATTTTTTATTGATTACCATAAATACTTTATTACTAGCAGAGATTTAGTAGCAGGGAGAATCAGCTTTTCTATCCTTATTGTTCCACCCGTCTGTTGATCAATACAATATAACGCACATTTTTAGCACAAAAATACAATTTTTATCCATTTTCTCTTATTACTCTCGAGATGTTATCTGATTTTTAATCATTGTTGAAACTGCTTTTCCCAGCAGGCTTTGAGGTGAACCTGCAGCTGCTTCATTAGAGGCAGCTTAACAGTGATCTTAACAACAGAAAAATGGAAGCACTTGAACTAATTAGGAAGTGAGAACAAAGTGACATGACTGCTGTCGTGTTGATGAATTGTGGGAATCTACCCTATTCTTACCAGTTGAGCAGACATAGTACCATTAATTAAATATAGATAAACAGATTTCAGGGTTCATGTTTTTCTGCAGTGCCAACGCAGTAATGCTGCAGCCTGACACTGACCTTCTGGAAGTATCCTCTCTTCAGGGACTTGTCTCGCACCTGACGGAAATACACGTAACCATAGTAATGGCCCTGTTCCCTCTGCGAAAAACACAAAAAAAAGAATCAAATTTATGTCACAGAGTATGATTTAAAAGAAGTATAATGCAGTATGTTTATATATGCATGTGTTTGTGTTTGTCCTGACCTTCAGGCAGGGTGGTGCGTCTCGATCGGTTGTTTCCAGGAAATAGCCAAGCGACGACTTCCTGTTGGATCCTTGACGAAAGCGGAAGCAGAACTGGGTGTCACCGAGGCAACCTGGGAACACAACAAAGTGAAGATGCAAATGCCATGGGAACACTCGTTGACATAAGGGATTACACCAGATATCATTCAAATCATTTCAAAATTATGTAATATACCTAGGAACATACGTTTTTCTTCTACTTCCATTGCCTTTTCCTTTTCTTAAATTGTGTTAAGCAAAAATAACATTTCCTAAAGCAAAAATAACATTTGCTAAATTAAAACTTATATTCAAAATTTAAGTCTAGTTTATTTCAGGACGTGTGATGTGTTAGGACATTAAAATACACACACTACAAAAAAAGGAGCTCTTGTAACTGGACTTCATTTCCTGAATCATCACAACAATAAAATACATTTTCAGCATGATTTCAAGTCATCTTTATATAACCTTAGGGCAAAGCTTTCCATTTTAACTAAACTTTCAATTTTCATCTCAGCTTCATTTGAATTTATTAATGATTTTCTGGCCAGTATAGTTCAGGATGACAAACTTTGATAAACATTAAGATTCATTCACTTGTGATATGCTAAAGATTATGCAGTTTCTTGTAGATCAAATGACATTGTTTTCATAGATGATGAGTCTGCAGTCCAGAACTGTATTAGGTTTTTTGAAACTTTCATTTCTTTAGTCTTTCCATCATTACCCTCAAAATTGCTCCTTTCCCACCAAGATTTGGGAGCTTTTGTTTGTGTTCAATATGTAGCTCTGCTTAAAGGATCGGTTTCCTGAAGAGGGACAGCTAAAGCCATGTCTTTCTTGTAATTAAAAACACAAACATGACTTCAACCCTCATCTCTGAAGTCTATTGAAGCAAATCATTTTACTGCTTGAGGACACAAATGTGGAATTTAGTTTTATTAAACTATATCAAGGAGAAGTTGAATTGTCTGGTTGCTGCTAAAAGAAAATCTCAAAAAGAGCAAAAACACTCATGTGTCCTTCATGTTCTCCAAGCATTCAGTCCACTATAGCTGCAACAACTGAAGATTTTGATAGTTGAATAATCTATCAGCTATTGAAACTAATAACACAAAATATTGGAACATCAAGATAGTCATTAGTTGCAGATGTACTGAAGATTCAACCTAAAATGTTTTTTTTGTCTAGACCAACAGTCCATAACCCAAAGATCACCAGTTTACTATTATAGAAGACTAAATAAATCAGATTTGAGAAGCAGGAAACAGAGAATTTTTTTTATTAAAATGACAAAATTGAAACCATAAAAATAGTTTGCGATTAGTTGACAACTACTCATTTATCAACTAATTGTCACAGCTCTACTCTCCACATTTGGCTTCTCTGGACAGCAGTAAAACTGTAGGACATTGTTAAGTTGTAGTAAACTATAGTTTTAACTGAAGGTAATATTTGCTTTGTATTTTCTGTGATTTCAGTGTGCACCAATCAGTGCTTCTGTGTCCTGGTCCTCTCCTGATTTTTGGTCAAACAGTGAGAGGGGAAAGGGAGGAAATAGGAAGTACACGATAAGTCACAAAGTGACCTTTAACTGCCTCGCGACCTCCACATATCCTCCAGCAGACACATTAGAAATGTGTGTGAGAGACACATACACACCTCTAAGAATGACTAATCGATCAACAAAATAGGTAATTATTATTAACTAAATTGTAAATGGAGAATAATCTCAATCAATTTAAGGTGGATTAAAGGTAAATGTTTCTGATAAAGATGAATGTGGAGAGAGAGAGAGAAAAAAGAGAGCAGTGCATCAAGTCTCTCTCTGACATACACTGGGGTGTATATATAGGAACACTGTAAGCTTTTGTCCTAATCCTGTCATCATCCTGAGGACAACCAGCTCATCAGCGCCACCACCTGCTGACTGAGTCAACAAAAACCACACACCTGCAGCCACACACACACACACACACACACACACACACACACACACACACACACACACACACACACACACACACACACACACACACACACACACACACACACACACACACACACACACACACACACACACACACACACACACACAGTCTGAGAGGTGTTTATGCATATGTGTAGATCCCACCCACCATCCTATTATCCATCTAATCAAAGACCATAAAAATGTCTCTTAGACTGCGTGTTGTTTTTGATAAAGTTAGTGACTTTCAAACTGGTCCTCAATAGTAAGTCCGGGGTCAAATAATTATAATTTAGACACAAATTAAAGGTTGACAACTGCCAAAAAAAATTCAAAAGGAAACATAAATTTCCAGGTTGATCAAGATAACCTCGTTCAGAAATAAAAAAAAAAAAGAAAGAATCAACTTTTAATATTACAACTTAGTTTAAATCCATACGGTAAAGCACAAAAATGACAGCCATTATAAATCTTCAGATTTTTAAAATAAACTTCAAGCACCTTGTACAGATCTTGTGTGCAAGTCTTACATTGGTTCTAAACATGTTGAGAAGTCACAAAGGATCCAAGGAAAAACCCTTAAACTAGGATTTAAAGTGAGCAAAGAGAAGCTTACCTCCCTTAGGACTTTGCGTATACAACATTGTGCACAGTGGAGCACAAACATCCGAATGAGGAAACGGAAATAAAACAGGGATTTGCAGGATTTAATGATTAAAATTTAGACTGAAGTCACTCTAGTTGTGCTCAACAGACAACTTATACCAAAAAACATTTTTAGACAAGAGATTTCATCTAAACATTGAAAAATGAAAGAGGGGAGCAAGGGTGGATATCATGAACAAGGCCAAAAGGATCGTGATGTGTAGTCATTTACCAGTTATTTATGTCCACAAAAATTTATTAAGGTGTTCAGGTGATCAAATGGCTTCTAAAATATCTTTTCCAAGGCCAGAATTATGACAATCATGTCCCTTTATGTGGTAAAATACATGGAGATGTGAAAGTAAACAGGATTTGAACTTCTATAACCTGTTTTTTTTTTATTGCTTCCTTCCTGATTTGATTTGACAGTTTAAGGATGGGGGATGTTTTGTAACTTTACAGACTGTAAAGCCCCCTGAGGCAAATCTGTGATTTGTAATTTTGGGCTACAATAAATTGGACTTTACTTGACTGGAAAAAAACGAAACTAAGTGTGTGCTAATTACAGCCAATTACAATGGATGGAAACAACTTACCTGAGTTAGAGTCAGGAAAAGAAAGGTAGCAGATGCTTGTTTTCTGAAAATAAACACAATTTATTCAGTAATCTCAGGTTGATTCATTGATCCACACAATATATAGTGTAACAGGATACGATCAACTTACGATAACCAAAAAAAATAAATATTATAGGCCTCTATTCAAAAACCACAGGGTTCCTTTAACTAACCTCTTTCTCTGACAGCTTGGAATGATGAGGATAAATGACCTGAAGACAGATAAACAGAGTTACGACTGCACAGCAGGAACTTATCAACTCCAAACAACTAACAATAAATGATCATTATTTCACCAAAACAATCAATAATTAGTGAAAAGGTCCAAAAAGGGAAATTTTGTGAATCAGGACTGTTTTGGTATTCTTTCTTCTCCCAATAATCATCTGACATTTTACCTAACCTTTTGGGGGGGCTCGACCCCTGAGTTGTGAACCACTGGACTTAAATAGATTAAGTAGCTATATGCAGTTTAAACTACAAGCAGTAATGTACTATACACGGATATTTCAGTATTAATAATCTAATGGTGTCAAATGACTGAAACAAGTAGTTTTACTCTTATAGTTTAGGAAATTTATTTTTACTTGTATGGGAGCATCTTTTAAGTTGCAGTTTTGGTACTTTGACTAGTAAAGGATGTGGGACCTTCTTCCACCACTGGATAGTTGTCTGTATCCCAAACACCTGTAAAGACAACAGGTGTTTCTGGTCTTTCAATCCAGAAGATTTTACCTTGTGTCATACTCAACTCCTCAAGAGTAAAGCTTGAATAAGTTACCAAATAAGTGAGGTATGTGTTGTTTCAGACAAGAACCTATACGCTGCTTCATATTAAATAGTAGATGGTGTTGTGGCTGCTGGGAATAGACTAACTCCAAGAGAGAAACACACAAAATTTAATTAAATATAATAAATGAGTTAAATATAATCTGCTGCATTTAGTAGCATTTGTGTTAAACAGACTGTTATTGAAATACAACTAATACAGTCCAGAACAAGTATCTCTATGGAGGGGTTAGTGTGCACGAGTCCAGGAAGTAGTCTGAGCCTTAAATAACTGCTAACTTCTACATTTTTTAGCCACAGTTAAGAGTTTTACATGACCCAGCAGACCCCGATGGCTCCCCCCTTCTCACCTCCACCGCCTGTCCCAGCTCCAGGTCGAAGCCGACCACACATATGCAGTGCAGCCAGGCGGAGAAACGGTCCCAGGGCAGCAGGAGAGCCTCCTCCGGCTCTTCGTCGCCTCCGGGCCCGACGGGCAGCGTTATCTCCTCGGCCGGGGAGATGCTGCTAGCGTCCTGATCGTCCAGATCCTCCGGCTCTTCGACCTGCTCCCCCAGTTCCTCCGGGCCTTGCAGAGCCATGTCGACGGCCCCCACCGACATGCAGACGGTCTGGAGAATGTTAACGGCTCTCCAGTGAAGTTTATCCCTCTTTTTGGTGTCTCCCCCACCGGTTACAACAGGAGGCGAGTAGCGGTACGGAAAGTAGCCACACAGCTAGCATTTAGCATAGGAGCAAACGCGTACGTGCGTACGTATTGAGGAAAGGTAAACGTCATCACGTAAGGGCGTCGCTGTTCCTATGGCGTTGTATATTACGGGGAAAAATAAAACGATTGGTATGAACTTTATTCAATAAACAAGTAGATTGCTACTTATACATTATCATTATTATTGTTGTTGTTCTTATTAGTAGTACTATTAATATTAGTATTAACAATAATAATAAATTAAATTCAACTACTGTCCCCTACCAGGTTAAGATGTATTTTAGTATTTCTGGTTGTAATATCTTTAATTATTGAGAAACATAAATATAAATTTTTATATTGCACACATATTGTGTGTATTGGGAGCTACATCATACCTTTGTAGACCTGGAGAAAGCTTATGACAGTGGTAAGATGTGCTGTAGTGGGACAGGGGAGTTCAAGGTGGAGGTGAGACTGCATCAGGGATCAGCCCTGAGTCCCTTCTTGTACGCTGTGGTGATGGACAGCCTGACAGATGAGGTTAGACAGGACTATCCATGGACTATGATGTTTGCAGAGGAAATTGTTATCTGCAGTGACAGCAAGGAACAGGTGGAGGAGAAGCTAAAGAGGTGGAGGTTACATGTGTGTGAGAGAGAGAGAGGGACCCAAGTGGAAGAGTAAGGTTACAGAGAGAAGAGATATGAACATGGAGGATTTTAAATACTTAGGGTCAACAGTCCAGAGCAGTGGAGAGTGTGGAAAAGAGGCGAAGAAGCTTGTACAGGCAGGCTGGAATGTGTGGGGAAAGGTGTGATGTGCTATAAAAGAGTTTCAGTTCAAATGAAAGGAAAGGTGTAGAAAACTGAGGTGAAACCAGTGATGCTGTTTGGGTAGAGACAACTACTTCTCGTCACTGAGGAAAAGACAAGAGGCAGTGCGGGAGGTAGCAGAGATGAAAATGCTCAGTGTCTATTTGGGAGTGACCAGGATGGATCAGGATCAGGAATGAGTACAACAGAGGGACGACAGGAATGAGTACAACAGAGGGACAACACAATTTAAATGTTTCGGAGATCAAGCCAGACAGAGATAGTTTTGACATTTCCAGACGACTGAGGGTGGATATATTACTAGAAGGATGCTAAGTTTCGAACTACCAGGCAGGAGGTCACGAGAAAGACTAAATAGGAGGTTTATGGACTTAGTAAAAGATAACATCGAGGTAGTTGTTGTGAGAGAAGAGGAAACAGAAGACAAGGTTAGATGGAGGCACTTGATTCACTGTGGAGACCCATGAAAGGAAAAGCCTAAAGTAAAAGGAGAAGATATAGCACACACATAGTACAAAAATAGGATGTAACTACTCAAAATGAGGTAAAAATTTAATTTTAGCCATATTATACGTTTTTGATCAAAAGACACAGGAAAAAATTGGTCATAATAAACACATTAGAATTTAAAACAGACTAAAATGTAGAGTAATTGATTTTTCCACTGAGAAGATAAACTAACATTTTGAGATAAGATGTTATCATTAATTTTTCTATTTTAGTAAAAAATTAGGTGATTTTCAAAGAAAGACCAGGCATTCTTTTATTACTCAAATTTGAGATGGACACATAAAAAGAATGACTCCTTCCTCTTTAGTTGGAAGTATCTTTGTGTTTCCTTATTGACTGTTAGGTCTGGGCTGGGTTAAGTGTCATATTTGATAGTTTTTAATACAGGCACCTGCTGCTGATAGCAACCTAAGTGTAATCTGCTAGATCAGTGTTGTTCCCTTTCATAGTGAACTCACACTATTAAATGAAGTACCTCTTCGAATAAAGCTTGATTCTGTATCAGGAGCGCAGGCAGTAAATCAGCTTTACCCTAATCCTTTAATAGCCCCAACACCTAACTAACAGATGGATAAACTAGTGGGGGTTTGACAGAGGGAAAACGTTACACTCCCCTTTTGGCAAGTCGTGACAAAATCCAAAAGTTTATGTTGTCTTAGTAGGCTGAGGTATTTTGAAAATTTAAGAAACATTTAGTAAAAATTACTGGTTTAGACTAAAATAAATGAAAATTAATACTTTATATTTTAAATGGTATGTTTTTAGTTTTCAATTCTTAATGTTGAATGTATTACACATTGAGTTGCTCTTGTGTATGAAATGTCAGGTCAAGTACAGAAGACTATTTCATGAGGTCCCAGCAATCTAAACTTATAACAGCATATTAATAATCTAGATCTAGCAGCATATTAATAATCTAAATAAACTATAGGCTTCTTCAAAAAAGAAAGTTTTAACCTGTTCTTAAATGTAAGAAGGGTGTCTGACCCTTTATCTGAAACAGAAAGAAGATTCCACAGGAGAGGAGCCTGGTAGTTGAAGGCTCTGCCTCCCATTTTATTTTTTGAAATTCTAGGAACCTCTAGTAAGCTAAATTTTAGGAATGCAGTGTTCTATGGATGATATGGAGATGTGTTATATAAATAAAGCTTCCTTCCCTTGCTTTGTCCAAACTAGTATATTAGTAATAGTTTAATATTGAGTAGTACTAAGCAAATTATCTCTATGTTTGTATGTTTTAATATTTTTATTTTTCATTAATTTGCATACCTAGCTCCTAAAAGAGAAACTACTTTTAATTTATAGTTAAAGTAACAATATGTATATTATTTTTAACTTGAAGTACAAAAATAATTAATGCATAAATCAATACATAGACACCTTAGTTAATGCAGTATAAACATAAATAAAAGAAACATACAAAAATCAACAATAAATCAGATGCTATTGAATCATAAAAAACTATCCTCCATGCTGGACTACTACCACTTCTGCTAAAATTACTAAGAATAATAATAATACACTAATACGTGTTCCAAAATTCTTTGTATAAAGATGAAATAGATAATAACAAGAATGATAAAAGAAACACAGTTTGAAAAAAATGCTGGACACCATGATGTCAAACTGGGATAAATGCTAAACAAAGTAAGATGCTGTTAAATCTTAAATTATAGTCAGACTGTTAGCGTAGTGACAGCTGGTCCCCTGCTTACATGGGGGGGCTGAGCCAGGCTGCAGTGGACCCTGTAGGATCTAATCTAACCAGACCCAAAACCTAAATGTGCGACAGGTAACTGTAAAGGGCATGACTTTCTGGTTTTGACAGAAAAGAGAACAAAACCAACAATGATCTGATCTGATCTGTTTTTACCTCTCTAGTTAAACAGGACATTCTTTGTTCGTCCCTCAGTCCTTGGCTTGTCCTTCATCTTAGTATTTGGGAAAGACTGATGATCAACCTTAGAAACATGTCAGTTTCCAGAATACATATTGTATTACAGTGACATGAACAATAATTTAATATAACTAGATATGCAAAAAATCGATACAATATAGTAATTTGGTGGATAAAATTCAAGTTCATGAGTTCGGAAGTCAAAGCTGTGGTAATGAATTGTAGCTCTGGTCAGATTCACTCAACAGAACCACAATCCATTCTGCATCCTTTTCATGACTAATTTACCATTTAAGACCAACTATAGCTGCCAATGTCTATGTCATTTTCTATAAAAAAAATAATAGGAATTAGTCATAGTTTTTTTTTCAATTACAGGATAGTAGACACCTTAGACAAAGGTTTTAAGCAAAAAAAAAAAGATTCTAACTGCTTCCTGTCCTATGATGTCATCTTCCTGCCCCTTCCTTCAGAGAACATGGTGAAAACAACTGTCTGCTGGAGCCAATCCCAGCATACTTCAGGTGAAAGGCAGGGATACGCCCTAGGCAGGTACCACCCTACTGTGGGGCACACACACTATTCACTCACACACTCACACCTACAGGCAATTTAGAATCTCCAGTAATTCTCAGCATGTTTTTGGACTGTGGGAGGAAGCTGGAGAACCTGGAGAGAACCTACACAGACAGGGAAAGAACATAAAACTCAAACTCAATGATTTTTAACCATGACATGTATATATATCTTTTAAATCTTTAAGTCTCTATAATAACCCCAAAATACGAATTGTTTATGGATATATTTGTGCAAGTGGCAAGTACAGTTTCCAGTGAAAATGTTCTTTACTATAAATTAAAAAACAAAATAGGGAACGAAATTATACATACCATGATTGTTAGGGACCTAAATGATATACTTTATAATTTGAAAAAAAATTACACATCTCAGTTTAGATTTAATGTGGTTGATGTGAAAGGTTTTGTGTGGAAGCTGAGGACATGCTAATCACATGTGTTAATACATTTACACTTTTAATCAGTTGCTATGGTTGCCAGACTCTTAATATCATTTATGCTGCCATGTCACTCCTGATCTCTGATGAATATTATAAGTAATCGAAAGAATTCACTTTTAGTTTTCTCTTCTTGTTATCTCCAGATAAGAGCAAGCAAGGCTTTTTTTTCAAGATAAATTATTAAATAATTAAATTGGGAACAGCATTATATGTATAAAAAATGGCACCACTGTTTTCAGCTTCGGTAGTTGTAACCTCTCAGAAGACCTTTGTTTTGTGCACAGTGGAGTTGGGTGAAATGTAGAAAGACCTCTTTTGGTGTTTACTTTTGCTTTCTTAAATCCTCCAGTACCAGATTTATAAATTTCTTGTCTTTTTGTGGTCTGATGAACATTATAAATGTTATTTTGCAAAATTAAATCCGCAGCAGTACATTCCCATGGCCTTGAATGTTTTTCTAGAGAGTGATAAAATGACCCAACAGGAGCCTCAGATGATAACTTAGACCTGACTTTATGTACAGCCTGCTGGTTGAAAACATCACATTCAAGTGAAAAAAGGGCTACACTAATATTCTATTTAATATGATTGTTCTTTATTAGATCGTTGTATTAAATGCTTGCTGAATCAAATAAATTGAGCTGCAGTAAAGCCTTGTGGGTTTTTATTCCCCCCCCATTCTTAACTCTTGTACTGTCTCATCCTACATTGATTTGGTCTCGTTTTTCGGTTCCCCAGAACACTGCAGAGACTTTTCTTGACCTCTAAGCAGAATTTGATCCCTCCTATGTCCTCCGACCCCATGAGGGAGTCATTTTAAGCACAAGATGATTTACTTTTTTTGTGGAAACACTTTATCAGACATACATTTGTATTATTTTAACAGTGTTTCTTTGTACATTTTTTGGTAAATTTTGTAATGTCATCCTCTGATCTCATAAAACTCTATAACACACTGTGTAATCAAAATTATTATACTAGTGTCCTTTGAGGACATTTTGTCCTATTGAGTCCCAGAAAGCAGATTTTGATTGAACTGCTATTACAGCATAAAATCATGCATTTATCTGTGTGTGAGTATGAGTGTGTGTGTGTGTGTGTTT
This sequence comes from Eupleurogrammus muticus, assembly GCA_036785175.1. NCBI lineage: Eukaryota > Metazoa > Chordata > Actinopteri > Scombriformes > Trichiuridae > Eupleurogrammus > Eupleurogrammus muticus. The sequence goes on from JAYKQN010000021.1 coordinate 11,911,619, forward strand.
GTAGCCAAAACAAAGGCACTAAATTAAATAAAATCTTTATTATTTGATTCCATGGTCATTGCAACATAAAATCTGCAATATATTTTAAAAAGCTTCTTTTTTTTTACTGTTCTCCAACTGATCATTTTCTCATTTACTGAAGAAAATGGCCAAATGTATTTTTTTTAAACCCTGTGCCAATATGCATGAAAGTGGCATTCAAAGTGTGAAAATTAACTAATATTCAGTAGCGGTTCATCAAAAAATATATAGATCTAAATATATAATACCTTATAGCAGTTTCGGGAAGAGGAAATGTTTGTCCTCTAGGGACATCAGTGTAACATCTTTTTTAAAAAATCTGACACTGCACAAAAAATAAAAGTGCACCAAAATGAGTGTTGTTGACGTCTCGCTGAATTTTATACCGCCCCAAAAATCCTCCTCAGTAATTGGAAAATAAGCCGTTTTCCCTGTTTTTATTTTTATTTTTTTCAAAAACTGTCGGATTATGTAAAGAACCTGGTATTTAACGGGTTAAAAATCTTAACGTGAACAATTTGTTTTGATCAGAATTTAAGTTTGTTAAAAGATTTAGCCAAAAAAAGAAGTGGAAAATAATTTACCCCATAACATTTATAGCAATTTTAGGGAGAGGACATTTTTTGACAGGAGTGTAACATTTATTTTTAGAGGGTTAGAATCTAAATGAAATAAACTGCCCACACTGCTCGTTAAAGCAGAATTAAGGCTGTTGTTGAGGTGTAATGAGCTCAGCGGTGACCGGAGCTGTGTGAGTCGGGCCGTGAACGCACCCCGCCCGCCTGCTCCGCTCTCTAGTTACAGTATGGCGGCCGAGACTCACGGAGGAGGACAACTTCTTCTAGATTCCTTCCAGAAAACTGTCGGAAGGCGACGGCAATAAGTTTAAGCCGCGGCGGCAACCGCGACCTGGACTAAGATAGACGACGACAGGGCGACTTGTGGCCTGTACCGAGGATTCTCCTGGATGATATTCGGGGCTGATGTGATGCGTGAGGAAACCCGCAGCCAAGAAACTCCCCTGATTTTTCCGCGTCTGCTTCTGCTCCCCCGACTGTCAGTTAGCCGGCTAGCTACCGCTGGGTAGTAGCATTCATGCTAACGTCCGCTGGCAGGGCTCAGTAGTAGCCACTTACTCTCTCACACACACACAAAGACGGGGCTAGCTTTCTGCTTTTATTTGCTCCAGGAGACAGGGATGGCATTTCGCCCCGATTCGGTAAGCGAACTGGTCGAGAAGGGTGGGGGAGAAAATATTTAAGGACCTGGATGATAAGTTTGTAAGCACTCATTAGCCTAGCCTAGCCTAGCCTAGCCTGCTGGTGCAACGCCAGAAAACGTTGGCCGGCAATTAGCGCTTTGCTGGTCCACTAGCGAGCTAGCCAATTAGCATTTTTAGTTGCAAAAGAACACCTGCTAATCCCCCAGTTTATCCGGGAACCGAGTGTTTTTGAAGCCTCTGCACTGAACTAGTTGACCAGAGCCGAAGAGTAAACCGCTGCAGTTTAAGTGAGCGTTCATGTTTTGTAACTCAGGACTGTTTCTGGGTGTCGTTAGCGGTCTCATAGGTGTTCTCCGGAGGGAGTGGTGACGGCAGGTAGCTAGCCGAGGTTCCCTGTATCAGGGCAACAAGGTCACTCAGATTATGACTGTAAACAAGGAGTATATCACAGATGACACATTACTGAGCATAAATCGCATGTAGAGGACCGGACTGACCCCTCATAGACTTATAATAATACTAATGTATGTTTATGTGCCCCTCCACAGTCTTATTAACCGATTGGTTTGGTCTTAATCCTTAGTCGAAAAATTATGAGCACGTCCGTGGTAAGATTTAAACAAGTCCTTCTGCATTATTACATATGGAAAACTAAAATTTTACAGGTTTGTCAATGAAATCAACTTATTGATTAGTCAATAAGTTATTTCTTGAATTGAGTGGCCGGTGTGTTGACAAGATTAAGCACTGCAAGAAAAGAAAGGGTGAAATAACGTTTGATAGGCTTCAAATTGATATCTTCTTGGATTGGTAATTTGAACAGTAGTCACAATTATTGACGTGAACTGTTGCTATTTTGGGGGGGGGCATAGGGGCTAAAGATAAAGTCTGGTGGCTGACTGGGCTCCCTCCCTGTTCCAGTGCTGGAGTAGTTTGATGGACGTGGGAGGCTGTTTGCCAGGCGCTCCCTGCTATACTCAGTCATGTATGTCTTGACACATGGAACCCTGGTCTGTACATAGTGCCTGCTGTCAGGTGTGAGTGTCGTTATGTAGCTTGGACACTGAGTGAAGGGAATGTCTTGTCTTTTTTATACCTGTCAGTTTCTTTTTTATTTTATTTTTTTTTGAACACAGGAGAGTCTTGTTGAATCAAAGGTGGGGAAAAAGCGGTGCAGCCCGGGCTGTGCGTGATGGACAATGTTTATTAGTTAGTGCCTACACGTTGAGAAGACTAACAACCCTGCCTACAAACAGGCAATATATTGTAGATTATCCATTGGGGATTGGAACAGAAGGCTGCCACTCTGGATCAAGAAGACTTGTCCCTCGTGTCTGGTTGGAGTAATACTCTCAAGCCAAAATCAATGCCTTCAGCGCTGGCTGTGTTCGCCTGCCGACCCAACTCGCACCCATTCCAGGAGCGCCATGTGTACCTGGATGAGCCAGTTAAGATCGGCAGGTCTGTGGCTCGGTGCCGCCCGGCCCAGAACAATGCCACCTTCGACTGCAAGGTCCTGTCCCGGAATCACGCCCTGGTCTGGTTCGACCATAACACCAGCAAGGTAAGTTAGGACCGTAACGATGAGCAGATGTTTAATTAGTTTCCTCCAGGTTTTCTGATGATTTTGGTGTAAATCTTCACACATATTGCTTGTGAACATGTTGTGAGCCTCTGCAGTAACTTTTGAGCTGAAATTTAACAAGTATCCACCTCAAAATGATTCATGATTCTTTTTAAAATTGTCCTAAAGGCACGTTCTCTGCAGCAAAATTGTTAACTCTTGATTAGCCCTGAACTAACTCGGTTTGTTTTGTGGAGTGTTGCTTTTTGTTGATATATTCAACACTCCACTTGGAAGGCAAACATAATCCCAATAGAGCACAGGAAATGTTCCTAAAACTCAAGGGATTATGGGTAGTAGAACACATATGGTGTTTCTCATGCTAGGAAAGTGGGTAAAAATGAGCAAAGCAAAATGTGGGATGTGAATGTTTTGATGCCTCACAATTAGATTTTGATTCAGAAACTATTCTTGACTCAAAAATCAATGGTGTATTCGGTACATAGAGCTGTAGGCTTTCAGCGGCTTTTGGAAAATTTCTGTTATCGCTTCTCACTTCGGCCTTTCTAGTTTCATTTTATTTTTTTGCACAATAGCAAAAAAGTAACAACATAGTTAAAAAAAAAAGCAATATGCAGGAATAGCCTAATGCAAAAAAGGTAATATAATGTTAAGAAACCATTGTATACAGATTATTTAAAATGAAACACACACATACAACACAACACATAAAAAACTATGAAATATTGAATGTAAAGAAGAGTGAAAAGACAAGAAGAATATAAAACAGCAGCACATAGTACTACCTAACTATATATTCTACACCTCTAAGTGAAATTAATACTGATGATGTTTATACCACATATCACACTAAAAGCACAACTGTAACTTTCAGCATAAAAATGTGTCTAAACTTCATGGCACCTGTTGTAAGTCCTATGACTTTGTGCACAAACTCTGTCCTTAAATTTAACTCTGATCTTTGCTCTTGTTTTCTGTTTCTACTCTAAATGAACAACAGTGAAGGTTAGGATGTAGCTTATATCATAACAGGGACGGGACACTCAGATTTCCCTCACACATGACTTGAGAAGGCTCTTAATCATTTAGTAATTTTCAGTGATTGTTTGTTTTTCACTAAAAATCAAGTAGTATTATAAGCATATTTAGGTGATTATCAGGTCAGGGTATAAAGTATAAACTTTGGTGCATCACCAAAAAAGATACACTCAACATAATTTAATAATCCTTTAACACTGACATAATAACAATAATTTCCTTGGCTGTAATAGGCTCATTGATGTATGTTAGCTTAGCCATGATAGTCCTCTCTCCCTGTACCATGGCTGCTGTCAGAACAACAAATAAGATGTCCACAAAATCAATACACTCTGTCTGTTAGACATTTCCACAAATTTTAAACATAAAAATCTCATATTTTGCACTTTTCTGGGTTTTATTTGAAGTTGCAATATCTGGATACCAATGCTTTGGTTAGGTATTTATATATCACAATAGACCTAAATTACATTTATTATGATATGGGACCTGTTAAGGATATTGTCAATATCACATGAACCATGGGCTGAATGATATTAAGGAAAGCAATTCAGTGCACATCATTTTCAAGCATCACAGACCATGCCACTAGCACAACGGGGGTGGCTGTAGCTCAGAGGTAGTCGTCCACCAATCGGCTCCTCTGGGTTCCATTTCGGTTCCATGCCGTTGTGTGGGCAAGATCCTTAACCCTGATTCACCTCTGATGGGCGTGTACCATCGGTGTGTGAATGAATGGTAGTTTCCTGATGTGCCGGCAGCATTGCACGTATCGCCACTGCCATCAGTGTTTGAATGGGTGAATGAACACTTGTAGTATGAAGTGCTTTGAGTGGTTGAAAAGACCAGAAAATTTACTATAAATGCTGTGTGCAAATGTAAGATTAAAAAAAAAGTCCAGATTTGTCCTTAAATGTAGTCCTATTTATTAACCAGAAACATGCTATACACAGAATACTTGGAGGCCTTGAGCAATGGCAGTTAATAATAATAATAACTAACGAACTAAAAGAGCCATCTATGTCTTAACTTGAACATAAAAAGATCAGTGAGACGGCATATATGAGTAAAATAGTTGACTGAAACCAAACCTGTTCAGCTTTTGATTTAAAGTAATAGATCATTTAGGCCTCTATGTACTTACTGTAAGTTATTCTTATACATTTTCCCCCATTCCTTGTATATTATTATGCAGTGTTTTACTTAAAAAAACAAAAAAAAAACTTGCGTGTTTAAGGTTAATCCGCAAATAAACACAAAAATCAACGAGTCACATTTGAGAAGTTGAAATATTCTGCATTATAATACGGTGACAAGGTTATAAATTAATTTATTTCATTTCATGTAATGACCCGTATTTTTTAGTGAAATAAATAAACAGTGGCTGTCAGGGCCTGAATTCAGACTGATTCGTTGCAGGTGTCTATTGAGAAGCGTCCATCCAGAATAGACTTAATCCTTATCTCTGACTCCAACCCGTTATTTTCTTGAAATCCGCAGGTCTCCGATCCAAAGCAGAGGGATCAAATCCACATCGTAGCATCTGTCGTCCTGTGGCTTCGGTGCGTCTGCAGATTCTCTGTAGAACAGGTCGAACAGGCTGAGACAGCCATGGGATTACCCAGCTTTGTGGCATGCAGGGACTTTGAAAAACCCTGTGTGCATTTGTGTGTGCACACAGCAGAGGCTATTTATAACGACACCGGTCGCGTCATCCTTTCCTCTCTTTAGGGATATATGCGCTTCCACTGACACACATATTTTTTTCAGCATTTACAAATTAAAAAAATGGAACAGAGGATCAATTATTATTGGTAGTGATGAATTAAAAGTTATTTATGACTCTAAAAAGGGAATTGCTGATAGTTTTTAATGAGATAAACAATTTTTGCTAACTAAATATTAACTCATATCAATATTAACTCAAAATAACAAGTCTGGTCATAGACTGATAACTGATTTGCAGCAATAGAGCTGCAACTAACATATTTTGATAATGATTAAACTATCAATTATGCATTAATTAATTAATCTATTAGTTATTTGCTTCATAAAATGTAAAATATTTATCACTGTTACCAAAATAATGTAGTAGTTGCCAACTAATTGACTAATTGTTGCAGCTCTCCATTACAAACACAAAATATATTTAAATACATTCAAATCAGAGGAATTGGGTAAAGGCTGGAAAAATGTGAAGGGCTCTATATTGACACACTCTCATTTTCTTAGACGCACAGGAATTAGGAACATAGACTAGTCTTGCCTAACCAATACCTTACAACTGAAGGTTCCTCTTGCAGTAATCAGTTTGTCACATGAATCTGCAGTTTTACTTTCACCTAACAGCATGTTGAAACAGAGTTTGATGTAAGTTTGGTGACTGACGGCGTGTTGGCCTCCTGCTGTTCGTTTAGCATGCAAAGGTAGAAGAAAATCAAGTGAAAGCCAGCGTAAATATGTTTTACTACACATCGTAACATTGTCTCTCCGATGGCCGTGACGCTCTGCAGCCTTCACCACCTCCTCGTCTGTGTGAGGTGAAGCTGCACTAAAGAGAATCAGGTGATTGATGAACCAATCCGTCAGCTCAATGATCCGGCAGATTGTCGTGTTGTTGATGTGATCATCAGAGCAGAGTGTGCTGTCCTACTGGAAGTCTGGAGGAGACAAGTCAAAGTCCTTGATGCTTTTTATTTTGAGTGAGTTTTCAGCACTACCTGGTGTTTTATGTCACTGAATATGTTCAGTGGTTGTTAAGACAGTTTCAAGGTTTTGTGCCCAGACAGAAATGTGATTCGGGATAGAGAACTGTAGGATCCTATGATTTCAGTGATCATGGAATGGAATCGTTGGAATTGGCTTTCAAAATAATGCAGAAAATAATGCAGAAACTCCAACAACAAAAGCTTAAAAATGCAACACAAATCCCAAAATACAGAGTTTTATAGTATGATCTTCTTTTCAATGAGTGGACATTAATTCCCCTCAAAAATGCTGCAGTTTACAAACAGCCTGGTATAAAACTGTGACAGTTGTGTTAAAATAATTGTGATCTTGTTTACTTATTTAATTATATTTGATTAGTTAACTCTTAAAATACAGAAAATACAGAGCTGGGCAGTTTCTGAATGATTCTGCTTCTCTGGTGATGTGATGTTTTTAGTTTTTGCAGCTCTATGAATGGGGCGGGATATGACCTATGCCTGAGCAATATCAATAAATACCATCAATATCCACATCATTATTACACTAAGAAAAATGTAAGTATGATTGTTTCACTTGAGCTTAAATCAAAATTATGCTCCTCAACTCATAAACACCATGTTTCCCTTGATAATGGAACTGATTGAATCGAAAGGCTATTCAAATATAGTTTAATATACAGTGGTAACATTCAACCTTTATTCATAACCCTCATCCACTGATACAAAAATATATCAATATATTTTAGTGATATCGCTGCCTCTATATTTACGTATTAAAAGTTGTTAAGCTCTAACATATTCCTGTTAAAACTGTTGCCTTGATGCTGATGGCTGAATGAAGGATGAACTAATTGGCATAACACAGCTGTTGGGATGAATATCTGAAGGGCCCTTAAAAAAAACGAATGAAATGTGTTCTTATTTAAGCAGAGCGGAAAGGACGGAAAGGTCAGATTAGACCCAGCTGCTTCTCTCATAATCCAGAAGGTCCCGGGACCTCGGTCTGTGCTTGAGAAGCACAGATTCAGACAACTCAACAGCCTCCAGACAGTTTCTCAAACAGCACTGCAGTCAAGTAGATTTTGTCAATGCTCTGTCAATAACAGTCGCCTACTTCTTTCCTCCAGAAATGGGATCAAAGATGTCGTGACTCCCTGGTGTGTATATAATTTTTGGTTGACAAGACTACTCCTACGTTTTTTTCCCATTTATAGTTTATCATTCATGACTGCTACAGCAACTACGTGTCAAGCTCTGCTGAAGTTTGTTTACATTCCGTGAAGCAAGATAAAAGATATATAACCGTGTGACTGGCTGGAAATATTAAAAATGCTGGGTATGAGTTTGTTTTTGGACATGTAACAGTGGAGGATCCTTTCCTTCAAAGCAGCCCCAAAAACCTTTCAGCAGCAGAATGTTACACACATAATTAGGGCTGGGTACCAAAACTGCTGTTTTAGTGCTGACAGCCAGAAACACTTAAAAACAACTATTAAAATGATCAAAAACACATTGATGAATAATATTGTTGCACAATATGACATAAGCATGAACGCAGGTACTGTTGTTTTTGTCCATACAGAGAAAATACATGAGGGCACTAAATGTCTATCAGTCTGCTCCCAAATACAGTCCAAGAAATCTAATGTTCTCCACTGTTTCACTGTTTGCTAAAAACTAGAGCAGTCAAATGATTAGTTTCCAGTTATTAAAATAATAACCAACTACACAGGTCTTTCTGTGATTCCAGTTTCTCAATTGTGAATATTTTCTAAGTCCTCTGATTTAAAAAAAAAAAATAAAAAAAATAAAATAAAAACATATTTAAACATATTTTGGTAGTCATCTATTGGTCAGAACAAAAATAAACATTTGTGGTAAACAGTCTCTGTAATTCAGTTTTTCCACTTAGTTATCTAGCTGGTCATTTATTCGTCCGATGAGTGTATAATATATGTGCAAAGATTAGCCAAATTCTCTTGTTCCAGCTTCTTAGATGTTTTTCAGCTTTATTTTTTTTATAATAGTAAACTCTGGGTTGTGGACTGTTGATCTGGACACAAAAAAATCATTTTTGATAGAATTTTCAGTACAGTTGCAACTCATGACTATTTTGATAGTCCAAAAATATATAATAAATATATATTGTCTTTAGGTTGTTGAATGTGGCCCTCACAAAAAGTTGAATCTTCAGCTCTGGGAAATGAAGATCGACTATTTACACCATTTTATGAACCAAGCAACTAATTGATTTATTGTTTTGTATCAATAAATTGGCTATCAAAATAGTCATTAGTTGCAGTCGTACTGAAAATTCAATCAAAAAATGTCAGCACAGTGTGGTTTATTCTCCTAGAAGACATAGTTTCATGTCAGCGATAACTAGACGCTAGATGCTAATCTGTAAAAACAACTGTCGGTGTCCACGCTTCAATCAGTTTTACTGACTGTTACTTGACAAAGTATACAATACTTAAAATTCACACATCAGAATCGGCAACACTTCATCAGGTTTGGTCATTCGTCTGTAGAGGATTTAGAGTTGAGAGGAGAAAAGAATGTAGGGGAAACCCAGACTGAGTCTGAACTGTGAATGAACAGTCTTCTCAGGTTGAAGCCACATGATTTAACAGGTGAAACAACCATTCAGCAAGTAGAAACCTGTGCTGAATGTCCCTCCCTCCTGGTGAAAACGAGCCTCACTGGACTATCATAAAAATGCAAAAGCCTCTGCAGTTATATCAACGACAAATATGAAGTGACCTCAGATTTGTAAAGTTTGTTTATAGTAGAGTTGTGCTTTAAAGCTGAACAGCTTGGCAGCTGGTGTTGTGGTTTCCTTTTTCCTTCTGTATCTATAGCTTAAGGGATGGAAATGTTGGAATGTTGTTCCATCTGAAAGACGGAAACATGCAATGTAATATGTAAACATACATCAGCATTACAAGCTTATACACACCATAGATGAGCCACTGTATTGCTGGAGGCCTCAGGTGGGCCAGTTGTCCTCTGAAATGGAGAATAGTCTCCCCACTCTTTGAATATTTCTTTATTTTATTTTCTTAAAGAAAATACATGTCCATTCTAAGCTCCCACTGCAAAATTGTACAACTTCACTGTGCCTGCTCACTGTAGTAAAGTTCAGAATATAATTATTAACTAGCAATCCAGGAGCTAACCAGCACATAGTTTAAATACAGCTCTTATCAGCACTGAAAGGTAGTAGGTTAACTTCACTGCTGAAAGGTATTTTGATATTGATATTAAGATTTTTTTTCATATTGATAGAGGCAACCTAAATTAATGGATCTTTGCTGTTAATATCTTGTGCAATGCACTTTAAATTATTATTGTTACTATTGTTAATTATATAATTGGTAAAATATTATATACAAATAAACTTATCTTGCCTTAATCAGGACAACGCAACACTTGTGCCAACATCAGGGTAATTGCTATAATATCACCTGTAAACTAATCATTCAGGCAAGCAGGCAGAGCCGTGCTGACAGCAACGCAGAGCTGTTGTCTGGTATCACTATTCCACAGCATGGTACTGGCCTCAAAACTGAATACCAACATAGCACAGGAACGCCGTTATGCAGACAGGACACAGCTCTGTAACTCTCTTTATGTCTCAGTGCGAGTGTGAAGGAATAAGACACTGTTGGCTGGAACGATGACAGTGTGTGTGTGTCCATGTGTCTGTGAGATTCTGTGTGTGTGTCCGTGAGATTGTGTGTGTGTCCCTGAGATTGTGTGTGTGCCTGAGTGATTAGTTTATTATTTGATATTATAGCAATTACCCAGATTTTGGATATGACATGGCACAAGTGTCGTGTTGTCCTGATCATAAAGACTGGATTAAGGCAAGATAAGTTTATTTGTATATCATATTTTACCAACTATATGATTTAAAGTAACAATAATATAATTTAAAGTGCTTTTCACAAGATATTAACAGCAAGGATGCATTAACCTAGGTTTCCTCCATGTCGAGCTTTTCACAGCTGGTCTATTTTGTAACATGTTGCTGCTATGTGGCTCCAACAACAGGAAAAACTACATGTATGTACTACAATATGGTGTGCATTTCCACTCTTTTTGGGATTGATGGTGTTAAAACCATTTTCAGTTCAACACACGGTTTTAATATTATCTAACTGGAGTTTTTCAACTAAGTTGACAGTCAGCAATTAATCTTTCCTTTAGAGCCTGTGTAGACATTACTGATGTACAATATAATTAAAATCACAACACTCAAACCTGCAATCAAAATCTGTTTTAGATATACTTTTTAATACGCCTATGGGGAACAGAAACTTTCTCAGAAGACTAGTTTTACTGCAAGTTAAACTTTGATTGTTGTTAATTGTGATGTTGATATGAAACTGTTGAATATTCACAGGTTTCAGTGTATGTGAAGAATGCTGCTACGAGCAAATAGAAAGAGGGGTTTATCACTCAGCATGAACATATTCCTGCAGCAGAGTGTGTGTTTCCTTGAAAGGCATGTGCGTGCGTGCGTGCGTGTGTGTGTCACAGATTCCAGCTGCCTATTTTCAGCTCTGTCACTGGAGGTCTAAATGGAAGTCTGGGGGAAAGACAACAAGGAAGTGCAGCAGCTACTGTCTTCCAGTGTAGATTATCTAGTAGTTCATTAGACAAAACTTAAAAATGTTTCTTAATGTTAGGATTTGCTTCCTCTGTTTGTCTTTTACTTTATCTTTGGACTTTTGACTACTGGATAGACAAAACACACATTTGACATGATTCAGATTTTGGACTAAACAAAACATTTTGAATAATCAAACAAAGAAGTTCCTGAACTTGGTCACTCTTGTGTGTGTGTGTGTGTGTGTGTGTGTGTGTGTGTGTGTGTGTGTGTGTATAATACACACACACACAAGAGTCTTCTATAATAGTAAACTGATGATCTTTGGGTTATGGACTGTTGGTCTGGAAATACCAAGAAAAGACATTTTAGGGTGAATCTTCAGCTTTGGGAAACTGATCAACATATTACAAAATTTTAAGAACCAAACAACTAATTGATTAAATGTGTCAGTAATCAATAGATTATTAAAATAGTTATTTTTTGCTATTAAATGCCAACATGATCAATCAGTGCCCTGCTACACTACTGTGTGATTTCATACGTAATTGTAGCATGTATTAAAAGGTATGTTTTTGAGACTATTTGGTATAATTTGTTTAAGATTGAACAGATAACTAGCTTCAACAGAACATTCAATTGCTTAAGCAACTGTTGCAGTGTTTATTAGAAGTAGTGTTGCTGATTCAATTGGTTAACATTGATTTATATAAGCCACATGTTAAAAGGTAGCTTTCTGTGTTCTGATGCCTCCTCTCAGCTCTCTGAGGCAGATGGTGTCGACAGCATCCTTCTTTCTGTCTGAGGATAAATTGAAAGCTGAAGACTCTGTATAAGATGCATCATCAGACAAACGACAAGCCGGTTTACCTGCCAGAGTTTATTTGGTTAAGCTGAGCCTGAGTCCATTTCTTTTTTTTTTTTATGATTTTGTGATGACGATTGGCTGGATAATGTTATGCAGTTATCGGTATGGTAATGTTTTCTGTTTTTTAATGTGTTCATGGACACCACCTGTTTTAGCAGCCAAACACATGTTAAATAGGGGTGCAGCTAATAAGTTAGTAATAAGTAAGTACTATATTTATAAAAAAAAACATTAATAATCTGATGATTCTCCCTCTATGTCTCTATGAATGAGATAACTATGCATCTGTGCTTCATATGTAGATGTTGAAAAATATCACAGTACTATCAAAAATTAAAACTCCAATATATGAGCACAGTCAACCTCTGTGTCAGCCAAAAACATTTAAACAGTTCTAGGAACCAGATGATTTGTGTGATTGAGTCCAGTTCAGAATTGACCAGTGTTAGTTATTCAGTTTCCACCCTAACAGGTCTGGTGTCCCTCTTTTCTTTGTTCTACAACAGTGTTAATCTAATAGATTTGTCATATCAGCCGTGGTCCACTTCATTCAGTGTAGCCAATTCATTCATTATTAAAATAAGCAGAAAATGTCATGCCTTAGTTCCACTTCTGTGGTGTGACTGATCCTTCAACCCCCAGCTCATAAAGGAGCCTCTTCATGTCACAAACTGTTCACACCAACGTTCTAGCGGAGCTTTGTTTGTGCTCTGATCTTCCACTTGGCCTTTTATTTAATATGTATTTATTGTACTACTCTACTTTACACTATTCCTATAGTATATTACCTGTACTACAGAGTAATAATTTCATTCCAGTTTCAGTTTACCTAGTCCCTGCTGCTTTGTTTGCTTCCCTTTTTACTGCAGTGGACCTACTTTCTTTTTTATAAAGAAAAATATTAGAGGCTCATTTTCTATTCATTATATATATTTTTTAAGTTTAGACTTTTTTCTAGAATGATTAAAAATGTCCCTTTTCTAAATCTGTCCTAACTCACCCAACATTCTTATAGTGACAAATATATTGTTCTTCTTTCTAACCAAAGAAAGTTATCTCTATATATGTATGAAAGACCGACATTTTCAGACTGGCAACAGGTGGATCAGAAACAGAACTCTGCAATTTTATAGATGATCTGAAAATATGGCTGAAAATATGGGAATGATTTTCATCACTCTTCAAGGATTAAATGAGTGAAAATACAAAATACACCTGCTATACTGATTTGCATCCCTCAAAACTATAATCGTTGTTAGTGATGCGCATAAAAGCTCTAACACTGATCTTAAATAAATAAGTAGTAAAAGTTCTGTCGCTAATGCAGTCAGAAATATTTTCCAATAATCTGTATTTTCATTATATCTACCCTCATAGTGCATTAAATCAAAAAAGAAAAATACATCACAATGGTCAGAGGTGTATTAGATGCTTGGAACTGAGGTCTGAACGTTGTTATTACTGTCACCAAGATCTTGGTGACAGCTGATGATACAATGCAGTCATGAGTATCACATAACCGTCTTATGATGAATGTGTTGACTTTAGACTGTGCACAAGAATGCAGGAAAAACCTAAGATGTCATTGGATAAAATTGTATTCTAAATAATGTGAAATCCTGTAGAGAATACATGTAGGACACAGGAGGAATGATCCCATTGAAGTATTTTTGGTTACAGTTAAACTTGCCACGTCTGTTTGAGTGATTTTCATAAATACAGACTTTACATGTCAGCTGACTGCTACTATCCCTGTGTGTGTGTGTGTGTGTGTGTGTGTGTGTGTGTGTGTGTTAGTGTGTGTGTGTGTGTGTGTGTGTTAAACCAAATTGTTGTCATGTGTTGACCTGCTGACTAGTTAAGTGGTTGTTGTGTCTCCTGGCTGCGAGGTGATGCTTTGCACTGTTCTTTTTGGAGGATAGAAGGCAAATTAAAATCTAAACACAATTACATAGTCTTGGTTTAGCTGACAGTAATAAGGGAGGGGACACGGAGAGAACAGGAGGAGGAGGACACAGAGGGATAAAGGGACTCAGTGTTTCACCCAGAAATGTTCAGTCAGTGGGCAGAAGCGGAGCAGGAATGTTAGTGGTGGTGAATATTAGTTGAAAGTGGATATGGAAAAAGTTTATCAGAAATGATGTATTCACATATAGACTCCTGTCAAATCCATCAGCGTAGGGATGTCCCACAAATGTAATAAACCACAAATGTAATATAGATCTGCAGCTTTTAATGCAATAATCCCACTAACTTTATAACTTTACCACAAACATAATATGTAATTTCCTGCAGCCGTGACAATTATTTGCAGTGATTAGTTACCGGGAAATCTTCCGATTTTCCACAAATGTCATATATTACTTATATGATCAGAATCTGTCAACTCTTAACATCTTAAATGGCAAATGACATTTTCTTCCCATGTATTCTTGTCCTTTAGGTTCTTTCCTGTTTTGACTGTTGTTATTAAATGGCGAATGTAATTGTGATTACAGTTGCAGGAAATTACATATTAAGTTTGTTGCAGGCGACTGCAGTTAAATTTGTGGTAAAGTTATTACATTTCTGGGATTACTGCATTAAAAGCCCCAGCTTGTTGCTGTGCTGTGCTCTAATGTAAAATAATAATAACCTCCCTGTTTCGAAATCAAGAATATTTTTCAGAGACCTTTACATATAAGATGATCCCAACTTTTCCATAATTTCTTTTTCTAAATGTTGTGTTGGTTCAGGGTTTGGAAGCTGCTCAACATCTGAATGCACCACATCAGCAGACCTTTTAAATGAATAGACATTGAAGTGATTTTCATACAAACCTGAAACCAGTGGCTGCTGTTGTTGCATAACTGTTAATGGGGCTGGAGATTAATCGCTAATGGATGTAGTAGGAGAATCAGTGGGATGAACATAGTCACAAAACTACAGATGAGTTAGAGCAAAAGTGATGTAGCAGCAGACAGAAAGATGTTTAAATTCCATCTCGATTAAGGCATATATGAAACTCATACTTCTATATAAATGAGATCAGGAAAGTTTTCCTAGTCTAATTGTGTGGAATGTAGTATTTTTCTTCTTTTCTTCTTTTTTTTTTTCTCTTACCTTACTGCCCAAATTTCAGTTCTTTTAAGTGATGTGGACTGGACAAAAAAAATGACATTACCTTCACTCTTAAACTTTGGAAAAAAGTGATCAATATTTGACACCATTTTATGAACCAGACAACTAATCGATTAATCCTTTTGTTAATCCAAAGATCAATTGGTTATCAAATTATTTGTTAGTTGGAGCCCTAAGGACACTAGGTGGCTAATCAATGGCTAATTGTAGTTCTAAAGTGAAGGCTGGGTAATGCTGCAGACCCAGGTAAAGAGCAACTCCCCATTTTACATACGTTTGCAGGGGGACAAAAAAGGTTTTAGTCAGCCACCAATTGGTCAAATTCACACACTTAAAAAGATCAAATAGTCCTGTAATTTTCATCATGGGTACACTTTAAATATGACAGACTGAATGGGGGGGAAGAAAATATGGGAAATCACATTGTAGGATTTCTTATTAACTCATTTGTAAATTTCTCTGTAAAATAAAAAAAGTATTTGGTCACAAACAAGCAAGATTTCTGGCTCTGACAGACCAGTACTTTACAGACTTGTAGTGTTAATGTAACCTGTTTGAACCTGTTATCAGTGTAAAAGACACGTGTCCACAACCACACAGTCGCACTCTACTATGGCCGAGACCAAAGCCTGTCAAATGACACTGCAAACAAAATTCTAGACCTGTACTAGGCCTGATGAAAAAATAAATGGTGGGAGAATTTATTAGAAAATAGAGGACATACAAGACCACTGATAATCTCCCTCAATCTGGACAAGGTCACTCTCTCGCTCACTCTCTCTCTTTCTCTCACGTGGGGGAGGTGCGAGGCATTTGTTTTTTTAAGGCAGGCTGCCTTGTCTGTAAAGCACTAAAAGTGGACATTTGTTGTGTTTACCTAAAGTAAAAAAACTAAATAAACAGACTAGTTGTGATCTAGCAAAAACCCACTATGTGCTTGTGGCAATGAATAAAGGATTTCCTGTGTGTTTCACAATAACAAATGTTTTGGGCTTGAAAACTATATTTTGGAGATCAAACACTGTCTGAGATCAGACATGAAGAGAAGTGGGAACCTCTGTGAAGGCCTCATAGTAAGATTTGTACCCACAGGACTCATCAGCCAGCACATTCCACAATGTGCCAACCACTGTTTGGAAGGACCGACCTGCTGTTTTTCATGGTTCAGCCTCAACTAAGAGTCTTACTAATTGACATCTGAGAATATATAGTTGGTCCAATTCAGAGAAATTTGTTCTCTATTTTGATAATTGATTGTCTGCATTTTTAAGAAGAAAATTTCAATATTCTCTGATTTGATCTTCCCTTCGATTATTTTTTGCTTCCTTAAGTCTTATTTAATTAACTGATGATTTTTGGGTTGTGGACTCTTGGTCTGGACAAAAAAAAACCAATATTATAGGTTCAATTTTCATCTTTGGAAAACAAACATCTTTTATAAGCCTAACAACAAATTGAATATTATTTTTTAATAATTAATAGATTAACTACCAGAGTCATTAGTTGCAGGCCTAAATGTGCTAAACAGTTTTTTTACTCTTCACTAACAAGTATTTTAATAGTCATTATTTAATCTAGCGATTATTGAAATGATTAACTGATTAGTTGTTTGGTTCATAAAATGGTGTAAAATGTTAGTTTCAGCCTGAGTGTGGCTAGTAATTCTTCTTTAGTGAGGATCCTCGTCAGCAACACGTGACAGTAAAAATGCTGTCAAACTAGTCATGTCAGGTCAGATGAGAGATGTTTGACAGACAGACAACTCTGTCGTGTGTGTGTGTGTGTGTGTGTGTGTGTGTACGTACATAAGCGTGAGGAATGTGATGCATAGTGTGTGTGGTGTTGCTGGGTGAAAAGCTCTATAGTTAGGTCCCTCCCTCCCTATCTCCAGGTTACCATGGGGACAGGAGGTAACTGTCAAAGTGTGTGGTGTAGTGTGGTGGGGAGCGCCTGTAGCTCTATCATCAGCTGTGAATCGGTAGCTTTTCATAGCACACTGCACTCAGATAAACAGTTAAGTGAGTCCTCCCGTGTTTGGTGTTTCGCCTTTTTTCCTTCAGTCCTTCTTCCTCCTCCTCAGCACTCAGGCTGTGTCTTTCTAGTAGATGGACAAAACTGTTCAGTTATGGCGGAGAGCTGAGAGCTGATGAATGAAACTCCAGGAACAACAGACAGACAAGCCTGAGACATCCACATCAGATCGTTTCAACTGCGTCTGCATGCGTCTCATGTAATTTGCAGCGTACTGTATCTGTTGTTTGTATCTTCGCTTGTGTTTGAACGTTAGCTTAATCCTCGTTCATCTGTTCACATGTTTTGTCAAGCTGTCTGTGTGTGTTAAGTTTCCTGTCTTGACATCCGCATGTGTGTGTTTATATTTTCCTGTGTTTGAGTAATTGCCTTCCACTTGTGTTTGCTGAGTGATGTATGAATGAAAGAAACTGGGTTGTTGATGTAATTCTCGCAGTGAGTTGTGTTCTGTCGTGGTTGATGTTGTCATCGTATCTAAGTGTTTAAGTGCTTGCAAGTCAAGAGAAAGGTTTTCATTGTATATTTCTGGGCTGTGGGATCACAAGAATTAAATTATGAACAACATGCAGTCTTACGTTCTGATGGGAGAAAAGCAGTGATGAGGTTATTGTGAATGAAAGCACAAATACATTAAAAAAATCAATCAAATATGACAAGTAACCTTTTTATCAACTGTGTAAGCGTACGCCAGGTTTACATTTATAGAGTGGATAGTGAGTCAGTCAGTATTATTGACAATTTCTCCCTATTGGCCAATTGCAGTACTGCAACAAAAATCCCTTGCAGCAAAGGAAACTTCTTCCACTACAATAGGTTTGTCTCTGCTGTCCGTATGGGACAGTAAAGTATAGATCGGTTTGGGTCGGGAATGGGAATCTTTGTGTTTTCATGATGTGAGGGAGCTCAGACTACACAGGACTCCTCCTCTAGGATACCGTACCTGTGTGCTAGGTATCCCAACCAAAAGGCCAGGACAAAAACCTATTTTAGCTTATGTCAGACTGTGTGAGCCCAAAATTAAGAAACACTAGTTTTAGAGCTGCAATGACTAGTTGATAAATGAATCGTCATCTATTAATTTAATTGCAAACTTTTGCTAATTGATTATTCAGTTCAAAGGGAAAATGTCCAAAAATGGCTTGCCTCTTCTGTCTTTCAACAACTGATACTTCAGGCTGTGTTAGGTGTAGATGGCAACACCTAACTTTCCCCAAAGCTGAAGATTCAGCCTAATATATCTTTTTATTTATTTTTTTTGTCCAGACCACAACCCAAAGTTCTTTAGTTTACTATTATAGAAGACTAAAGAAACCAGAAAATAAGACTCGAGAAGCTGGAACCAGAGGTGTTTTCTTCTTAAAAATGTACTGAAATCATTATTCATTAATCTAATAGTTGCCATCTTACATCATCATCATCCTACTAGTGTGGCCCTGCACAAACCACCACACTGTGTACAAAGTGGTAAACTATGTTAGACATCAGGAAATGACTCCTACACTTGCAAAGTAATAACTTTGCAATGGTGGTATTCTGGGGCAGATCTTGGTGGTTGTCACATGACATACCCATTACTATAGAATTCAAACATCTACTGACATTCATGAAGTTTCATACAAAGTTGTAGCGAAATTCCTATTGTCATTGTCCAGAGTCCTATGTTCCTCACATGCTTTGTTTTATGTCAGTTCTACCTGCAGGACACTAAAAGCAGCAACGGGACGTTCATCAACAGCCAGAGGTTGAGTCGTGGCTCAGAGGAGAGTCCGCCCTGTGAAGTCCTCTCTGGAGACATCATCCAGTTCGGTGTCGACGTCACTGAGAACACACGTAAAGGTACAGACTTGTATTTAGTATATTTACACTAGCAATGGGCATCAATTAACCACAATCATTATTGGATTACACACGAAATCCAATGATGAATTCAAAACTAGTGTATAGCACACCTTTATTTTGAATGAAATGCCATACTATTTGTTGTGCAGGTATTTTTACTGTAATTTTCTTTTTTTTTTCTTTTTACAGTAGCAGTTAAATAAACTATTTAGTGAGCAAAGCAGCAGCAAAAGACAAAATAAAAGCCACTAAGCAATGGATGTTTTCAGTGATGAAATAATAAATACTGCATGAGCACATGAAGAAATGATTGGCAGTAATAATAATAAATGTTTTTTTTCTTTTTCCATTCTTTGCTAAGCCCAACATGGCATACAAGTATGATAAATATTGTTATTATAATTTAAGTAGAACATGTTTTATACTTAAGGAAATTGAGTAGTATTCTGAGTGAGGGTCAGAAGTGGTTGATTAAAATGAAGCCTTTTCTTCCCTTCTGTGATGATGCATAAATTGAAATAATACTTTACCATAATTAGACTGGACTAACCCTGAAGGGTAACTTAGGGTTTATTTATTTAAGGTCAAAGACTTTATACTGTAGACATGCAAAGTGCAGCGCAGTTATTGAGGTCAAATTTTCAGCTCCACTAATTTCATAGGTTTCATACTGGAAACCCAGCGGCCAATTCAGCTGCTTTTGTAGGTTAATCTCTTTTTCCACCAAGACTCCAGTCTGCACATCACATCTCTAAACCACAGAATTATATAGATTTACACAGAATGATATTAAATAGAATAAACACCAGATTAATGCAAATTTAAGATAATATTCTCAAAGCAGTCGTGACTCCTAGTAGACAATTCAATGAGACAAGTCTCATCTGGATAAATCGCCTCTGGTTTGCTTAGTCTGAGTTTAGCTCAGGGCAGATTATATGCTGCTTTTGGAACCTGATCTTCACATCATTCAAACAAATCCCTGGATTTCTTGCTTCTGCACTTCATGACATTTTCTTCTAAAAAAGAAATAAATTAATGAGTTGAATAATCAATTATGAAAATAGTGCGGTAACTGGTAATTAGACCAATTGTTGCAACTCTACAACATAAAATTACACATTTTTGCATATGGACCAAATCAGTGAGTTTCAAAATATCCTAATTTTTATGCTGAGGTATTTCATACAGAACTACTTGTTTAGAGCATAATGAGACTTTGGTTTGAAAGTGGTGGTGCGAGAGGTCACATGATTGTCCTGGACCAATAGTGACCAATACAGACCAGCGGCAGACTGGTTTAACTGATACAGAGGATTTCTCCCAAAAGCCTTCTAAAGTGGGACAAATGAATTTTATACAGTGCTTTATACATATTCACAATTCATATTGTCTACATCTGGATCAATTCATAATCTTGAAAAAAGTCGGACAAATGAATTTTAAACAGTGCTTTATACATATTCGCAATTCATATTGTCTACATCTGGATCAATTCATAATCTCGAAAAATGGATTTTATTTGTGGTTTCCCCCATCTCTAATTTGGCAAACAAAAATCTCTTTACCCATTTAAGGAGTAGTTCTGCATGAAACGCCTCAGCATAAAAAAATAGGCAGGATATTTTTAACAAACTTTTGGTTGTATCATATGTCTTATGTGAACTAAAGATTGTGTAGTTTGCAAAGGTCGAAGGGAGATGATACACGATTCACCTTGCAACCTACAGGTGTAATTAGGTGTGTTGGGACAATAAAAACATGTTAATTGTTATAGACCACAGACAATTAAATGAACTGTAAAAATGGTAAAATATGACTGAGGTGAAGGGCGATTTTTTTAACTTTTTCGCTGTGGGCAATAGGCAATAGTGATGTCAGGTCTGTTTTCTCCAGTTTATCCCAACATGAGGTCAGCACTAAGGACGTTAACATGTGTGGTTTTTATCTGTCTGTGTCACCAGTCACTCATGGCTGCATCGTGTCAACAATCAAACTCTTCCTACCTGACGGAATGGAGGCACGCCGACGAAGCGAGTAAGAATCCTCCTTGGTTGTATTAATCACTTGCATATTTAATGGTTTCACACGTTTCTTCATAATTGGATGGTTTATTCAAAGATTGTGACTATGTAACTGTAACATAATCTGATGGTTATGTTATGATTGTAAATATTGCTGCTACCTTTAGTCTGCCTGCTTTTACACACACACACAAATTTCTGCTTGCATAGGGATTGTCAGTCCTGTCATGTTTTTAAATCTTTTATTAATAATAAATTTATTAATAATATTGTTTCACTGAAGCTCAGTCTTGACTGATAAACATCATATTTCCATTGATAATGGATCAATCATTGGATCAAAATAGTCATTTAACAAACCATAAATCATTTTTTCCTAGTTCCGTGGTTAAAAATAGATTAACAAAGATCAATAATTATCATAAATCACTGATATGGATTATATTTATATCAATAAGTTCTAGCTATATCACCTACATTTACATATTAAAGTAGACCATGAATAACAAAAAAGCTTTCAGTACTTCTAAGATAGAAATAGCAATAAGACTTATTTTTTTATACTCTTATGTAGTTCTTGTTTGTTTTATATTTGGGGGAAAAAAAGAATATTTTTCCAATAAGAGCAATAAGAAATTTTATTTTTGATTTATGATGACAATAGATATTCTATCATATTCTAAAATGCCCTCAAATAATAAAAAAACTAATAATGTAAATAAATAACTTGGAGGTTAATATAAATGTCACCAAAAGACTTTTTTATATCACCCAGGCGGTAGAGAATGAATCATATTGTATTTATGAACTATAATAGAGCCAATATTTAGTGTATAGGTGCATGTAAATGGGTTTCAGTTGACCAGCAGCTGACTCAGCATGAGACTTCCTACTGTACATGGACCCGTGTGTGTGTGTGTGAGATGAGAATTGCCATCTGCTGCTCTCTTGTTGTTGTTGTTCTGTCTAAAGATCACAGACGAGCAGTTTCTAACCTGCTGGCTGAAATAAAGTCTCCAGGTTCTGCTCTGCACCTGCTGTCTGTATTGGCACATTAGGAGTTTCTAAAACTCAATTCAATTACAAGTTAAAAAATAAAAATGGAAATTTGTTATGTTTACATAAAGTAGAAAAACAGACTTGTTGTCATGTGAGGCAACTTGTAGATAAAGACTTAAGCAAAAATGTTCTTGTTACTCCAGAGAATCAATCTAAACCTTCAACACATCAAGGCAGACATCATCTTTGTACTTATTTTTTGTTTGATATAGGGAATCTAATATTTCATTATTATAAGTTGTTTATTATTAATTTGTCATCAACATTACCTTTTGCACGGTGTGGAGACTAATCATTATAATTTAATTTGCTGATCATTTTCTCAATCATTCTGGTCTACAAAAGTGTGAAAACAAAATCTAAACAATGCTTTTACTGTGTTTGACCCAGCCGATAAATCTTCATTGCAGCTTTTAATTACACCGTCATAGACCTAAACGCCAATTACTTTCTCCAACAGGTCAAATTTAAATAAGTGGATGTGTTCCTTGATCTAGGGCAGTTTCACTTATTGTATTTAAAGCCTCATAAGTACAGCTTTGGAGAGATTAATGTGCAGCTAAAGCATAATTATTAATAGCAGTAGGGTAGTTTCTGCTCCCTGGTGTTTGCATTAATCATTTGGACATCTGACAACTAACAGTTTGATTCAGTGGCTGCACTGTGTGAACAAAATGTCTGGATAATATCTATGTCCTCTTCAAATTTGATTCAAATCTTATTTTCTAACTTTTGGAAACAGCCGATAATGCGTGACAAGCAGCCAGTTGCAGTTTCTTTGAAATGGCTGCAAACACTTCCTTTAAGACTTATGTATAAATAGGTGGCGTCAGAGTTTAAAAAAGAAAAGAAAGAGAAACACTGCCCAAACCCACACTAGGGTGTTTCCCATCTAATGCAAAACACCTGCTGTGACGCCACTGACAGAGGTGTGGCTAGCGAGTTTAGTGAAAGGGTGGCTGCCATGTGACTCAGTGTAATGTCATCCTTTTATCATTCACATGGGGACACGAAGGGTAGAGAACAAGACGAAAACTGACAATTCAGAAGTTACAGCAAGTTGTACATTTACGTTACTGTATTGTAGAGAATATTTGAATTAGTTTATTTTTAATTATATGAAAATCTGTGTTTGGTATTCAATGCCAAAAAACTCTCAATCCACAGCCCATATTCATACACAGAACCTTTTAAAGGAGCTTTTGTGAAGTTGTGATGTTACAACTATAGTCACCACACATTCATAGCCATTAAAGCTGCCAATCAATGGCTTATTAACCACAAATACTTTTGTTAGGGTTTAAAACTGCAGCAGTTGGTTGATAAATCCAATATGTGTCAACTATTATATTATTTGCCAACTAATTTCAAAACTATTTGTAGTTTTGAGCCATTTTAAGGAAGAAAATGTTCTCTGGTCCTGCTTCTCAGATGTGATTATTTCCTGTTTATTTTTTTCTGGTCTTTTATAATAGTAACTCATGATCTTTGGGTTTGACAAAGAAAGACTTTTCTTCTTTGCTTAACTTTAAAAAAAGAAACAAAAAAATACTTATAAAACTCATCCAACCAGGTATAAATTTAACTAAAATAGTGAGGTCGGACATATTAATATAACACGTTGAACTACCAGCGTTGGTGACAACAGTTCCTTGTTTGGCTTATCAGTGTGTTATCGCTGGCCACATTTCTTTTAAACGCACATGCACAGTCAGGCAGACTAATGGTCAGCTTGTTAACAGGAACATTTCATTTACTTCTACCAGGTGAGCGGATCTTTTTGAAAATGTATGAGATTGAGATAGATTATACTTGAGGCCACTCATACAGCCCCAGGTCAGCTATCCAACGCACCATTAGTCTCTCACAGACCATAAACACAGTGAAGAATCATAGCTGCAGTAGGAAGGAGGGTTGGTTTCCCCACAGCGAGTGCCAGGAGGGGTGGAGCTACAGACACTTGCACAAGTTCAAGGAAGAATCATCTGTTTTGCTCAGAGGAGGGAGGAGTTAAGAGTAGAAAGAAAGTTTGTGTTACGGGATGCGTTGACTCGGGTTGTTGAAAAGTGGAGCGAGATTCTAGTGACACTGGGAGAGAACATCAAGTCAGGTGGGAAGGATTTCTTTTCTCATGGGAGCAGCTGATACACAGGCTGCACTGTGAACTTTGTCCTGTGGCAGATCACAAGCCCACAAATACACAGGAAGAAGACTTGACAGGTAACATCTCTGCTGTCCAGAAGCTCAAAAATCAGGCTGAGACATGCTGCTATTGCTAATTACTGCCACAACCTTAGAGCTGTGTTATGAAGATATGTGTAGATTTTACAGTTTGATCTGTTTAAGAAAATGGAGAGATCCATATCCAGCCAAGAAATAAAGATGGAAGTTTGAAGTTGGTAGACAACATCCGGAGCAGCTGATTTCTTGTTGCCGGATCAGATGACTATTGTGTTGATCCTTTTAATAACTGCACATGAGAAACAACAGGAGAGTGTTGTTTCCAAAGCAGGCCAGAACTGAAGTTTCATGACTGATTTTAATAGTCTGACATTCCACCAAAGAACAGGTTTTTTTTTTTAAGTATACTAGTGGTCAATTACTTTTTTCTACCACTTGAATCTGGCATGGTGTCATACATTTGACATCCCTATATTTTATGAGCTTCCTCATCCACACACTAAAGGGCCTGGTAAAACTAAAGTTTTATAAGATTAAACTACAGATATGGTGTTATGGAGAAAGAGGAGACTCTCTGCTCTCCAAGCTGTTTGACGGCTTTACCACAGAGGTTAAAGGGGACAATTTTTGGTGAATGTCTGTCAAAATCCTTCATGCAAGGAAATTTTTGGACTTGTTCTGAAAGCTCCATTTGTAATGTTACACTGTTCATGCATGCCCACAAATGCCCATCTATGTCCCGTCACATATTTAATATCATTTAGGTTTGAACATATATAGATTTATTTTATACATATACAATGTATTACTATTACTACAAACACAACTACTACTGTGATGGTAGTAGTAGTACTAATGTAGTAGTAGTAATATGCAAACATGCATGTAGATAGGAGAGCAGCACTCTAATGAAATATATCTCCACCAGCACCAAACTCCTGTTGATAGTTCTTTTCTCTTGATTGATTTTAAGCAGTTGGTGAACCTTTGAAGATGTGGACGTCATTCTGTTTTGTATGTCACAGTGTGATTGTTAAACCTCTTTAGGTTTAGGAATTTCTAAACAGGGCCCAGACTACTGTTGGTGTTTTCCAACATCACTTTCTGCTGGACAGCATGCAATACACACAGCTAAATCTGATGTGGATGACTGATTCCTGTGGACCTGGGTGTGCGTGTGTGTGTTTGGGGGATTCCCTTGTGAGTTGTAGTTTGTAGATGTTAATTCCAGTTGGGATTGGCATCCTTGTATGCATAGTATTGTAACATCTTTCAAAACCCACATGCTAACAGGTAAACAGGTTTAGCTGCTACCTTTTTTCCTTATGTTACCGTGGCTATATGGGTGTGTACGTATGTGTTTTGTTTTTCCTTTGGTTAGTTGCCTACTTTTAATACATAAATGTAAAGGGGGTTGAAATAGCTAGAACATATATTGATAAAAAATATTTTATATCCATCAATTATTATTAATTGAATTGTGGTTCATCTGTTGAATGACTGACTGATTCAATTATTAATCTATTATCGGGGGAAATATGTTTATGAGCTAAGGAGCAGCTTTTTTTTTTTTTTCTATAAACACAAACCTTAAATCAATCTATCAATGATATTTTAAACAGTTTCCTTTTTGTATTGATGTGGATATAGACGTTGCCCAGGCCTGCTTCTGACATTATCTAGAATATCAGGTCCAAAATTGAATTTGTCGAAAACTACAACTCTTTTAATAGTTGATCAAAATATTGATTGAAGCAATTAATCGATAAGTTGTGTGGTTCAGAAGGTCTTGTGAAAACATTGTTTTTCATCTTAAAAAAAACAATGTTTTAATGTTAAAGAACATTATTCTTCACAACAGCTGATGAGAAAAATCATCATCAAACCTCAACCTGTAACTGATTATTTTCCATTATGAAATATTTAGTCAATTGATTGAAGAATAAATACCAGTATCAACATCAGTTTAAACTAGAGTCTTACATTGACACACTGAGGGAATGAAGAAGTTTATTTAAAACATCTAAATCAATAAAAATTCACATTAATGTTTTGTCATTATAGTCAATCTATCAGTTATTGAAACAAATAATCAATTGTTTGGTCATAAAAGGGTATAAAATAGTTTACCATAGCTGAAGATTAACCTAAAATGTTTTGTCCAGACCAACAATCGAAAAGTTCAGATCAGTCCTATTGATTAATGGATCAAAGTATTTGCTGGTTAATGTAATAGTTGTCAACTAATACATTAATTACTGCAGATCTGCTGTTGTTCATGATCAAATACCTACAGCACTAACATTCCTTACAGCCTCAAGGATAGTTCATGTTTAGAAGATACAAGCACTGTAGGCTCTCAGCTTGTATTAGTATCATGTTGTATATCTGAACCACCATGTTTGTAAAACATAGTGCAAACATAAGGATGAGCCGAGCAAAAAGTCTCACCACTTCACCTCATGTTAAAGCTCCACTGAAACTGAAGTGAACAACTGAACCCATCTTACTTTTCTCTTTATCAGCGCAATGATACTAAATCCACTTGTATCTGGATATATATATATTAGATCATTCGCTATGAATAGATAGTAGCTCTGCCTCCACATTCAAACTATTATTAAAATTAAGCACGTGAAGTGTTTTACCCATGAGCATTGGCTAACCATATCTATCGAGTGCACTGTGATTGTGTTGTTTGAGCAGCAAAATCGCTGCTGGCAAACCGTGATAAATAAGATGGCATTGTGCACAATAATCTCTGTGGTGATGGAAAAAGTGTGATGGACTGTTGTGGCTGAATGAACGTCACTGGAACAGAAAGTGTTGGACCCACATTGTTATATTGAGTCATTAAGGGGAAAAAAGTGCTCCGAACTAAGTGCTGAATGGCTGTCTTAGCTTAGGTTGTCCCTAGACGAACCCTGTCTTTAGTTTTTTATGATAGTATATAAAGCTGCAACAAGTTGATAAATTGATTAGTTGGCACCTATTACATTAATCATTAAATATAACGATTTGACTCTTTTTTTTTTTTTAAATAATATGTGATTCACTGGTTTGGGGTGTAGACTGTTGGTCTGGGGCAAAAAAATACATTTTAGGTTGAATCTTAAGCTTTGGAAAGAGGGGTTATTCGATTAACTGTTTCATTAATTGACTATTAAAATAATAGTTGCAGCTAATACATAGAATTCTCAGGTATTTGAAAATACTTGTCAATTTTTGTATTTCCTTCCTTTCAGGCTATTATTGGATTTTATCTTACTGATTTACACACGACTAAGGTTATTATTGCTTAAGTTGTTCCTTTAGTTTTAAATGACGTAACGAGATTTAGTTAATCACTAGTTTGAAAAAAGCTGTGACTAAATACTGAGGAGTCGGCTTAACATAGTGATGGATCGCTGCTGTTGTAACCTAATCCTGGTTATAAGGGTATAATGTCATTTAGTGTTTCTACTTGATTAAAGGACAACAGAGACCAAAGAGTAGATAAATTAAACAAACAAAAAATGCACAGAAAGCACTTTTCAATTTTAAATTTTAATAAAGGCAGCAACATGGGCTGAGGGTTGGGGAGGGAAAAGCACTTTCATTAGTAATTGCTGTTTTGCACTCAAGGCCAAGGCTTAAGTAAGTAAACCTGACTAACGGCACTTGAGAAGATAAGCTAATAATTTAAAGGTCTTGTGGACATTAAGCAGCAAGGCGCAGGTTCTCTGCAGAGATCAGAATTTCTACTGCTGCAGGTTTGTTCTCATTTAGTATGACAAACAACTTCCAGAGACACATCATCCATCTCTGTAAACACCAACCACATTCAGTTTTTATCCTGATGTACTAGTGCTGAGTTAAGCTTTTTCATATCAGAGCTGTATTACACGAGGCTGCCAGACAGAAACAGTCTCCTCCAGGAAATATTCAATCATCTGGTCACTGTGTCCCTTTCAGAACAAGACCTATATCTTTTATCTTCTTTAATAGTAATGTAATAAATAATATTGTAAATATTATTAGCATGACCTGTAACACAAGATAACTTCAAGCTACATTGAAAAGTAAATTCAGAATTGTTACAAAAATCATAGTCTGACATAGTTAATCTTTTGATTGAAATAATTACTTGATATGTTGTTTGGTTCATAAAACGGTGTATAATGTCAGTTTCCCATGAGAGTGCAGGAGTTCCTGGTAAAGAGAGGGCATAGAAACTTCAACGCGAACCATCCTCTTAGTTGGTAAATAATAATACATTTTATAATAAAGATAACAGGAGTGGTTCAGACCTAATTAAAAATAAATTCTCTGATTTTTGTGACCCGCCTGGGTGCCGTCACGGTCAAAACTGTAGCTCAAGAATATGCAAACTCTGAGAGGTCCAGCTATGCAGTGGGGACACAACCACTGAGAGGATGGTTCCTATAGAAGTTCCTACCGCCACCCTTTATCAGGAACTCCTGCAATGGAAACACACTTTCAGGGCCGATCAGAGTACCTACCCTGGAGTAGGTTGTCCTTTGGCCTCAGTAAAAAGTTCTGCAAATAGCCCTGTGGGGGGAGTTTCCTGCATTAGAGACACACCAATCGGTTTGGCCCCTTAATATTACCCAGGAACTCCTGCACTGGAAACACACCTATAGTAGACATCAATATTAATTGATTAGTTGTCAACTATTACTACATCACATAAATCACCAACTAAAATAACAAAGACATTTTAGGTTGAAGCTTTAATTTTGGGAAATGACGATTGACATTTTATACAATTTTATAAACTATAATAACAGATTGTTTCAATAATTGATAGATTAGTCAACTATCAACATAATAGTTAGTTGCAGCCCTATTAGCAGCAGTGTAGAGTGTATTGTTGAAAACCTTCTGACTTGGAGTATCCCCTGTTGAGAAAATCCTGAATTGCACTAAATGAAACATTTGTGTCATGAATAGTTTTTTCTTTACAGTAGTTTCAGGATCTGTTGCTTTTTGTAGTTGCACATTAACAGACCTGGGTTATACTTTCCCCAGAGTCAACTTTATCTTCATTCCTGAACTCTGACTGTTTCCAGATAAATTTTGAATGGTCGTGACCCTCACTAAAACAAATGTGTATGACCTTGTGGTGCTATACAATCTGATCAGTCCAGCAGATGGCAGAGGTCATGCTACTACTGCTACATATCTGCTGTGCCGTGATGAGAGAGGATCATGTATTTTAGCGGAATATACACACATGAACAGAGAAACATGAAAATAATGTGCTTCAGCTTTTGGGGAGACACTGATCGACATTTCATCAACCACTTTTTGAACAAAACAATCTACATTTCCTCTGTGTGCGTCAGTGTTTTTGAGGCTTTAGTTGTGCATATCGATACTAATAGTTAGACTGTTAATCAAATTACTAAATATTTCAAAATGAGAGATAAACAATAATTACAGCTGAGGTTGATGTATGATTTTTCTCATCAGATTATACAGATTATTATGTTGTGAAGTAAAAAAAAAAAAAGTCATGAGACCTTTGTTTTTGTCTCAACATTTTTTTTTCTTTTGTCGCCGTGGTTACTTCTTGTGCCTTCCCTCCTTGCTGTTTCCATGGTAACGGACTGTTTTTTTTCCTCTCTTCTCCTCTCAGTGTCATCCAGGCTCCATTACCACTACCTGTAGACAAGGTAAGAAAGAAACGTGTTGCCATCCTGTCCCACATGCAAGTTGTCTCGCTGTCAGATTTATGTGCATTCACCTCATTGATTGAGTGTGTGCATGTGTGTGCATATGTGTCAATTACTACTTATATGTGTAATATCTCACACATACAAACACAGTGGAGTAGTCAGCTGATCGAGGAATGCAGGGCTTACTGCCAGTTTCTGCTGCCGCCGCACTACAGTCCAGTCAAGTCACTTTTTATTTATGTAGCCCTAAATCACAACAAAAGTAATCACAGGGCACTTTTCATATCGAGCAGGTCTAGACTTTGCTCTTAATCTACAGACTTAGCAAGACTCAAACATCCCCTCATGAGCAAGCACTTGGCGACAGCAGCTAAGAGAAGCCTTTAATGGGAAGAAACCTTGAACAGGACCGAGCTCTAGGTGAGCGACCATCTGCCCTGACAGAAACAGAAGCAGCAAAAGGAGAAAGAGAGAGAGAAATAGGGGAGTTCAACATAGAGCTTTGTAGCAATAACAATAAGACTTATATTTATAGTGATAGTAGCCGCCGGTCTGTGGACAACTTCACTCCAAGAGCTTTGTGCCTTTGGGTGTTTTTCATATATATATATATATATATATATATATATATATATATAGAGACACGCAGACAGTGACCCAACTAACTGTAGCTGTTTAACTCTGCCGATTGTTGACATCGGCCAGAATTTGTTGACATCGGACCGATGCCGATGAGTTAAAAAACGTGACATATCGGCCGATATATATCGGTTGGCAGATATATCGTGCATCACTAATATATATATATATATATATATATATATATGACCTCAAGACAATCCATTGTTTACTTTGCAGTGCTGAAGTGAATTATGATTCTGCAGGATCAGGGGATGTCTTGATGTCTATAGGATGAAATCTACACCACATACCTTTAATATATCATCTTGTACACTAAATGAATGAGATTTCTTTTCCTCTGCATGAGCTGCAGTTTTGATGATCTCCATTAGTACAAAATGTGTCTGCACATGTTTTAAAGCCTCACTGCCTCCAGGATTCACCCACACAGATGTTTTTATTCCTTTAACCTGTATTTACTCAGGTAAATGCCACTGAGATAGAATCTCATTTTTAAGAGAGACCTAAATATGAATCTTTTTTTGCATTGAAAACACTGTACATGAACAACTTTCATTAAAAAAAACACAAGGTGTGACAGCCTCACAGTCTATTAGATATCTGACACAAACCAATACATGATATACAGCCCAAAACTACACTATGGTGTTTTAAAGTAGACCTGTAATGGAAACGTCTAATATGTCGTAACACATACTTTAAGTGTTATATAGTTCCAGATCATTCTAGACAGGCTGACAGTCTATAGTGTGCTGCACCATACACTATCTTGTTAGCTTCCTTTAACGCCTCGCCCTTTCCATGTCTCCCTCCAACAACAGGCCTCAGTGTAACCTGTCCGAGGAATGTAGGCTAGGGGTGCGTGTGTGCGTGCCTGTGTAAGTGAGTGAGTGTGTGCCTGCGTGTGAGTGTGGGGCAGGGAGGACCTGTGATTAGACTCAAACCACTTCTACAACATAAAGTTGCCTAAAGCAGGATCCCTGCACCTTACAGGTCTCAACAGACACACAGGCTGTCATGTTGATGACAGTAGAAATGTGCTACTGCTTGCAGCCATTCTATTAGTTTATTTTTAGATCAGAAGCCAACTATTTAAATATTCAAATATTTTTAAGTAATTAGGACAAAAAATATTCTTGAATAAATACACCCAGTCCAGCTACTCAAACGTGAATATTTTCTGGTCCTTTAGTCTTCTATGACAGCAAATTGTAGAACTGCGACAAGTGATTAGTTTTCAACTGTTAAGTTAATTGCTATGTGTTTTAAGCCACTTTTAAGAAGTAAATGTCTAAATGCTCTGCTTTCAGCTTTGGGTATCTGACATTTTGCAATATTTTATGAACCAAACAGCTAATCAATTTATAGTTTAAATGAGTAGTTTAATCAAAATTGTTGTTAGTTGCCCTATTTAACTGAATATACATGTTTTGGATTATTAATCGTGACAAAACAAGAGACAAAATAATGAACAGGTCGAAGGATACTGAAAATAATGTCCGTTAAAACCCTTAATGTACTGAAAACACAGAAAGAATGTTTGCGGCTTTTAGACCAAATTACATGTTGTGTAGTTTCACCAAAAGCATAAGCAGCATTAAGATTGGACTCTGAAACCTACAGAAGAAAGGGGTTGAATTTATGTTAAAATATTCCCTAATATGTTTGGAACAGATGATTGTTCAGAACTCTAAATTGAGATTAACAGTTTGTCCAAGTTACTGAGATTTGATGAAACATTCTCATACACTGCATTTTGTAACAGATTACAGATTTTTGTGTGTGTGACTTTCATCTGTGCCTTCACCCTCAATTCAAACACAATGCTGATTTCAACTTCTTGGTTATGTCAGTAAGTTACCATGGTTTGTTTTGTGTTTTCCAGGTTGCAGCCAACACTCCCAGTATGTATTCTCAGGAACTGTTCCAGCTCTCCCAGTATCTACAGGTAACACTGACACCTACTGGTCATTCTGTTGCACTGCACTGCACAATGATTAGTAAATCTGTGGCGTCAACAAGTGGGGTAACGATTAGTCTTAAAAATAATTGACCGGACATCTAAGTGAATATCAGCTATCCCCTGCCCCCCCTCTCCTCGCTTTTCCTGAGTGAGACTTAAAGTATTCCCAGCCTCTGCAGTCGTAGGTTGACCCTACACACACACACACGCACACATACACACACACACACACACACACACACACACACACACACACACACACACACACACACACAATTAAATTAAAAGCAATAAATTGCGCCCACATTGCGCATAGGAACAAACGATCCATTATAGAAAATCAAAGAAACTTTACAACTGTAAATATTCAGTGTCAATACAGAAAGTGATGTAATTAAAATCCCACAAAGCATATAGCATCCAATAAATTATGTATCAAAAAAACAAACACTAGCCAGACACCACAAAACATTAAAATACTTATCACTGTGAAGCAGAGAAGAAGACATGAACCCGAGCAGTAGGTAGAACTTATTTTTTAGAAGGAATAGCAGGTAACCTTCCTGTGTTTTCCCCTGCGGTTCATGAAGTTGTTATAGTTATGTAGAATAAAACCTAAAACCTACGCATTTTTGACGATTTTCTTGTTCTCCGTTGCTCTCTCTGCCAGGAGGCCTTACACAGAGAGCAGATGTTGGAGCAGAAGCTCGCCACTCTGCAGCGTCTGTTAGCCAATACTCAGGAGGCCTCGGAGAGCAGCTGGCAGGTATGAAACACCGTTGTCACCCTGGAGACACGTCACCATGCTTACTATGAAATTTTTGCTCTTTTTCAGTTTAGCACTTTTTCTTTGAACTGCATTTGTTGAATTTGTTGAACAAATCCATTTGTAATGCAGTGGGAAAAATGAATCCATCAGTTAATCTTCCATTAATCATGCACACTGCAGTTTCCCCTCACACATATGAAATGTACCAATATGTAAACTGAGTGTATTTCTCCTTTAGGCCTTGATTGATGAAGACCGCTTGCTCTCCCGATTGGAGGTGATGGGCAGTCAGCTGCAGGCCTATTCTAAGGTAGCACACACACCCACCTCTTTAGAGAAAGGACACATTCTCTTATGATGAATGGACTAGAATTAAATAAATGTTTCTCTCTCCTGCAGTCTCAGACAGAGGAGGGTATCCGTAAGGAGCTCCTGGCGCTCCAGGAAGACAAACACAACTATGAGACAACGGCAAAGGAATCTTTGAGGAGAGTCCTGCAGGAGAAGATCGAGGTGGTCAGGAAGCTGTCAGAGGTGGAGGTACGCCTCATACACTTACACAAACACACTCTCTAATGGGCATTTTGTTCATTTAGGCACATGTATGGCCCTATGAAATCCCTTTTTCTTTGTTATATTTTCAAGTGTCCAGTTTTTCAGTTTACTTTCCTTGTTTTTAAACAGGAATTTTTGGCAATATGTGGTCATTGCATGGATTTTTTTGGTCCAGTCAATAAAGTGTATGTTAAATAGACTGGATTTTTTACTGTATTAATGATGTGGAAATTGATGCTATATATTGATGTTTATTTATTGATTAGGTCTTATGTAAATTTTCAGCAAACAAGATGTAATGAGAAACCTTTTATGAGATCAAAGAGCTAACATATTTTTTAGGATATTTAAGGTAAAGCAGTGCTTTCAATTTGAAGTAAACAAGAAGTGAGCTGTAATTTTGCCACAGTTTATCGGGCTGTTTCTGTGTCAACTGCATAAATGTTAAATAAATAAATGTTCAGTTAGAATGTTAATGATCATAACAAATGTAATGACCGTTGAAGGAGCTACACCATACTACTCTGTTTTGGGGTCTGTGAATTTCTTTATTTTTCTTTTGCCAATGAAGGCAAAGTTTTTGCCTGCTTCCCCACAAAAGCAGCACTTTATCAAATAGTAAATGGACGGCAATAGTATAAGCGCTTTTCTACTATTTTCGACCACTCCAAGAGCTTTACAATACCAGTGTTCATTCATCCATTCACACACAAGAAACTCACCATTCATACGTGCCATTGGAGGCAAATCAGAGTCGGGTATCTTGCCCAAAGATACAACATGGAACCCAGAGGATCCAGGAATCGAACCACCAATCCTCTGACTGGTGGACGACTGGTGGCTCTACCTCTGAACTACAGCCACCCTCTAATTATGGTCAAATGTTGTCAATTTATCATCATCCCTTGTTAAAAGTAAGTTGTGTTTGTTTCTGTGGTTGTGCAGCGCTCGCTCAGTAACACGGAGGACGAGTGCACCCACCTGAAGGAGATGTCTGAGCGGGGCCAGGACGAGCTGAGGGAACTGGCCAACAAGTACAATGCGGCCGTTAATGAGATCAAAGAGCTCACTGACACAATTAAGGTACATTAAAATGACTTTGGTGCTCTATATTTTCAATTTTGCAGAATAATTAAAAAATATGAATGAAAAATAATGAATTAATAATCACTCGTTTAATTTCTCATTTTCTGTCTCTTTACCCAACCTCCCTCTTCTCACCTGCTCCCTGCTGCAGGTGGCGGAGGGCCGGCAGGAGGAGTTGACCCAGCGGGGGGCGACAGAGAAGAGAGAGTTGGAACTGCGGATCGAGGAGATGGAGGAGAAGGAGCAGGTTCTCCAGGCTCGCATCGAGGCGCTGCAGGCCGACAACGACTTCACCAACGAGAGGCTTACAGCCCTGCAGGGTACACACACACACACACAGTTACAGGCGCACACACACAGTCAGATACAGTCATACAAACAGATACACAATCACTTTCTCGTAGACTCACAGACACTCTGAGTTCCTCGGTCACTTTAAACAACCTAACGAACTCCACCCTGCAAGGTTACTTTAACTTCCCAGTTAACCCAAATCACCATAGCAACCAGTCACATGGGTCAGAGGCTGGGCTGTGTTTTCTCTCAGTCACGGCTTCTCTCTGCTGTTATTGTTGTTTACAGTGCGGTTAGAGCAGCTACAAGAGAAAAGCATTAAAGAGAACAACAGTCTGGGTGAGTCCACTCGTCTCTGGTCTGGTTGTGGGACGTTCGTCCCCGCTAACGTCACTTACTCATCTTCCACTAATGATGCATGACGACTTCCTGCATGACAACCACATAACTATCTGTTGCTGGCTGTCCTTTTTCACTCTTTGTTCGTATGTCTTTCTGTCAGGTCTGCCACTTCTTCTTTGGTTCTGTTTAAGGTAGTCTGGCCCTTAGGACTCATAGTCTAAGGGGATGTGTAATGCCAATTCACCTTCAGTTCCAGAATCCACAATTAATAGTCACCTGAACAAAGTCACACTGGAAACTGAATATTACAAGAAATCTGCTCCTGTTAGTCTTTCAGTTTAGAATTATAATTGCAAATTATATATAGAATTATAATTGCAAATTATATATATGCTTACAGAAATGTATCTTCAATAATTGAGTCCAAATATATGATGGCATATTTGTTATTAAACAAAAATATTTCGAGTAGCATTACTCTCTACACAATATGAATGTATTAAGACTCAACATTAACAACTACTGCTGAAACATACAAGGGCATAAACCAACAGCAAAAAACAATAAAACAGATATGATACATAAGACAAATAAAACGGAGTGTGGTTTGATGCTGTGTTAAAGGCCAATAAATAAAGGCAGGTTTTGAGGTTGGTTTTAAAACGCACATAAGTGGTGTCAGGATAAAATATTCCACATGTTAGGGGCAGCAACAGAGAACACCCAGCTCCTAAGAACATCACATTCATTCCAATAAAATTCTCACTAGCTTTATACGCTGAAACCCTGCACGTTTTTGGCCTTGTCATGCACGAAGGTTAAATGCTGCCACAGCTGAACATACCTGGCGCATACTGGTGCAGCTTGTTGATCGTCTTATTGAAGTAATGGAGTTGCACGTTTTTAGCGTTAAATACACTTAAATAAAAAAGACGTAAGTACATGTTTAAAGCAGTTGAAGATTGTAAAAGGTTACACATGTCTTTTTATTCCAAAGGTGTCAAAGATGCAGCCTGCCAATTCAGCCCACTGCATAACTGCAACAAAACGTGAAGCCCCTTCTGTTTTATCACAGAAATGTGAAGTCAGTCAAGTCAAGTTTTGATTACTAAATGATTTGTAAGGCAGGAGATAACTTCACATGTTGCTTAAAAAAACGAAATGTTGTTCAGTGAGTAAATGCTTTCGATTAAAATGCAACAGTAGAATGATGATATGGAATATGGAATGACTGAGAATATTGCTCTTTTTTGTCACCTGCCCTGTTTTGTAAATAGGTTAATTATTGTGTAAATATTTATAATGTAATTTTACATTAAAGAGTAGAAAAATTGTAGACAGTATTTATTTTTACTGGTCCATCCAACTTTAGATCAAATTGTGCTTTTTATGGCTCCTGAAATAAATTGAATTTGACTCCCCTGATTTAATCCTAAGAATTTCCTGTAATTTCAGCCACTATGCCAAAAAAAACCCCAACCCAAACCAGAATAGATGGCAGCTGTAGGAGGCTTTAAACATGTAACTTTTGAAAAAGAGGATTGTTTGTGCACTGGCCGTTTGGGAGGAGAAAGGTCAGAGGTCGTCTCTGGATCTGACAGGTCTGAACGGGGCTTGTTGGGATTTCTGGCTAATCTGTTGTTTCCATGGTTGCCAAAACTGTTCACCGCTTTGTGTATTTTCTTCTTCTGGGGGGAAAGGAGCTTTTGCTCACTGATTTGACTCCTGGTGATCGAATGATAACACTGATCATGATGGTGAATGCTCCAGGTGATTGTCTCACTGCGCACACTCTGCCACAGTCGCCACTCTGTGAAGGAACCTGGACTCTGTTCTGATGTGTTTGGCTCGTGAAGTTTAGACGAAATCCTATATATATGTGATCTGGTCACATGACAGATACCGACATTGTCTCCCACGGACCAATAGAGGAGCCTGTTGGGGACAAACAGAGCCTGCAGACACCTGAGAGCCAGGAGGAAGACGAGGATGAGGAGGATACAGACACCGATGATGGTGCAGTTGGTGAAGATGAAGCTACTGATGGTAGTTGGTTTAATTATGCTTCAGTGCTTTTTAAAATTAGAGAAACAATACAATAAAGAAATAACAATTCAAGCAAGATGCATTCAAAAGAAAATGTAAAGGATAATATGTTACTATACAATAACATGAAAATCAAATCTTTAAAACATAATAGGCAAAATATTGATTTTTCTTAATCTATTTTAGTTTATGGCTGCCTTTCTTTACCAAAATCTATCATTTTTTTAGTTCTTCAATTTACCTATTTTTAAGACAAACATTCATTTTATCCTAAATGGTATTGTCTCAGCAGTTCAAACTTTTATTTGTATAGTTTTGGTTTATTGTGCTTTTGTTCTATGATTGATTTTTGTGGTTTCTTTAGTCTTCTATAATGGTAAACTGATGATCTTTGGGTTGTGGACTGTTGGTCTGGACAAAGAGCCATTTTAGGTTGAATCTTCAGCTCTGGAAAACAGTGATCGACATTTTACACTATTTTATGAACAAAACAACAAATGGACTGATCATTCCAATAGATTCATCTATTATCAAAATAGTCATTGCAGGCCGATGTTGAACTGTTTAGTCTAAAATCCTGGGTCATTGTTAAGACAGAACAGACGCGATTTTAGTAAATGTTCTCTTCTAGTCGTGTTATTGAGGTGATCGATAAAGCTTTTTTTTTTTTTTTTTAACTGTAGATAATGTCGGCGAACTTCAGTAAACGCTGAAAAACCACATTTTTCTTTTTAGGAGACTTTTAGATTTCGTTCTTTGGACTGTTTGGACTAGTCACGACACGTGTGGAAGAGATTTACTGAATTCTTTGATTCTGATATACACACACACATTACCTACTTTATTTCTCATCGTTCCATCCCTTCTTTGTTCCATCTATCCTCCCTTGTTATATCTTTTATTCTTTCCTCTTCCAACCTTTACTTATATTAATCTTTCCTTCTTTAGTTCTATCCTTTCCTCACTCCGTCCTCTCTGTCCTTCTTTACTTCTATCCTTCTTTAGTGGTCTAAAGTGGACTAAATAAAGACCTGGGTTTCAGCAAGATATGCTTGTGTGTATATGTAAAATCATGTTTTATTCGTGAAGTTTTGCTCTGATTTGAAGTGACTGACACTTTCTGATATAGAGTGAGTTGTCTGCAGCAAGTATTTTCCCTTAGTTGTTGGCAGTAAGTAAGTCTCAGACTGTGTTGAGAGGTTAAGACAGCTGTGTCTTTGTCTGTCTGTCCAGAGTCTCTCTATTAAATCTTGATCTGCCTTGAATGGCTTTGATTTCCGCTCTGCTGTTTGTCTATCATGTATCTGTCCATGTAGTTATATATTTCTCTCTGTAACCCGTGAGCTGCGGTATGCTTCTTGCTGCTTGTATCTGTTCTCTGTCGTCACCGTCTGTCTCAGGCTCTTTTTGTTTCGTCCTGTCTTGCACAGAGTTGGGTATTCACAGCTGATTTGGAATAAATTCAGTATTCTTTAAGGAACATCTTTTTTGATTTTGCTCATTAATTCCAGAAAAAGACATATTCATGTACATATACTTAATAGTCTCCAAAAATAAAAAAATCTGTCTATCTGTCCATTCTCCAATACAATTATATGAATAATTGGAGCCAAGATTAAAAAAGATCAAGCGTTGATGAGCAGAATCAAAGAATAAAATCTCAAATACCCAACTCCACTCTTCTAGTCATCTTAGTAACGTCAGTCTCTGTGTTTTTATCAGACAACTGTCATGTTAACAACAGCGGAGGAGACTCGACTAGAATCCAACAGTTGATTGAGTGTCCGCGTGAGTACAAACATCCTCTGTTTGCTGCTGCAGCTGCTGCACACACAGAAATATACCACCTCTTCTTTTTATAATTGGAAGAATGAGAAATTTAAAAAAAAATTAAATCTAAGTGAAAATAGAAATCACACCTCAAATATATGCTGTGAGTATAGCAACTTGAATGATTTTGGCTATCGCATAATTTGAACTGAACTTGAGAATTTTTTCCTTTAAATTTCTAATCAATCTAAATTTTCCATTTTATTTCTTCTTTCTGTGAAGATGATTTCCAGACTAATCTGAGGTTGACTTAGTTTAACAGCAGTAAAACGGGATTAAACCTGTGAACTGTTAGTTGGAGAATGTTTTGAATGACATACATTTGGGAACATGCATCTGTGTGGTGAAAAACAGTGAGAACTTAAACATATTAAGATCCTGTTGGTAACATCACATTTTCTCTTTGATTTTAAAGTTAAATTTGCATTTCATATCTGCCATTGTTGCTTAGCCATGCAGATAATTTGTATTTTCACCTCTATACAATGTCATTTGTGCAAAGAACCCAAGAAATATATTTTTGTTGCGAATTATACTGTAAATAAATAAGCCGCAGTTTGCATTGCTAGATTTCTGCTGGGAAAATTACAGTTTTGGGGAGATTTGAAGGAGCTGATTGTTTAATGAAACGGACTCTGTAGAAAGTGATTTGTGGATTTCATGGCAGTTGGAAAGTAAACCAAATTTAGTTTGTTTTCTTGCTGCTGCAAGCAACCTTGTTTCTCCAGCTAAATTTAGTTTGTTTTACTCTTTTGACCTTTTTATGCCTCCTACCCCTTCAGTCAAACAGAACTTGAGCATTTCTATTTAAACTCCATCCTTGTGTTTGTAGCTGTACTTGTATATAAGTCTATAGTCTGTGGCAACTTACTTTGATTCATTGTAACTCGGACACCAGTCAAATTTCAGTTTATGTTGAACCATTTAGTACATTGCTGGTTGTTGCCATATATCATGGCTGCTAGCACTAGATGCTTGAGAATTCCTCCAACTGCCATCAGTGAACATTTTCATAGATTGAGTGATCCCATTGGTATTTTGTTTTGCAGTCAAAGTGAACATAGATTTAGTTACAGTTGGGGGAAAAAAATAGAAAAAGTGTCTTTATGAAAAGTTGATGCAACATATAATCCTCAGATGCGGTGTTAGGATTTAAATTAAAATAAGTTAAAGTGAGTCTTGTGGATTTTGTAGTAAGAAACAAGTGTATTTATTTTACAAATGAAGTGAAGTCTTGATTCCACAAACCTTATTACAACTTATAGAGGATGTGACAGGTTTTCCTGTTTTTTGGAGATTAATAGGAAAATCGTATTAGCGTTTTAACACAATTGTGTGATGCAGCATTATTTTTGAATGTTGTAGTGTGTATGTTTGAGAGTAAACAAATGTTATGTTTCTTTCTGTGCGTAATACAGCCTGATTTAAAAAACAAACAAACAAAAAAAAAAAAACCTGTGGTCTGAGCCTGGTTCATCCGCAACCATGCAAGATCTGAACAATGTTAGTTCAGTGAGACTTTACACTTATCACCTATACTAACCAGCCTCTAATCCATCTGATAGCTGACCCTGAGTCAGCTATGGCGGCTGCAGTTACAGGATATTACATTGTCAATTGTTGATTTAATGGAGACAAGTTCAAATCTAAACTGTCTTTACTGATTCTTCTGCTTTTCTGTATTTTTCTTTCTACAGCTGTAAAACAGCTGAAGGAAACGGTTAGTTCTTCGATCCACAAACTGGCCAACTTTGATGGTAAGAACTTATCTAAACTAAAATACATTTTAATAAGATACTGTGTGTGTGTGTGTGTGTGTGTGTGTGCGTGTGCGTGTGTGTGTGTACGCGCCTGCCCTTTTTTCCTGAACACTGAAGTAGTTGAAGATACAAGCTAGAAACTGTGAAGCTTTATGATTAAAAAAAAAAAAAAACATTATCGCATTAAATTACGTTTTCTTCTACCATGACTACCCGAACTGACAAAAGAAACCTCATGTTTTTATATGTGTGTGTTTTTTTAGAAGTGATGGATGCCCACCTACAGAACAACCAGACGGCAGAAGACGGCATCCTGGCTAGTCCAGATCGACTCAGAGGTAGAACGCACACACGTTGGAAAATGTAGAAAATTTACAACATGCTTACAAAAATAACATCAATCTCAGAACATCCTTTGAGAAATTTTCATGCAACCGGAATTTTTTATATTATAAAACAACTGTTAGACACCTCTTTAATAGTACTGTTTGAATACTTTTTGCTTGTATTAACAAATAATACAGATTACCTTTGTCTCGGTTTCATAACATTCGAAACATTTGGTTGCTTTAAGTTAATTGGAGTCAGTTACATTGACAAAGGGTTGTTAAACTGATGACAAGTAGAATCCTTTGGTAGTGACCTCTGACCTTTGTTCATGACTGCTATCACTGCTGCTCTGTGGACACACACAATGCTGCTGCACAGCAGGCATGTGTAAGGCTTTAACAAAACACTGACATATATTTTGTCTGGACACACACACACGCTTGTGTTTTCATACCTTTTGAGATTCTGATTTACACCGGTGTGTTTTCTTAACCATCATTACATACTACCAACAAACCCAACTCTCACCTATTTTACACTGGTTCTTACTGTAAACAGATGCTGGTCCTACCCATTCTGCTTTAGTGACATGTGTGTGTGTGTGTGTGTGTGTGTGTGTGTGTGTAGGGAATCCCATGGATGCCAAAGAGTCTGACATGTCAGACACTCTGAGTCCCAGCAAAGACCGCAGCAGCGACGACACATCAGGTCAGCTAAACTTTGAAACGCCTCTTGTTATTGTATTTTATCTAATATCCAATAGTGTTGACAGCATTTCTTATTATTCTGCTTCTGTAATGTGTAGAGTAGGGCTGCAACTAACAACTATTTATAGGGTATTTTTCTATAGATTATTAAACGATTAATCTATTTGGTTCATAAAACAGTTTATAATGCCGATCACTGTTTCCCATCGCTGAAGTTTCAACCCAAGTCTTTTTTTTCTTTTCTCCAGACCAACAGTCCACAATCCAAAGATCATCGGTTTACTATTATAGAAGACTAAATAAACCAGATAATAATCAGATTTAAGAAGCAGGAACCAGACAAT
Organism: Eupleurogrammus muticus; assembly: GCA_036785175.1. NCBI lineage: Eukaryota > Metazoa > Chordata > Actinopteri > Scombriformes > Trichiuridae > Eupleurogrammus > Eupleurogrammus muticus. The sequence goes on from JAYKQN010000021.1 coordinate 11,954,279, forward strand.
TCGGAAATTTTCTTCTTAAAATAACTCAAATCGATATGTCAAAATAGTTGGCAATTAATATAAAAGTTAGTAATCATTCAACTAATTGTTAGAGCTGTAGTTAATTGACTCTACAATGAGTCCATCATGAAATTAGTTCTGAATAAAATTCTATAATTAAAGTATATGTATTCAGACACTGGCTTAAGTTGTCTTTTGTAAAAAAAAAAAAAAAAAAAAAAAAATTTAAAAAAGGAATATTTTAGTTTAATTCTCATTGATCAACTTATTGTTAAACACATTGTTAATTTTAATGTAGTATTGTTTGTTTGTTTTTTTAACTTATGGCTTCTGTTGCACATTTTTTCAAGAAAGACACAATAGGGCATCAGTTGTTTTGTTTTTTTTAACTCTGTGTGTCTGTTTGTTTGTGTTACAGATGGCAACATGGATGAACAGGAGCTGAATGAACCACAGAACAGAGTAGCTCTGCTCAAAGGTAACCATGGTAACTCATCTCTGCTTTATCTGTCCTGTTCTGTACTACCTGAACATAAACCTGTCAAGTTATTTGAATGCAGTGAATTGTTTGTTTTGGTGAGCTGTGCAGATACATTAAAGACTATTCTTTTTATCTATTGTTTTGTTAATTTCTTATAGTGGTAAAATAGAAAAAAAAACATATTGTACATTTTTTTCCCATTTTTAATTGTATTTTGCAGCTGAGTTGCATCGGGCCGGTCTAGAGCCTGGAGACACGGAGCAGGTCATCCATCATCTCCACAGAGAGCTTCTAGAGGCTCAGGATTTAGCCAACACTGGCAAACAGAAATGTCTGCAGCTACAAGGTAACTCACATGGCAACATGACACAGACATTATGGGAACTGGTACAAATCAAAGCTCTATCTGCTCATTTCTCCTATTTCACTTCATGTTCTGATATTTGTGTAAACTACTGCATGTTAAGTTAAATAACTGAACAGGGAGGCAGAGCCGTTGCTTAAATATTTGTCTCCCCCACAGAAATTTAGTCAGAACCAGTATGGCATACCCCTCTCGAGTATAATTAATTTTTTTGGTTTCACACACAAAATAAACATTCACACATTAGCTTGCCTGATCAATCGTGGGTTAAGTTGTAACCTCGCAATATAATTTATTATGTATTTCTTTTTATACACAGAGAGGATAAATCTGTAGGTGTGATTTATATGTATATTTAAACTTGAGTTTGAATTTGTCTGTATGAGTCCCGTGAACAAACGGAGTTTGACTGCCCTGTTATAAGGTAAAAATAATCTGTTTATCCAATATAGCTCTGCTGGAGGAGGAGAGGAGGAGTAACTCTCAACAGACTGAAGAGTCGACCAAACAGATCCAGTACCTGCAAAGTTAGTACACACACGCATACACAAAATGTGTTTAAATCTCTCTTGCCCCTGCCTCGCCTCACTTTTTGCCTGTGTGTGTTTAGCTCAGCTTGGGAAGCTGCAGGCTGACATGGAGGCACTGAGGGAGCAAAGGGAGAGCACTATCTGCAGCACCAGAGACGAGCTGTACTCTGCGCAGGAGGAGGTACCACATTATCCCTTTCGACTCCTCGTAACTCCTATCCTCCCAACTTCCTTCTAACCCCTTGGGTTGCGTTTCCTCCGTCAGATTCTTGTCCTGCGGCACGCCATGGCGGCAGCCACAGTAGAGCGGGAGCGAGAGATCGCCGCCCTGCAGGCCGACCTGGGCGTTGTGCGATCCGAGCTGGAGAAGTGGAGAAGCACGGCCGCCAAGTACGAGGAGGAGATCAGCCGGCTACAGGAGGCCTTCACACAGCACAAAGAGCATCAGCAGACTGCCAACCAGCTGCAGAGTGAGCCTTGTCTGCCTTGTGTGTGTGTGTTTCCTGTTTCACTACAGGAGCATCCAATCATGTTTGACTTTCTGATCAAGATCAAAGGCCCCCTGTGGAGTTTGTCAGGAGAGATATTTTATACCTGGTTTTCTTTTTAGTATGGTTGTGTAGATGTGAACAAGGAGTCAACACTGAAGTTGATAATGTGACAAACTCTGCCAGTAGAATAGATTCCACACTATTCTACTGGCAGTAAAGCTCAAGACAAAGGCAGGAGAGTTAGTTTGTTCAGTCATTAAGAAATATGTGTTGAATAATGCTCTATAGGTAAGGACATAGTTATATCTTCATTTAAACATTACTTATTTATAGAAACACACGTAAAAGTAATAACTACATTAAATTTAAGTGTTACCACAAAACAAAATGATACCCAGAGGAAAACTTAAACTACGAGGGCTCAAAGAACAAAATTGATAAAAGCATTTAGTAAGCAACACTGGCTGTAAACAGAAACTCCACAGGGCACCTTTAACAGTATTAGCTGTAAACATACTGCTGTGCTGAACACCACATTTTCTTTAAAACTCATATAAGTACACACTCCTGTTTCTCTCTCCCTCAGCGGAGTGCACTGCGCTGCAGCAGCGGTGTGTGTGTTTGCAACAGGACTGTGACGGTCTGAGAGCTGAAAGAAAAACTCTTGTAGATAAACTGCAATGTCTGGAGACTGAGTTAAGCAGGTATTTACATATATATATATATATATAATTCATGTATTGTGTTTCTTGTGATGAGTACTTTCTGAAAGAAATATTAAACTTTTTATGATATTTAAATGAGTTGAGATCCAACTCTACATGTAGCAACAAACATGTAGAGTTCTATCTCAGGTGTAAGACATACACACACATCCTTAGAAATCTTTTTTTTTTTTGGATTATATTTTTGTTTGTTTTGTTTCTGCTTGTGCCACAGAGTAGAGAAAACCTTTATTAATCATCTGTATGGTGGGAAATGGTAAAAACAATACTAAAATATATTTATATGTATTTTCTATCTGTAACAGAATTAAATAAGTTTGAAAAACTTTCTTTAAAAGAAAAAAGTGATAACTATAGTAACTATTTTATAGTAAATTAGTTAAATAAATACATTACACTTCAAACTAAAAATTCAAACACTTTCCAAATACTTAAAGGTGCAGTTTTAGTTTTTGTTGCGCTTATTACCATCTAGCAGAACAGACTTGGCAGAAATGGAATATAATATTCTTAAGTATGTTTCAATTTGTATATAATTCAGTCAACGTTAGAATAAATTTACTACCTATGATTTGTCTGTTGTCATGGAAGCAGGTCTCTCTCCACAAAGCTGCCATATTCCAATACAGACGGCCTTCCGTATATATATTTTTTTGGCCACAGATTGTTCTCCAACACATTTGGTTCTCGTTTGTGTTCTGCAATTTCACCACCAGGTGTCATCACAAGATTCACACGGCGCCTTATACTGAACTTAAAGCTTAACTCAAAACCTATCAAGAATGCGCATCAAGGGATGTCGAAAAAGTGTTTGACAGTTCTAATGGAATTGATGAATTGTGGCTCAGCACAGCTGACAGTAGCTGAGCTATCGCTATCTGACAGGCTGAGTTTGGATTCAGCATTTAAGGCCGGTAGGAGACGTGGCAACCAGCTGAATCAGGCAGAAAAGGGAAAGGGGGTGACAGCAGACATGACAGCTGCTTAATGGACTTGAAGTTCATTCACATTTATCTGTTCTACAAAGGGAAAAACAACGCTGCATGTTTGTCAGAGCTCAGCAGGATTTTATCTGTTTTCACTAGTTTCCAATAAATGTGTAGGAGCCGCATGCAGCACTTTTAATGACTATCTGTAATGCACTGCTCTAGTAAAACTGTAGAGATCAGCTGCAGCTCACTGCCACCCCCCAGCTGAGATGCTTTTCTGAACGTTGGGTTAGCGCTGATGCTTAGAAGTTGGCTACATGCAGATATTTCTAACATTTAAACCCTTTTTGTTTCTTAACAAATACAAATATGGAAACCTGGACAAACAAAACTAGCAAAAGGTTCAGTCCACCTGTTTGGAACCACGTGTTAAACTTTAGTCCCCTCAGATAAATCGCTTTGCTTTGAATAAATAACTTCATCTATTTAAAGTGCCAGTGAAGGTTTTTGGACGTTAAACCATTTTTTAAGGATTTTTTTCAACGAAGTAGTCAGAGGCAAAACTAAAAACTTAGACATCAGCTTAAGGTTTATCTGCTGGGGTCTTCTCTGTAGCTTCTGTTCATTTAGTGATGTATTCAATGTCTAACAGAAAGAATGAAGCTGTGTTTTTGCCTCCATCTAGACTCACATTTACACTCCACTAATTAAAAAAAATTCAAAAACCTAAAGGCTCCAGTCTCTTTTCAGACATTATGATTCACAACCCTTGGCTTACGTAATATAGTATTATTTACCAGTTCAGATGAGGTCAGTAGAGAGAGAAAGATTATAAACTCTTTGAAGTCAAAGGGGAAAATTTGTGCCTTTTGGTAAAAATTGCAGTTGAATTCATTAAAGAATTCATTGAAAATCATAGTTCTAAAATTCCAGAGTCAGGATTAAAGAAAAAAAAAAAAGTTCGGGACTCCCTTGTTGGGAGTAATGACCTGTTCATGGGTGTCATAGCCACTAAATCCTGTCTCAGTGTCACCACAGTGGAAATGTTTCTGATGTGTGTGTCTGTGTGTCTGTGTCTGTCTGTGTGTGCGTGCTGCGTGTGTGCAGCACTCGGGAGCAGAGTCAGGTCCTCAGCAGCAGTCTGGAGTCTCTTGAGAAGAGGGAGGGGGTTCTGCAGGACAAACTGGGCTCGCTGGAGAACCAACATCTGCAGGATGAAAGCAAGCTGAAGAGACAACTGGACCAGGCTCAGGCCCGCACACACACTCTGCAGAAAGAGGTACACACACGCTGCAGAAAGGGGTATACGCACACGCACATACACACATACACACACACACTGCAGATAGAGATACACACACACCCTGCAGAAAAAGGTACACACACATGCAGAAAGACGTATTAGCAGACAAACACACTGCAGATATTCTATTCTCCATAAAAGCAACAGTGGAATAATGACTTAACATCAAGGTTACATAAGATTTTTTTTTTTTTTTTTTTTTTTTTTAAGCAAAAGAACCTCCCTCCTCCTACAAACTCACCCCGCATGGATCAACAATAACAAACAGAATTCAGCTTAATTACTGGTGTCTGGTGACATAATTACCTCTAAAAAAATGAAGACGTATATAATTAGCATTTCAATAACTTCAGACATCTGTACTTCCAGTCCACTGCCTCAGTGTGGGCCCAAGCCACGAAAACATTTCTGCGATATTGATGACATTTTGTGTGTGTGCATGTGTATGTTTTCAGTATGAAGCAACACACTCCCAGCTGCTGGACCTTCGTCAGCGCTATGAGAGAACAGAGCAGGAGAAGCTGAACATCCACCAGGAGCTGGAGCAGTGCAGGAGCAACCTAAAGCTGCTGCAGGACAAGACCAGCTCCGTGAGTGTATACACACACACACACACACACACACAACCACACAACCACACAACCACATGGACCAAAGACTATACAGGCTCTCTGTGTTGTGACATTTGTTTTTTGTGTCTACTTAGCTTTAAATCTTATTTTTATGTTTTTTTCCCCCTCAGTTTTTTTTTCTAAAATTTATATGGAGGAAAAGCACCAGACTTGTTGTGAACTGTCTTGGACTCTCTCACTGTTGCCCACAGAGCATTTGCACTTCACAGCCCCCCTTGCTCGCTGCTTACTTCCTAAATATGGAGACAAAAAGTAGGGCTATACCAGAAGCTTTGTTTATTAACATGGTAATCAGATTAAAATCAGTATCCATGTGGAGTAAGAAGAGTAAAAAGAATAAATGTGAATATTTGAAATAAAAGCGTTAGATTTGGTACGGTCCTACAAAAAAGGTCTCAGGAAAAATGAATGAATTCTGAATCACTTCTTCACCCCCACTAACTCACAAAAACTGAAATCACCTTTGTAATGGAGGTTAAAAAATGTAATAAATAACAGAATCGTTTGATAATTGAGAATCATAACAATATAATTGTTAACCAGGCAAATGTGATGTAATCTGATTTATGCAGCTCACTTACTGAATCAGTGTTTTTTAATAAACTGAACTGACAGTAAAGGATAAAACTCTTCCAGCTGAGGTGGCCTCATGTGACGTCCTGTTTCTATTTGGAGCTGGTCATGACATCTGTTAAAATGAAAACCTCCATGAAACTGCAATCAGAACATCAGATGTCAAGAGCGAGGCAAAGCGGTCTCTTATTTCTCTCTTCTTCCTCTTCTTCTCATCCACTCATTGATATTTTTCTCGTTCCTTCAGGTTTTGTTCAGGTTTCCTCTGAACTTTTTTGCCCCAGAGTCACAGGTCTAGATGAACCATCTTTATTTTTAACATAACAAATTATGGATAACTATATTAAAGGACAATTCTGGTCTATTTAACACTTTTGAATAAAAAGAACCAGGAACTATGGAACTAGAGGAATTAAATTAGGAAATCAAAAGTCCCTTTTGCACCTTCTTGTTCTGGAACTGCAGCAAATTGGACTACCTGTAATTAAAAAGTAGTTGAAATGTAATAAAATTTGACTTGGTCATCTCACACACAGTATAGTGAGATTTGGTGGAGTTCCATTATAATACACATAGTAAGAGAAATACTATTTTGAAAAAAATTGAATATAAGTGTATATAAAAATATAATATATACATTTAAATAGTTTTGTCTTTAAATGTAATCTTGACCGCAACTCTCTTTTAGCCGCTCAAATTGTTTTTGTATCCCTCTTTTTAAAGACTGGCATCTACTAGCATAAACTTAATTTTTATAAGTTATTATCTGAACATTAATACTAGAATCAGTCAGTGAGTCCTGAAAACTCTCCTCGATAGTCCCAGAACTTGAGCTGAAATACACCTGAAACTAAATTTTGTACCGAATTATTGCGGATTACAGAAATGAAGACACAGCTATGAAATTAAAATTTAAATAACCTAAAATTATCCTTTATGTGCATCATATTTTACTGGAAACTCAATTTGCTGTGCGACATGTTTTTTTTTTTATCAAAGATTGGATGCCAAATGTTTATTGGCCAGCAGCAGAGGCGTCCTGCCGCTGAAAGCTGGAATCCAACAGGAAAGATTAAAAAAAAAAAAAAAAAAATGCCTGGTGACGGATGGCAGTTCTTTCTCTGGTGTTTTATCAGTGGCTGTTGAATGTGTAGGAATGGCAGTGTTGCTTTGTAGAAATGCTTTAGTAGATATGTTCTCTCTCTCTCTCTCTCTCTCTCTCTCTCCCCCCTCTCTCTCTCTCTCTCTCTGTCTTCCCCCCCCTCTCTCTCTCTCTCCCCTTGCTGTAGCTGCATCATCCTCCATGTTGGTTTTGGTTGATTTGTCGGCTGATTTCTTCTTATTCCTCTCCCCCCTGCCCTTCCCCCCTCTAGCCATCCATATTGCAGCCTGTCCAAGCCATATTCATGGGCCTTGTCCTGGCTCTGCTCTACTGGTGTTTCGGCCAGTTGTGGTAGAAAGGTACACACCGACATGACCTCATCTCTCTGTCCGTCCGTGTCCGCTGCCTCCATCTGTTCATCATGTGTGGAAGGAAAGATGACGGGGGTGAAAACATCGTCCTGATCTGTGATGAATTCAGGGTGATTCAGAGCTCACCACCATCTTGTATTAAAAAAGTGAAATGATACATATGATCCAGTAATATCAGATGTATCAGGACAATATTATATTCAGTGGAGCATCTCCACTTCCCACAATTTCAACACAGCTCAGATTTTCTAAAAGTTAATATAGGTCACAGCTTAGTTTTATAACATGTGAAATTTTTAATGTGAATCTTTAGTGCAGTTGGATGTTGACTATAAGAACTGCACTGAAAATGCAGTTCACTTTTAAAGGAAAAATAACAAGAAAATGTCCAAATTTATTTTTTCAAATCAGATTTTTTTTCCTGGTTTCTTTAGTTTTTTTTTAATAGTAAACACGTGATCTTTGGGTTTGGATTTGAGGTTCAGCATTTGGAATTTTTTTCACAATTTTATGAACCAAACAACTAATCAATTAATTGTTTATAATTAATCGACAAGATCTAAACAGAAACAAGACCTGTGGCTTTAATTTGAATCAGGGACTCTGAGATTATAGTAAAATGGTGTAAAATGTTATAAAATCATTTTCCCAAAACCAGGGATTCAACCTAAAATGTATTTTTGCTGATTCCATACTCCACAGCCCAAAGATCACCAGTTAACTATTATAGAAGAGTAAAGAAACAATCAGGTTTGAGAAGCTGTAACCAGATAAGTAGGACATTTCCATTTAAAAAAAAATTACATGAGTAGGTTAATCAATTATAAATAATAATAAATGGTGATTAATGTAAAAGCTGGCAATTGACTAATTGTTGCAGCTCTAGTTTATTGAATCTACAATGAATCCATCATGAAATGAAATTTATTCTAAACAAAATTCTCGAATATATTTTTAATTTATATACTGACTGGTTGATTTTGGCAGCTAGCAAATAATTGGTGTCTGAGCTTGGTTTTTCTAGGATTGAATTAAGGAATTGATTGATAAAGTAATAATCTGTGCATGTATCAGCATATAAATTCTAATTTGTTTGGTTTCTCTCTAGAAGGTGATTGTGAATGATTATGAAAGTACGATTTTAATTTGCTCCTAGAACATTCAGTATTATTTAGTGTTTAATTAATGATGCTGAGGATTACACCCTGAATTCTGATCAGCTGGATGCTCTCATCACCTCGTACTCTTCCCCTTTAAGATGGAGTATCATCATTTTGTTCTCCATCCTCATCATCATGGTCATGGTGTTGTGTTTGTCTGGTTTGAAGCTCTAACTGCATGGCTCCGTGTCACGTCTTCTGCTTCCTCTGCTGCAGCTAACACTGAACTCTTTGAAAAGGTTGGACTCTCATCGACACAATACCATAGTCTGCTCAGTTCCTCCTGACACAGGATCAGACTTTATAGAACGAAAAGAGGGTTTAGAGGCTGGAAAAGCAGGTGACATCTTTCTCTAGTTTTTGTCAACAAATCCAGTGAAAGGTTCAAAACCAAAATGTGTTTGTGACTTGCGTTCACCGTCTGTGGAACCTGAGTTCATTGGACCTCAGGGAAAAGACTGTTGCTGTTTTTCTAAACCTGGGTGGTGGGACCCCTCAAAGGGACACTGGATCAATCAAGGGGTCACATATATATGAATATATTCTCATTCTTGTATTCTCCAAAAGTTAAGATAAAACCAACGTCTTCCAGTGATTAATTGATTAGTCAGTTGACAATATTAATCAGCAACTATTTTGGGAATGTAAGAATAGCTGATTAAGTCATTCTTTTAAGCAAAACATGTCAAATGTAAACTGGTTTCAGATTTTCTTTGCAAGACATGATATTAAACTGAACCTTTTGTGTTTTCGGCTTTTATTCAAACAGGCAGACAATAGAAAATGTTGTTTAATAGACAACAAATAACCCTGGAATGTATAATCTGTATTTTAACTAGGTACAAAAGGTTCTACTGATCCTTTCCAAAAAAAATATCAAGTACTGTTTTTGTACTAAGTAATAAGAAAGTAATAAGAAAATTATACCAATAAATTGTATCTGTAATAGATTCTTTGTTCTACAGATTGCCAGAGGGTGAAAGTACATGGTAAAAACATAGTAAAAGATAAGTTAAAACAAACTTTAGTACAGAAAGCTGTGGTAAAACAGGAAAAAAAGAAGCATGTTAGTCAAAAACAAAATGGAGTAAGTATCTATGAATTAGTTTATAGAAAGGGTCAGATTGTGGGATTGGATCAGAAAAAAAACTAAATGTTTAAATGTTTATGACAGAAAAATGAGATTTCAGGCTTTAGACACATAAAACTTGTTAGTTGTTAAAGTAATTGTTGGTTTAGATCTTTTTCATGGGATTTGTTGACCAGAGGGAAACAGAACACCTGAAATATCTGGTAAGTGCTGAAAATGAAAAGTATAGTTTGAGGTGAGAGATGATTAAGTTAAAATTGATGTTAAAGACGTTTTACCAGAATAATGTTGTTGGAGTGGAAGAGATGTTGTTAGATTATTAAAAATATAGATAAATAGCTCTAACTTGTAATTTTTGACTGGGAGAAAGTCATATTAATCATGACCGTATGAATTCCATTGTGTATTTGTGAGAAGTAGATAAAAGAAATGATATACGAATGTGTTTAAACACCAGTGAATCTCTGACTCTGGTTAAAGAAAATCATTGTTAGTCTGGGAGGTTTTTTCTTAAAGAGTTGGACTGGCAGCTTTCTTCATGCATTAAAAGCATCTGCAGAGACTCATTGATCCGTTGAATGCTTCATCACTTATTTCTCACTCAGGGTTTCACTCAATTTTTCTTTTTGTTTTGGTTGGTATTTCAATTGACAATTCTTTTCTTCATCTTCTGCAGGTTTGTGGTTAATTTTTTACCTTCAATTTCATGCATCCAGACTGCTGCTTAATCTGTTATTTTTCCTTTTACCCTCTTATTTTAGGGTTTGGTGGTCTGTTCAGACTCATCTATCGTTTGCTCTTTGCCTTTTTCCTTTTTTAAGCTATGCAGTTTTTGTTTTTCTCCATTCAGTTTCTTTGCAGACACTTCATTTTCTAAATCTCATCACTGTGTCCATCATGTTGGTCCGTGTTGTGCTGGATGTTTGTTTATTGGAGAATGTGACCAGTGTTTCTGCTGTGAAGGAAACTGGTCTGTAACTCTTCTGTTTTTCTACTTGGAAAACTTCCTCTGCCTTTTTACTTTGCTGCTTCACTTTTTTTGTTCATTTATCCTCTTTCTTCCTCTGTTTGTTCCCTTTCCTCTAGCTTTTATGTCCCTGAAGTCACAAAAGAAACTAGAACTGTTAATTATTGTATTTAGGTTATCTCATGCATGAGAACTAATAAATTCATCAACTATTTGGTAACACATTCATGGATTTGAGTAATTCTTAAGAAGAAAATAACAAAATTCTCTGGTTCCAGCTTCTAGAATCTGATTATTTTCAGTTTTTTTAGACTTCTCTAATAGTTGAAATGATGATCATTGGGTTCTGGTCAAAAACAAGAAGAGAATCTTTAGCTTTGGTAAATGGGAATCGTTATTTTAAACCATTTTATAAACCAAACACCTTATTGATTATTCATTTCAATAATCAATAGATTAACCAACTATCAGAATAGTATAACTAATATAATATTAAATATATTAGTAATATCCCATGAAGTCATTACGTTACCCTCTCATTAAGTATCATACAGAGGAAGCTAGGTCTTTCCTCCATTTCTTTACTATTTAGAATGGTATTTATTCATTATAAAAATAGTTGAGCATTATTTAACATGTATTTTCCACTTCTAAACCGTCAAACCAAACTGTACAAATGTAAACTAAATAAATCAAAGGGAAAACTCTCCTTTTTAAGACTTTGGGGATATGTTTATCACTTTTTTTTATTATTATTTTTTTTATTTTGTGCTCTCTGCTATTTTTAACTTCTTTCCTAAACCTTTCTGCTTCTTTCTTCATTCTCTCTGGTTTCAGATGAGGTAAAGTATTAAAGTTGAGATGTAACAGCAAACTAACAAGATGTTCTGTTTGTCTGTGTGTGTTGTTGGTGTGTTATTGGTGTGTGTGTTTGTGTGTCTGTGTGTGTGTTGGTGTGTGTGTGGACAGAGCGGCTGGAGCCCCTGGATGCCGGTCATCGCAGTGATGGTCGCCGTGACGGCAGCCGTCCTCTACCCCAACCTCTCCAAGAGCAGTTCCACTTAGGATGGATACACACACATACACACAGTGCTGTGAGGAGAGCATCACTGCTTTACTTGTATAAAGTCTAATTGTACATAATTGTAGAGGGAATATAAAGGTTGTGGTTTCTACAGAGGATTCAGATGCTTCTTGGATTATTTTGTTTTTTTTGAGTTCCTGTTGTTTTTATCCTGGGCTCTCTCAGCTGTGGTGGGGGCTTTTTTTTGGTTTTTCGTCTCTCTGCTGATTTCCAGGTAGTGAATTGTTCCCTTCACACCAACCTGCATGAGGCGACGTGGCACTTTCCTCCAGGCTCAGTCCAGTCGGGAGAACACGATTCACAGATTCACTCAAACTGAGACGTGTGTTGAAAACCGCTGAGGCTCCGCCAGAACCACGTCAGACTTAGTGGACAAGCTGATTGAATCAGAGGGAAATTCCTCTTTAATTCCTGAGAACAGGTCCATGCTTTCAGCTGTGTCCTAAAAATAAATCTTTGGCGTCCTCACTTCCAGTCATCATCACTTTCTTTAAACCAGACCCTTTTTTTCTTGGAGTTTTCTTGCCAAAAATCACATTTCCTGTAGATTTACCATTATTTTTTAAACGGATAAAATATTTAAAAAATGAGTGTAATAATAAACCTGTTTGTGGCAGTTCATATGTGTTTGCTTTATCTGCACCAATAAAGCACAACAAAGTAAATATAAGAACAGCATTTGGGGCTTTTTCCCTAAATTTAAGGCTCTGTTGTTTAAAAGTTGTTTACAGTTTTAAAATCATCAGTCTGTATTGTGCTTAACATGGTGCATTTTTTAACATTTGTGTTAAGTTAAATAATCACAGACCGAGTGACACAGTCTGAATGTCTCTCTACAGTAAAGTAAATCTGTCCTTTTGCATTATCGTAAAGAGAGAATCAGCTCTGTATGTCAGTAAAATAAATACACAGCTCATAGTAAATGTTCATCCAGCATTAATCAGCACAAATTCAGCACAAACCTGAGACAAACATGGTTCTTGATGTGGATTGTCAATCTGAAGGAAAGTGTCCACGCTGCCGTTTCTGAAATCCCATTCTGGTCTGGTTTTATCAGCCGTGTTAAACATCTAACATGGTGTTTCTCTACAATTTGTTTTTGTTTTGTTTTTTCTTCCTTTTTTTTTTTTTGGGAAGTCGGGGCGGGGTTGAAACTTGAAGCCAAATTATTAAAAGAAAATCTGATTTATTTGTGTTCTTTATTTTTTTTATGAAGGCACAGGAAAAGGGGTCAGTGCCTCTGATGTAACCAACACCACAGTTTGTGTACGTGTGGGCAGGCAGACACACACACACACACACACACATTTGGAGTGTTGGAGGTCTGTCAGTGATCAGTGCTCTGCTGCCTCATTCGCTTCACATTATTTTTAGTCCGGCTTCATCCCAACAAGTAAAATCATCCTGATTTGAGTCGTGAGGATGAGGAGTTGATCCACAGCTTTGAGCAGCTGGATGAAGTGACAGTTGAGTTTTTCAGGATTAATCCTCACATGGTTGATTTTTCTGACTTTGTTTCTGTAGACCAATATTATTCCTGGTGAGAAGCTTCAAAAACACATGTTTCCATCAGCTTGTTGGTTTCAGTAAGCTCAGGACCATGGATGTATTATAAAAACTAGATCCTGGACTCAAACATTGCACCTATTCAGTCTAATCTGTTCAAAAAAGTTTTTAGTTTCAGAAGACAGAGTCCAATAAAGTGAGCGACCACTGGTGGTGTCATATCCAGTTGTCTTAAAGGGGCAATGTGTGGTGTGTGGCAGCATCTAGTGGTGGAGCTGCAGAATACAGCAGTAGAACAAACGGCAGCCATGAAAAACGCAGACGTCTGTGTGCAGAGCATTGTTTGTTTTGTCTGTCTGTAGAAAAATGTTGGCTTCACGAAGGGAAATAAAAATCTTTGTCTAAACTCCTAAAAACACCACAGTTCTTATTTTGATTGACTGATTAATTAAAAACATGTTTCATAATATTTTCCATTTTTGCCAAGTTTGCTCCACGAGATACATCTTCCAAACTGAACCTTTATTAAATTCATTGTCAGGATCCTCACAAAAAGAATCTAAACTCTGCTATCCACGATTCTATTGATTCAGATTTTTCTAGTATTTGCTAAAATCTGAAATGTATATAGGAAACTAGGATGATAAAATCACCATTAATTTGAACAGACGTCCTGTCAGGTGTAATGCAGGTGTTTTATATCAAGGGGGCACAAGCACAACAAGATCAGCTGTAGCGGAGGTCGATGTAAGCGTAGCGTCATTAGCAAAGAGCCAAAGTTTTGCCTGGTTTCACCTCCGATCGCATCGTCTGAAGTTGTGATGTCGCAGTGTCCCGGAAACAACCTGAACCTCACTGCAGCGAGCCGAGGCGTTAGATTAACAGACTGTGGCGGCTGGGAGCTTCACCCTGAACTTTTCTTCCACTTTTTTCCTGCAGACTTAAATTATTTCTGTGTGTGTGTGTGGGTGTTGATTCCCACTCTGGACTCTTGAGCAGCATTTGTCATCGTTTGTGTACTTTGTCTTGTCTCTGTGTTTAAAATGAATAAATAAAAAGACAAACAAATATTCCTGATGTTTAAAGAGAAACACTACAGTACAGAGAGAATTGTAAAATAAAATGTTATTGAATGATGTGCTACTAGACTTATTTTGTTAAAATCGTTTAGAGATATGAGAGGGAGCTATGTAGAGGATATGATGATGATGAAGATGATAATGATGTATTGAATAAGCGCAGAGATGTTTGGATTAAAGTTGTAGCAAAGCTGACCCACCAAACCAGCTTCCAGTGTCTTCATTTACCAACATCTGTCAGATTTTTTTTTTTATTAAATCCATTTCATGTAAATAGGGCTGCAATAAGAACTTACTGCAATGTTTGTTTCTAGGAGTTTTTAACTCTTGAGGAAAAGACTTGAATCTTTCCTAATGTGCCACAAAACCCAAACTATAGAATTTAAGGAAAATGTTAAACATACTGATCAGTGGAACTTAAAATATGAACATCTGGTATACAACAGTAGAACTTTAACAATTAGCCAAACTAGTTTTGATATTCAAGTTGAGTAATTTTATAGAAGAAAATGTCCAAATTCTCTGATTCAAACATCTATTGTTTTTTTGGGTGCTTTCATCTTCTATAATAGTGAACTGATGATCTTTGGGTTGTAGACTGTATGTCTGGACAAAAAAAATGTTTTAGGATGAATCTTCAGCTTTAAGAAACAGTGATTGATGTTTTACACCATGTTATGAATCATAACTTAATTGCTTAATTCTTCCAGTTCATTGATAAATGAATTGATTGTCAGAACAGCTGTTGCACACCTAATTTACAGCGAGTAGATGGAGTATCTGCGATTTAAAGACTGAACCATTAAACACAGGCCTTGACGTGTCTGTTTGTCATCCCTGATGTCATCTTTGCGGTCTGTTGCAGCATGTCCAAGGAACCGGTCGCCCTGCGTCTCGTTCTTGTTGTTGAATTATTATAACAAATTGTAAAACTGGAAAGAAAATATATCTCAAAATTTGATTTTGTCTTTTATGAATGGACAAACAGATATCAGACATTTAGAGAAACTAAAGAAAAAGTTGTGTTAAGATGATGATTTTTCACAGTTTGGGTTGTTTGTTTCATTGAAAACTTGATCTCACCTGTTGCTTACAGACACAAATCTGCACATACATCTGCAGATAAATAAATGAGAAAAGGTATTAATAAATCAAAATCACTGATTGAAATAAATATTTAATCAAGATCGAAAGAGATAAGTATACATATATAATACGAATGATAAATAAAAACTGTATTTGTTAATACGGGAAGAAAATTCCTTTAGAAGTTATGAGATCCAGATTTAACAATAACCGTTAAATATCCAATGAATACGAAAAATTTGTCAAACTCATAATATCAGTATTTCAAGATTACAAGACAATGATTGTATTTAAAATTATCATCCATCCATCCATCCATTGTCTATCCCGCTTATTCCCTTTCGGGGTCGCAGGGGTCTGCTGGAGCCTATCCCAGCGCGTTAAGGCGAGAGGCAGGGATACACCCCAGATGGTCGCCAGCCAATCGTGGGGCACACACACCATTCACACACCATTCACTCTCACACTCACACCTATGGGCAATTTAGAGTTTACCAATTAACCTGAGCATGTTTTTTGTATTGTGGGAGGAAACCGGAGTACCCGGTGAAAACCCACGCAGACACGGGGAGAACATGCAAACTCCACACAGAAAGGCCCCAGACCCAGGCCCAAGGCGGTCTTGAACCTGCGACCTTCTTGCTGTGAGGCGACAGTGCTACCCACTTCGCCACCGTGTCGCCCTAAAATTATCATTAAACATCATTTTTTTAAATAAAGGAGTATAATGTATATCATGCCTTTAAAGTCATTTTTATTTACATCTCAATATTTTGTTTTAGTTTTAACTTACTACTTCAAAATTATGACTTTTTAAGTCAATTTTTGATTGAATTCTGTACAACATTACATTACATTACCAGTCAGTAATACTACTTTTACAGAATTGATCAGTATTCTTCCATTTTCCTGGATGCAGACAAAGAGAATTCTTTCATGTTATGAAACAAGTTAAACCTCCACCAAAGGGAACTGAACAACAGAATAAACAAACAGTATTTGGACAATCTGTACATTCTGTACATGTGTACAAACGAATAGTTGTATTTCTGAATGGAGCAGACCCAGTAATCAGAGCTGAAATCATCATTTAAATGGAAAATATTCATTTTCCTTGTCCTGAGGAAGCGACAGAGACGACAGCTGAAGGCGACGATGACGCATCAACAAACACTCTTCTGTGATTCACAAAAAACAACAGGTGGAGTCCTCACATGTCTGGTTGAGACACCGCAATTATCTGTGTGTGTGTGTGTGTGTCAGAGCAGCTCAACTTCTTCACACATATATAATAAATACATACAGCTGATCAAGTCAAACTTTATTGATCTGTGAGAGTCTAAAGGTGAGAAAAGTTTTATCAGTGTACATAACACTGATCAATAATGTTACAGAGCTTCACATTTCATGTCAGACACTGTTTATTTCTGATGAATCAGTGTTTGTCTTCTCAATAAATTCTTTTCTTCTTTTACATGGTATGTCATTTTACTGGCTTATATTTTTCAACCAACTCACATTGTGATAGTTCATTGGTAATTGAATTTGATGTCGTTTGTTATATATATAGTAAACATATTTCTTTATTTCATTTCACCTTATTGTATTTTGTATTGTGTGATGATTTTAGCTATTTGTTGTTGTTATTATCATTATTACTGTATTTGTTTGTGTCTTCTTTGGCTTTACATATGAAAATAAATGTTGTATTGTTAAACTTATTTGAAATAAAGAATAAAAAATGTCTTTGTTTTCACAATCATCCACTGAAGAAGGAAAGTTTCTTTGTGCTTTTCTTAAATCTGAGTGTATCTGTACAGTAAAAAAATAGAATAAAAGTGACTCAATATATGCAAATTAATGCACATTTGACAGATCTTTCAAAAGGCATTGCATGAACAGGAGGATTATATACAGACTTTAAATTCTAAAATTATCCCATATTATTGAATTTCAATTCTTCTTTCTGGTTGAAAAAAACAGAAGAATTCATCAGGGCTCAAATGACTGAAATGTGGTCTTTGTTTGAGATAAGATAACACTTTATTGATGCCCTGAGCATATATTTACAGCAGAGCAGGAAACAAAGAAACAGATAAGAACTAAGTCGTAAAAATCCCAAAACAGGAATTCAGTCTACTTTATTATTTGCATGTGATGCTACTTTATTCTTCACTACATTTATCTGCATCTTTGGATACTTTCAGATGCAGATTTGACTCCAAGGATGAGAAGCTTTTACAGTATACTGACCTCTCTGGGTGTATTCCTGCCGCTAGAATGTAATGTGCTGAGATTGGCTTCAGCTGACCCCTGTGACCCTAGTTAGGAATAACAAGTATAGAAATGAATGGATGGGCTTTTAAAATACAATATGTTAGACTTTGTCATCTTACAAACTTCCATGCCCATCAACTCATATTACTTATAATACTGCAATACTTAAACTACATCAGCTCATAATACGTATATACTTTTACTTACATCAACACTTAATAGTTATTTTGTGTTATAAGTTATACAAACGGTCTTTTAAATGACAGGAAACCAATATGAACACAAAATGTACAAAGAGATATACTTAAGAGACCTGTCGAATGCTTCTTAAAACTGTACTTTAAAAAGCTTTTGTCTTTCTCATCTTAGCAACATTTGTCACTGACCCATATACTGTTACTGTAATACTTTAACTACATCAACTCATAGTACTTAAGTTCTTTTACTTACATCAACATATACTAATGTATTTTACCATTATACTTTAACTACATCCTCTTATAATATATGTGCACTTAACTGCAGTTCCTTAACTTCCTCCATGTGATAAGTAGTTTACTGCAGTACTTTAAGTACATTTTGCTGCCAATAGGTACTTTTACTACAGTAGAAATTGTAGTGCAAGACCTCCACAACTAAAGGCATCACTACTTCTCTGAAGTAAATGTTCTGCATACTCCCTCCAGTAAGTGCATGTTGATCGATGGGGGGCGATAAAACGCCGCAGACGCCTCGTCGAGCATCCGTAGAAAAGCCGAGTCCGAACAGTCCGAGTTTCCAGAGCGGGGCCTGAACGCAGCAGCAGCTCGTGAAGTCTCCGCGAGGATCAAACGCGCCGCACACCGACTTCAGCCGTTTCAGAGGACGCAGCGTCTCACTCAGAACCGACAGAAGCCACTCGAACCCGGGACAAGATGCCGGCCACAGAGAAGGACCTGGCCGAGGACGCGCCGTGGAAGAAGATCCAGCAGAACACCTTCACGCGCTGGACCAACGAGCACCTGAAGTGCGTCAACAAGCGGATCGCGGACCTGCAGACGGACCTGGGCGACGGCCTGAGGCTCATCGCACTGCTGGAGGTCCTGAGTCACAAGAAGATGTACAGAAAGTACCACCCGAGGCCCAACTTCAGGCAGATGAAGCTGGAGAACGTGTCGGTGGCTCTGGAGTTTCTGGACAAGGAGAACATCAAGCTGGTGTCCATCGGTGAGTTCCAGAAGCTCCTTAGCGGCTCCGAGCCCCCAAGTCCGCCAAAAACACCGTTACACTGCTAATTAACGACCAGTTAGCGCATCTTTTGTCCAAACTTTCCCTCTTAAGAGCCTCGAACACACGTTTCTGCCTGAAACATGAACTAGGTTTGAAAAAACAAAGTTTAAAACTCCTATCGCTTCTCTATGTGTTTAAATGAATAATTCCTTGTTGTGAAGGGAATCAATTGGTTCAGCTGACATCAGGGTTTAATTCGGCCTTCAGGTAAACCGCAAATAAATTAACATGTCTACTTAAATGTGCGGTTTTCCTGAATGTTCCGCGGGTTACCTGCTGGAGGTGAGAGGCGGCGACATCGAACACTTAAATGTATAAATTGTAATCTATATTCCACGTGTTTAACTGAGGTTTGCTCTCTTCTCTCTTGAAGATGTGTTGAGATGAAGTAAAGAAGGTTCAGGACTGTTGAAGCCGGACTTTTATCAGGTTGAGTTAAAGTTAATGCAGGTTTCCCGGTGGTCAAAGTTCACTGTTCAGTCAGTTTTTCCCGCCGGTGATTTTAAACAAAAACCACCGCACGTTCGCCACAAAAGCCTAAAAGAAGTCCTAATGCTTCATGCTTCATTCTGCGCTTTAAACGCCTGTTTGTTAGTTTGGTCCCGTTAACAGCTGTGGAAGAAGAACTCTGGTGTTTTACTTAAAAGTACAGTTGCAGTACTTGCTTCCAATTTTTAAAGTAAATCGATACAATACTTAAAGTATCGAAAGTATAGATACTCGCTTTGTAAAATGGCTTTTATGTTATTAAGAGATACCGTGTGCTATATATATTTTAGTCTTTACAACGCATCACGTTAGGATTAGCGCTGTCATCGGGTCCCTGTTTGTACTTTTGTATCAACATTTTTCCGGTTATCTTCCTATTTAGTGCAAAAAAAAGTCTAATTCATCTGTTAATCAAGGTGAGCTGTCCTCCATGGTTGAACACGAGCCACTGCCTGATTCGTCCTGCGCACACATGGACACGCCCACTTTTAATGTCCAATCAAATCCCTCTAAACAGTTTTTCTCAGTTCAACATCATCTCATAGATTAACCTCTTTTCTAGGACAGCAACTACTGACAATTTTTAGTTAACCTGTCGATTATTCAAAGCTTTAGCTGATTGGTTCATAAAATGGTGCAAAAAGATGATGATGTGGGCTGTGGCTGCGTAACTGTGACGACATAATTTCACAGATTTGCTAATGCTTGATTTTTTTTTTTAGCCTGACTTTCTGAAACATGGCTTAGTATGTATCGAACATTTCAATATTCCTACAATCAAACGTTGTCCTTTAAAGGGGATGTGAGTCTTTTTTCACATTAATGTTAAATTGTTGATTGAAATGCATTTATGACCCCCAGTCATTTCTGGAGGATAAAACCTGGCTCACACACTCATGTCTGCAACAGCAGCACTGAAAGTGCCAGACATCTAGCTGGAGTTTAGCGCATTGTGAGGGTTTTAATGAGCTGGCTTCTGCACAGCCAACACACACCTGTGGTAATAAGCCCGGCTTCACGTGGAGAAGTGAAAATTCCTCCATTTGGGTCCAAATGATGAAAATATGTCATCCACAAGCCCCAGAAAGACTCTCAGAGTCATAGCCAACTGTTGTTAATGTTCCGTCAGTTATGGGAAAGACAAGCGTGTTTGAGCTCCACCTGAGAATGATTTCCTTTAACAACCTGCAAGTTGTTAATGCTGAAAAAGTAGTTAATATATATATATATATATATATATATATGTGTGTGTGTGTGTGTATCTATGTGTGTATGTATATATATATATATATATACATACATAGTGTTTTTTTTTTTTTTTCTTTCTTTTAAATCAGAAGAAAATGTCCAAATTCTCTCGCTCCAGCTTCTCAAATCAGATTCTTTTCTGGTTTCTTCAGTCTTCTATAATGGCAAACATGTAAAATCTTCAGTCTTAAAGAGATATTTTATAAACCAAACAACTAACAGATTTTATAGTTTCAATAATCAATAGATTAATCAGCTTTCAAAATGGTTATTTTTCAACAATATTTTAGTCACTTTTCAACTGAACACTGACAGCAATAGTTAAAATGCTTGTTTGGTTCAGCTCTTATCACTTTTACTCACTATTATGTCTTCATAATGAAAGTGAAAACTGACAAACAGGATTTTTCATGCAGTCTGACATGTTTTTGTCCTTCACCCGCATCAAACTGTGCACAGAGATAAAAACACTACATCAGGATCCTTTTCAGCAGTCTGACGTTGTAAATCACCTGTTTTTATTGCATACATGTGTTACAGTACAAAATCCAGATTTTAGAACTTGACCTAATGCAGTGTGACGCAGAAAAACGTTCCAGCAGGTTTATTTTTGACTGTTCTTGTTTTTTAGTTCATGTTAAACTTTGAGTTCAGAAGTCAGGATGGTAATGGTTGTTAAATGTGCTGCAGATCCAGTTTCTGTTGGTGGTTTGAGAGAAGTTTGGAGGCTGTAGTCATTGAATTCTTTCTGTTTCTAATGTGGACTCAGTCTGGATCATAAAGTGAACTCCGTATTGAACCGTGCATGTAACTGATCATTAAAACTGTGATAGACTAAAGCAGTATTTGATTAATGGTCCATACCAGTTGATGGAAATGCAAATGATTCATGTTTTCTTTTTTTTTTGGTGGGATTTCAAAAGTTTAAATCAAATGAGTGTGACAAGTAATGACTGCATACAGACACCCTCACTCAGACACACACAGTCAAACAGACTCGCACACATTCGTTTAGAAACACACACAGTAGTTTCAGTAAGAAGCGTCTCAGCTTTATTAGTGACATCATCTTATGTCTGTGGTTTTTGACCAGTGGCTGAGTCCAGGTGTGTTTGTGGAGTGATGAATACTTCAGGATTCTTGTTTCCTGGGGAACTGACTGTGGTTTAGGTCTATTTATGGGCCTTTTATGAATTTTTCTACTCGCCAAGTCTGACTAAAACAAAGCCATTCTCTGTAAGTCTAAGCCAGTCAGTTTCCAGCTGATCTGAGTACATGAAAAGTCATCGTAGTTATTTTTACATTTCCCAGATAAACCCTCTGGAGCTGCTTTCCTGATTCAGCAGCAGCTTTTGTACTAGATCAGATGAGCAGAGTTCTTGGGGTAAACTCTGGTTCAGGCTGAGGTGATAGGAATGAGCCTGTTCTGTGATGTAAAACCAGGGAGGTTTGATTTTCCACAGTAGAAAGGAAATGACTGGGCGGGTGGGACACACACGGACACTTACTCACAGTGTCAAAACGCTGGTTTTGTTTCAACTGTGTGAGCACAAATGAATCAGATCTGATTAGGAAAGCCTGATTTATGGCATGTTTTTGATGATGAGAAAATATACACTTAAGGTTTAGAGTGGTTATCCATTTTTCCTAGTATGAAGAAAGATGAAAGACAGAAGAGTAATGTGGAAGTAAAGGCAAATATTTCAAAATAAAAGCTAAAGGGTTGTGGTCAACATCAGCCTTGACCACTTGAAACCCGTCCCAGTCGTTGGAAGCAGCGACTGTGTCCTTTTGAGCCCTGGCATTAACATGGTGCTGCAAAAGGAAAACACCCCAATAGACGCATGTTGGTCCATTATAAGACTTCTGCTGCTCTAAAAAAGCACACGAGTTTGTCCTTTTCAGCATGCAGGTTGGATGTTAGTGGAAGGGAGGAGAAGGTTCATAGATAAAATGACTGCTTTTAATTATCATTGTGCCTCCCAGTAGAGCTGCAAAAACATTAAGTGGTTGCCAATTTACATTAATTGGCAACTATTTGGTAATCGATTAGTTGAACTGAGCAATTTTTTACACTATACAGTTCACGGTTGTACCTCCAGGCACCACCAGGTTCCTTACTCCGATTTTCATTGGGGACAAAGTGTACAAACGTTCTTCAGGCAGAATTACAATACAAGAACAAAACCTCTCAAAATCTGTATGATGGTTCAGTATTCAGAGCTCTGTTCATTTGATCAATTAGTTTCCAACTAAGACATTACTGCCAACTGTTTTGATAACGTATAAAGCAATTTTAGTCATTTAAGAAGAAAATGTCCAAATTCACTGGTTCTTGCTTCTGAAATATGATTTTCTGGTTTCTTTAGTCTCCTCTAATATTAAACTGATTATCTTTTGTGTTATGGACTGTTGGTCTGGACAAAAAGACATTTTAGGTTGAAACTTCAGCTTTGGGAAATGGAGACCAATGTTTTATGCCAAACTTTGGATTCATTGTTTGAATAAACTTATTATAGAATAATAAATAGTTGATAATTGCACACCTTAATGGAAAAACAAGTATATGCTATATCTTGTCTTTTCATCTTAAAATGGGAAATCTGGTCTGTCATCTGATCATATAGGTTTTTTCTCAATTTGATCCATTTATCGATTGAACTGTGCAAATCTGAACAAATCGATCCCAAAATCAAGTGTAAAAGGCACTGAGGAAGGTTGAAAATGTAAAACTATATTAACAGTTTAGCACTTCTGTACCTCCTGACAGGAGGAAAAACATGGTCCATATAACCAGAGACTCAGACTTTGTGGAGCTGGAGTTTGGAGCCAATAAATTGACACCGGTAACAGGAATGTGTGAGATACCTCAGCTCCATGAGAGGGAGACAGCGTGGCAAGGAGGTCTTTACGTGTGTCTCCGTGTGTTTGTGCCCGTCCGGGCCCTCTGGCTTTGTCTGTAATGCCCACTAAATCGGGCAGAGGAATATTTTCAATATGTTTTATTAGAAAAGATTCATATTTCATATTAAAGTAATTGTGTGTTTTATTTGTTGTTTATAAATCATTTTATTGGCTGCAACCCCAATTTTTTTTTAAGTGTGGGATGTTTGCTTTATAAAATGAAGGGAAATGAAACCTGAAATGTTTTTTGTCTTGAACAACCCAAAGATTCAGATTTTACTAATGTTACTAAAGACCAGAAATGGCCAAAAAAACATCCTGATATTGTCAGTGTTTGCCAACTACAAAGATATTGCCTAATCACTGCAGTTTTTAAACCTTATATTACTCTACTGATTCATGTTCCTGGTTCATTCCCCACATTCTCTTCTGTGTCAAAGCTGCAAGGATCAGTTCAAAATCTCAAAATCAAATCTGATTATTTTCTGGTTCCTTTAGTCTTCTGTTATAGTGATGATCTTTGGGGTTGGGACTCTTGGTCTGGGGGGGCGGCATTTTAGGTTGAATGGTCATCTTTGGGGAAACAGTGAGCAACATTTTACACCATATAAAAATAATTATTCGTTGTTGCCCTATCCTGTTATGTCTGACTGTTTGTTACTTGATGCTCTGCTGCTTTAACTGACTGTGGGACATTTGAGTTGTCTTTTTTTTTTTTTTTTTTTTTTTTTTTTTTTTTGTCTACAAAATTTGATTCTATGGTGTTTCATGATAAGATACTTTTAATTTTTTTATTTTTTAGAAAAGGTGAATCCTTTTCTAAAAATCCCGCAATATATAGCTAATCAAATGTAGATTAAAAAATGCAACTATCCATAATGGCGCTTCATGTTTTTTTTTTTTTTTGGTGTTGCATAGCAGCAGGTTTGCTTCAAGCAACAATAATAACTGAGACTTTATCTCAGAGATTGCAAAACTGTGTGTGTATTGTGTAAGAAGGGTGTTGGCTGCCCGCCTCTGCAGACAGGTGTGTTGCATCACAGCCAAAGCTGAGGACAGATTTTAGCCTGTTAAGATGGGCTCAGACTGGATTGTCAGGCTGATTTAACCCGGATTCACCCCCAAACTGCTCCAGCACCTCAGCCACTGCCTCCTGATCACACACTTCACTTTTTAAATCCACCTGTCTGACTTTAACTCGGATTATTTAGGCACTCCAGTAGTTAACGGCAGTAGTTAATTTGTTGCACCACCATTTAATGTTTTAGGACAACATTGTACCATCTGATAACTGCAAGGAACCCAGAGTTAAAGATCTATAGGACAACAAAAACAGATTAGGATCAGTCTGAGGAAACAAACTCGGACAGTTTTGTTTTAAAGCGACTCCTGACTTGTTGAGATCGTTGCCCCGTTTTCTTCGTGTTGGCTAAAGCGGTCTGAATAATGTCTCAATCAGCATTTGAAGGACACTGCTTTCTCTCTCTCTCTCACACACACACACACACATACACACAGCGGAGTGGGTGTTAACATTCTAGTATTTATATCCATTTCATGACTTGTAGAACTTCCAAACTTTCTCCCCACATCACATTGTGACACAGTAGTTTTAGTTTCTCCATTGTTTTTGTGTTTCTGAACTGTCCAGAGATCAGCTGTCAAACTCTGATTGTAAACACTTCTGATTTGTGTTGGAAACAGAAAATGTATGACACAGTTCGATCCGTCTTGTAATGAATGAGCTCACAGAAGGATCCAAGGATGTATTTCAGGTTTGATGTATAGAATGTCCACAAAAACATTTGAGGCACACTGTATATAGAGAGTTTTGAAAGCTGATGGAAATAGACAAAAGTAAATGTCTTTTTGATTGGTATTTAACAACTATTACATTTATTACCAATTTTAATTTTTTTTCCTCAAACAGGAATATTTTATTTCTCTATCTTGTATTACAAACTTTTTTATTTCTGTTTGTTCAGACATTCAGGAATGTCACTTAGGTTTTGCAAAACACTAGACATTTCCTAGCATTTTGTGGCCCAATCAAGTAATTGAATAATCGTCAAAATAATTGAAAGATTGATGATGGAGGGAATTCATCAGCTCTGCTTTTAAGGTTTGTCAGGAAAAAATGTGAAAACCTACATTTTAGGTTGCAAATGTCAACTATTTGTTAATTGAGAATTACTGATGATTTTCAAAACAATTAATCAATTAGTTGTTTGGGCCATAAAATGTTGAATACGGTTTCCCAAAGCTGAAGAGTCAACCTAAAATGCCCCCAAGACCAACAGTCCATCACCCAAGATTATGACGAGCACTGAACACTAAGCTGACATCCAGATTTTGAATTGAATAGTTTTCATATTGTAATTCTGCCTGAAAAGTGTTTTTGTATGCTTTTTGCTCCATGAGAGAACAGGCCTGACGAGCTTTAACCAGTTAACCTGCTGAACCCCAAGCTGTTGGTCTGTTTTTAAAGCATCATCAGAGTGACCTGGTTCCAAGCTCAGGTCTGTTTTATCCTGAAAGCAGATCTCTGGGTTATAAACATATCCGTTACATTTTAACATGCAGCAGTGATTCAGCCTTTGTCCTCTTCGATAGAATCTTCTCAGTCTTGTTGCTTGCAAACACTGGTGGTTTGGTTTTGACCTCCTCAGGCCAATCAGCTCGTGTTTAGACCAACTTATTCATCTCTGTGAAGAAACCCAGTCGCTATATTGTTTTCAGTGGCGGTGACGATGTGTTTGTCTGGACGCAGTCATCTCCTTTAAATATCACGCATACAGTACAGACTGTGGCAGGAACAAACACCTTTGTTTTGATGAAGTTATTGCTGTTGTTAGAACTGCAACTAATGATCAGCTAGTTGCCAACTATTCTGATGATCGATTTTTAATTTGAGCCGTTTTGTTCTTTTCTTTCTCTCTCTCTCTATTGCTATCACTGTTTTTCATTTCACTGCGTCCGTGTCTTTATCTCACTCCCTCTTATTCTGTTTCTCTTGGACTGCCGTCTCACTGTCCAAGATCCAACAGACAAAAAAAAAATAATCGAAAAGAAATAATAATCATTGTTGCAGCCCCACACACACACACTTACCCCTGACATCACTCTGTGATATGTTAACTAACCGACTGGCAGGCTGCTCCTGTCCTGGACCAGAAACCACACACACACACAGATTCTTGCTCTCTCTCTTTCCCTCTCAACCACTCGGTTGCCATGGCGCTGTGTGTCAACAGCAGCCTCTGGCTGTCTCGGTTCATTGAACTCTGACAGCTGATAGATGTTTGGTTTCAGTCTAACAGTGTGTGTGTGTGTGTGTGTGTGTGTGTGTTTCAACGTTCAGGCTTTCTAGGTTTTCTTGAAACTCGGCTTTATGTATGTTTTTTATGTGTCTGTTTGTCACTAAGGTGACTTTATCTGCCAGTCCGAGTTTCTCTCTTTCAATCACAAGCAAGTGATTGTTCTGCAGAGTGAACTTTTTATTTGTGGTGAATTGAAAGATTCAACATCTGAAAGAGTCATTTGTAAAGCGGCCTGAAGTAGAGACTCACATGCTAACTATTAAAAAGAGAAGCCACCATTGTTTATGTTTTTGCCCCTGTGATACTGCTCTATTTGACTCTGTGTTGATTCATGCGTGTAATGTTGTTGAATGCCGTTTTGTCATCTTCACGTCCTGTTTTTTGATGTTTCGCACACGCTCCGCCACATCCGTTTCCTCTGTGGGATATTGGATCCACACAGATCTGGACACTCTCCCATTAGCACAGGGAACACATCATGCTGAAAGACTGTTCAATCCATCTGCAAGGTCCAATGAAATAACAGAAGAATGATAGAACAATGTAAAAAACGATTTCCCACTTTCCCTCAGTAAGATATTCTTATCCAAGGACGAGAAAAAGACATTTTTGTCTTTTAGTGCAGATAAGAGGTTATTCAGCAGGTATATTGCTTTATGCCCCAGGCGAGCTGGATGATGAATAAAAGGGGGCATCAGGAATACCCCCCTCACCACTCTGAGACACATGGCCAAGAACTGATTGACAGGTTCCATCAAAATCAAAGTCTGAGTTCAACAGTAGTGAAATGAACTTCAACATGAGCTGTGTTCATATTTCCTTGTCTGTTTGCGAAAACATGAATCAAAGGAGAATTTAAACAATTAATAGAAATTACAAAAAAAAACAAATGAAGTAAACATGATTTTTCTGTGAGAAAATGTGTCAGAGCAGAAACTGAGGAAATTGAGTCTAACATGACTGCTCTTTTTTTCTCCCCAGAAATGTTGCTTTTCTGCTTGTTTAATGTGTATTATAGACACAGATTCTTCTGGATGAAGCAGTAAAAATTTACACATTAGGTTCAGGAAAACCTTCTGATCAGTGAACAATCAGTATTGAGACAGAGTGAATCACTCACACACACACACGCAGCAGTGAATGACCGCATAGGTTGAAAAAGTTTCAAATTGAATCTGTTGTCCTGACAACCTTTGTAAATAAAGCCAGTGATTGGCTGTTTCATTTGTCATTTTCTGGCGTCCTCCTTAATCCCCAAACTCATGAATGGAACCAAAATCATTTACGTTCAGCCCTCAGTTCTGAGTTTTTTTTTTTTTTTTTTTTTTTTTTTTTTTTTTTTTTTAATATTTAATGACCATAAAGGCCAAAAATAATAAGAAGTCATGTGAGGGACTTGTGACTGGCGGTTCCAGCTATGACCAGGATGAGGCTTCAGGTCTGCAGCAGTAACATGCTGCTGTTCAGCAGCTGGAGTAATCCTCACCTTTTTTTCGGTTGTAGGGCTGCAACTAACAACTATTCTGATAGTCAGTCATGGTTCATAAAATAGTGTGAAATGTTGATCACTGCTTCTGAAAGTTGAAGATTCAAAACCTTTCCAAATTAATTTTTAAAACGGTTTGTGATTAATGTAATAGTTGGTAACTAATCAACTAATCATTGCAGATCTAGTTGGCTGATTGATTGGAGAGTTAATTGACAACCACAGCATTTGTTCAGGTTTCTTTTGTCTTTGTGGACTGTTGGTAAAACAAAACCTTTTAGGTTTTCACCTTAAGGATTGGGAAACTATGCATTTTTTTTAATGTGAGCTGTAAAGACTCTTTCTTCATTTCAGTTTCACTCCTCAGGAGAAAAACTTCAGGGGTGCTGTTGTATTTCCAGCTGTGGCCTGTGGACACATTGTGACTGTAGCTGAACCAAAGTGAAACCTTTGTACATGTCATGGTCCAGTGTTCACGCTCTGCTACCAGAGGACGCCGCCGTTTACGATTTCTATAGCAACGGTCAGATACTGATGCTATCAGATCAATAATTACAACCCGCTCATCTCGCATCATTTAATGTCAAATTGGAGCTTTTCTAACACAAACAGGCCTGGGTGACTCTATTGTTTCAGTGTTGTGGGTTTAAAGGAATTAAAGATGCATGACTTCTAGTGTTGGAACACAAAACACATTTTTGGAGCGACAACAAAACTTGCGTTACAAGAAACAGCTTGTGTCAAGACAGTCTGTAAAGTCATCAGAATGAAACCACCAACAAAGTCCCTGCATGCTGCTTATATCTGACATGTTTGCTGCAGTACCAACTATAGAGCTGCAAGGGATAGATTAACCAGTTAGTTGCCAAATCTTCCATTAATCATCTATTTTGATAATCAATTATTTGATATGAGTCATTAAGAAGAAAATGTCCAAATTCTGTGTGATTATTTTCTAGTTCTTTAGTCTTCTATAAAAACTGCTGAATAAATAAGTGCTTATTTTGGCTTACAAACAAAAAAATATTATGATAAAATATTAATATAAACTTGTAAAAGAATAGTTTGAAGCCACCAGGCTTATTTATTTTTCTATCCTGTATCATCATAGTAGTAATTCACAATAAAACAATGCTAGTACATCATTACAAAACTAAATGACTAAACTTTGACCATTTTTAGATCTTAAAGTCTCCTTATAAACTTGTTAAAAATTTCTGACCATTCCTCTAAGAAGAACCTTTGTGAGGTCACAGACTGATGTTCTTGAACTTGTACAAACATTTGAAATACTATACTACATTAGTCAGCCATGTTTGTGATTTGATGAAATTAGTAAATTAAATTTGTGTGTGTAGGGCTACTTTGCTTCATCTAAAAATGTTTTTTCTGCTAATAAATCTTTATGGAGAAACTTAGTTTTTTATCTCCACATATCTAAAGAAATTCTGAGAATCGCAGGTTTAATTTCTCTTAAATCAAGTTGGTGGATTAAATGCTATTTATTTTTTAAGTGTTTTGTTATAAATAGAGCATATAGATTTTCCTTATTTGCTATTCTCACAGTAAGTCTCTCGTTTACTGGAATATAAAATCTATGTGAAATATGCCGTTTCATGTCTCGACTATCCTGTTGATCTTGTTCTGTACGTGGGATGATTTCAGGGTTAGTGACATTGGTGTAATTTATATAACTGCTGCATCTGAAACATGTCATTTAACGTTCCTGCTGCTACCAGACTGGGTGGGAAGCGGCAGCAGCAGCAGCAGCAGCAGCAGGAGGAGGAGGAGCAAGCTGGAGCTAACCTCAAGGTTTAATCACTAAACTCCTGTAGCTCACTGACTGTATGTCCACTCAACAATTATATCTGATTTATTACAGTCAGTCACATTGCCATCTCAAACAGTCAGGAAATGGTAAAACATGCATTTTGTAACTTTCCAGTCCAAGCTGATGTCTTCATATCTGGACCCAACATACAGACAGTAAATATATTGCAATAAAGTACTAAAACTATTACTTGAGTAAAATAGATGGGGTCTTCCTGACTCACACATTGCACACTTTTTCAATTTCTTCCATATTTAGCTTCTTTGGTGGAATGTTCTCTGAGAGAACTTTTTTTGGACTCTTTATATTTAGCTTGTTATTATGAATGCAATTGTTTCACTTTTTTTCTTGTTTAAATAATAGAGAAATTAATCTGCAGATTAATTGATAATGCAAATCATTAGTTGCAACTAACAAAATTGAAATACAAATATCTTCCATTACTCTAGTTCTTTTACTGCATTTTTGATACTCGCATAGCAAAGATAAATTAAAACAGTGATACTATAGTAACATGCACCTCTCAAAGACTTTGTGTATTACATATTATTTGTGAGTATTGTTTTATTGAATCTATTTGAAATATTTCAAGCACAGTGACATGTGCAGTTGAGCCATGCACTGCCTGTGTTAAAGGCTTTATTCAGATGTGACTGTACTGTTTCAAAGCTGCTAAAAATGCACGAGGGCGGGGCAGCCCCCCCAGTCCAGTCTGATATGACTTTGAGCTCATTTCCATTTTGTGAAGCTATGCTGCTCTGAACCAGCAGAGGTGGAAAAAGTGCTCGAAGACATTGATATAAATATTTCTCTTTGAAGGCAACCTTACCGCTGTTTTGTGTACACAGAAATAATGTTTTGTGCCGTTTCCTTTCACTTGATCGTGTGTGTGCGTGAACACACTGAGCCTCTGTTACTCCAGCAAAGGTAACCTGAGAGAGGCAGGGATATAAACTTACCCCTCAGCAGAGAAAGCTCCTTTGTTGCTTCTGAGTCTACAGTAAATGAAGCTTTGTGAATGCTTTTTTTCTGTCTTCTTGAAAGAACATGTGAGGAATGTGACACATGAAGTCAGACTTCATCATGTTCTTCATCAAAGTGATGAACATGCTGTTAAATGTTTTTTTTTGTTGCTGATTCTGCTCTATGGAGTGATTAATTTGCTCCCCTCTGTCCCACGTTGTCAGAGTTCCCCCTCATTCTAAGCTCAGACTGCTTAATAAGAGCAACTGTTAAAGGCACAGTTCAACATTTTCTAAACAAAGTAAAAATCTGCAACTATTTAGGTCAGTGAATGGTTTTGAGTTTGTGTATTTGAAAACCTAATTCCTGTTTCTTAAAAATGAATCTTTATAGTTTTTGTTAGCTGGCAATTGATTTTCATTGTTGGAGTGTTATGTTGAGTTCAGTTGTAGCTTTATTTAGGGCTCTTAACCATTTCCCATTAATTGATCAATTACTGACATCATTAATTGATTAGTAGGAGATTTAAAAATTGATGTAAAATGTATCTTCTTAAAATTAGTCTAATCTATTAAAGTAGCTGAATAATGTAATGCTTGGTGAATCAATTAAACAACGCAGTTCCAGCATTAAGTCAAAAGTAAACAATTTTAAAAATCAATTTAATCATTTTGAGTTTTTTGCGTTAGAAAAATCCCCGATTACAGCTTCTTAAGTGTCTATAGTTTTAAAAGTTGGTAAATAATTGATTGGCCAAACTGCAGCTCTCAATTAAGTTTAGCAGTAGTCTTGGTTTTAATGCTTCTGGCAGAGTTCTGGTTCCCGGGGTCTAATGGCAACCAAACACAAAGGTGAATGGAAATTAGTTTTATGGAGGTGACACATTGGAAAAGAATCTTCCACACATGTCCTACCATCTCACAGCAGATGTCTGTGAAGCTGAATTGTTATGTTGCTAATGTCTTTCTGTTCTGGTGCTGAGCTTCTGTTGATGATTGTAATTTCATTCACACACACACACACACTCCTGTTGTCTGGTCGGAGCAGCAGCAGACATGACGCAGCATTCAGGACAGTCACTGTTTACTAAATATTTGGGTAATGGTTATGATCAGAGCAGCAGACAGTTCACGCCAACATAAAAACCCTTCACTCGCTTGCTCTCTCACACACACACACACACACACACACACACACATGCATGAAACCCTCAAACCTCTAAATTTAACTACCCATACACGCATAAAGTTAGCAAACTGTGTGTGTGTGTGGTTTTTCTGTGGATTGTTCAGCGATAACCATCGTGGTGAACCTCCTGTAGCCTGGCTCAGTTTCAAACATCCCAAAGTCTGCTTCGCTTTTTCACTCTGGTTCCCTTTCTTCCTCTTGTTTTCTCTTTTGTCTCGATTGTTGAATGTTTGGCCGCTGACAGCAATACGTCAATCTCAAATGTCCGCTGCCATTTGTGTTCTTCAGAATTCATTCTTTGATCTGATAGTTCTTGATTCAAGTCAAAGAATGTTGGGCCTTCCGTTGAAACGTCATTAAAAGTTTGACATAAGTAAAAATTCTGTTTATATTCAGTAAGGTATTGAGTATTATTTTTTTTATTTGCATCACACACAACATTCAGACACCCCTGAGTGTTTTGAAGGTGCATGGTTATCCCCTCTTACTCGCCCCCGCTCTTCTCCTCTTCCTCACCACATGGCCGGTCTGCTCTTATGACATCATAGCCTGGGAACCGGCAGGGTGAGGTCATGCAAGGCTAAACACTGCAGTGTGTGTGTCAGTGTGTGTCCTGTTTAGGCGTGCAGACGTAATGCCAGATGTATGTGTGTGTGTGTGTGTGTGTGTGTGTGTGTGTAGTTAATGACAAGGCTATGCTGGTTAAGCTCTTATGCGGTTCTCATGTTTTCATGTTTTGCCTGCTGTTTGTACAAAACGTCTTTACGTCTGTTTTTCCCCCTAAAGAAATGGGTTTTATTTGTGTAGTTATTTAATTTAATCTGCTGGTTGCCTGCGCTGCTGCATTCTGATGCTACTCAACCATGACACTGACCACAGCTTAATATTGTTGAAGTCTATTGGGATCTGTGAGGGTGCCTGACTGGTTCAAATCCTACTATAGTCGGCAAGTAATGATTTTTATCAGTGATAAATCTGCCACTCATTTCCTTGAAAGGTCCATTCTTTGTTTAGTCTGTGATTTTATACCCATGCTTAAAGTCATCCTTGGAAATTGTTTAAAAAGAGACTTGGCAGGTGTATGGAGGATCCATCGGTCTGTCATTGTCTCATAATCAGGAGAGAATGTGAAATGCTGATTGTTTCGGTAGCCTGCCAATGATTTTGATAAACTATTAATTGATATGAATCATTTAAAGTAAATGTTCAAGTTTCAGATTTTCAAAGCTGATTATTTTCTGGTTTCTTTAGCCTTCTATGATAAACTGACTAATTTGGACAAAATGAAATTTTAGGTTGAATCTTAAGCTTTGGGAAACTGTCTGACATTTTACACCATTTTATGAACTAACACAATCTATGCACTAATCACTTCAAAAATTCTATTTTTATCAAAATAGTTGTTAGTTGCAGCCTGCTTGTTTTCTCATATGTAAAACTGTTTAATTTTCAACTTGGCATCATACATGATACAAAAAACGCACAAACATCAGTGTTTTTGGTAGTTTTAGCTTGAAACAGGATTAAAATGATTATCAACGTAATTGTTACGACTCTGTACTTTGGTGTTTCTGAGTAGAAGCTAGTCAAAGACGCATTAGAGACTTAATCTCCGCTTGTTGTGTACCATAAGGCTCAATTCAAGGCCCACTATTGCCTTTCATATCCAGGCTGTGGTAACTGCATCACTGCCCTGTCAGACCTGCAGAAACTCAACACAATTAGTATGAGAGCATAGTTCTGAGTAATTATACATGCCTGTAAAATAAATATTAGTAAATATGCAGTTTTTTTTTTTTTTTTTTTTTTTACTGTGCATTTGCTGATGGTGAAACAGAATGGAAACTTTGCCTTTTTGTTTGTTTTTTGTGTTGAATGAACTGGCGGCTTTTGTTTGTATGATTGGACTGTTTGGATGTTTAAAACCAGCTTCTTCATCAGTACATCACTTCATCCCCTGGAGTTGGTTACACATGCTTTTGCTTTGTCCAGTTGGTCTAAATTATATTTAGTCGTGATTGAGCCAAAGTTCTGTCACTTGATTGCAGCAAGCAGTTAAATAATAGAATCGGTTTTCAAACTTTGATAATGGCTAAACTCAGTTTGGCCCAGAATTCTTGACCCTTTACACAAAGTTCTTCAGATACAGTTTTACTTCTCATACATTCACTTCTGAGTCTGAAGGACATGAGTCCACGTTTTTTTCACTCTTTGATCTTTTCTTCTCTTCGTCTCTGCAGCTGTCTGAGTCAAACCAACGACCAGATTAAAGAGCGGGAGAGACAGAATGACACAGTGGGGCTGTATCTCACTCCCCCTTCATTAACCAAATCAAAGACATTAAAAGTCTCTCACCATCTTCCCTCTGTCTCTAATCTGAGGTTTTTGGTGGGATCACCCCCACTGAGCTGCTGCTGCATGACTCATGTGACTCTTATTAAGCGGCGCCGTGTTACAGTGATGCATCGCGAGGTGATGTCATCAGTGGGTGCCTCAGCTTGGGAGTGCCGACGTGCTTTGATTTTTTTTTTTTTTTTTTTTTTTTTTTTTTGATGGTGCTTGTAGGTCAAAGAAACAATGGGAATTGGAGTCATTTATTCATCTGTGGAAATGATTGTGCTGACAAATGATCATAGCATTTGACTGATTGTCCCAACAAGTTTCCAAGGAAATTTAGAAACAAAGGAACAACTCAATGGTTAGTTTACATGTCAGGATGGTGTGTGGGTGAATTATATTGTATTCTTAAAAGCATTTTATGTTTTATGTATGAAAGATTCTTTGCAAATAAAGTTTGAATGAGGAGTTCAAAAGGTGGGACATCGTTTGATCTTCTTTTTGTTCATTCTAGGAGATATATTTATATGATATTTACTGACATGATGATGATCTTCACTCTTGGATTATTACATGTGATGTTGCACAATAAAGAGGGATTGAGTCGAATGTGTGTTACTGACCTGAGGACAGTTTGAAGAGACTACCTGCTGAGTGTGTGTTGAGTAGTGTGTATGTGTCTGTGTGTGTGGCTTTTGTTACTTTGCCACCGTTCACTGCATCCTCAGTGGGGTGGGGAATGTTGGAGTTTGTGTGTTTGTGGTGAAGTGGGGGGTGGGGATATGATCTCACTGTTGTGGAATTTGTGTGTGTGTGTTGCATGTCAAACCTTGTGTACACACATATCCTGTTTACTACCGCTGGTACCTTCTTTCCTTTTCTTATAGGACAATTCCTGTTAAAATGCACTTTCTTGACACTCCGTTTTCCAGTGAAGATTAAAAAA
Source organism: Eupleurogrammus muticus (assembly GCA_036785175.1). Taxonomy (NCBI): domain Eukaryota; kingdom Metazoa; phylum Chordata; class Actinopteri; order Scombriformes; family Trichiuridae; genus Eupleurogrammus; species Eupleurogrammus muticus. Next base: position 11,990,010 of record JAYKQN010000021.1, read on the forward strand.
AAATGTCTAGTTAATGATCTTGTGAACCCCCAGGTTGGAGAACGCTAACCTTTAACGATTCTAATTGTCGCACACTTGCCACACTCAAATGAAAGTACAAGTTTGAGGTGATTTGGTTCCGGTTATAAATTCTTTATTCACATTAATGGTTAAGGTTGCATATTGTAGAAAGTGAGATTATCTTTTGGATTATGAAGAAACTGATCCTTAAACCCAGCCGCCAAGATATCAAATCATCCAATCAGAAGAGGATCATTATTATCGAGAAACAAGTAGAGAGAGGATGGGGAAAATGTCAGTATATGAATATAATCGAAACTGTTGATCAATAAATGCACTAAAAATAAATGTTTGCAGGACTAAGATTTAGTATATTCTATCTCTAATTAAGAATGTAAAACTGTGAAAATACTGGTATTTTTTAAATTGATTCAAACATTAATGATGTGCAGTTTTTTGGGGGGTAATTTGTATTTATTGCTACAAGTATTTAGTAATTGTTTCCTTGCTATGTACCATTTACTTCTGTTTGCATATATAGTCTAATTTCTGGCAACTAAACTTGATGCTTCTTTTGACTTCTAATATTTCAGAATCTGAAACAGAACTGTATATCCATCCACAGTCCTTCTACTCTATTTGTGGTTATTTGGTTTATGTCCACACTGTTCATATTCTAGGTATGTTATTGACTGTGTGAAATGAATGCGATCTGTTTTGGGGGTGTGTTCGGCTGTATGTTCGCTGACATCATTGTGACACTCTGCCTCAGGCCTCGTCTGTTCTGTACTGTGCAGCAGTAAATTGTTGGGTAGGAAGTAAAACGTGTTTTTTTTGAGACCGTGATGTGGTCATCATGTAAAGAAACAGCTGTTGTAAAGCAGTACACTGGTGGAGCTTTTTGATTGAGGAGGTATTTAGCTCACCTGTAGGCAGGTGTTGCTGGGCTTCACAAATCAATGGGTTTAGTTAGGGACAGTTATAGGAAACACTGGTTTTAAATGTTTTTTTATTGTTTACAAAGGTACTTTTAATGTTGAAGTCCAACTTGATATGACTATGAATCTCTAATGTCTGCATGTCTCAGTTTATCTAAACTATAAGACCTTAGGCAATGGAAGGAAATGGGTGTCTGACAAAAAAATCAATATTGCATCGTATAATATCAATGTGTGTGTGTGTGTGTGTGTGTGTGTGTGTGTGTGTGTTAATTGCCAACTATTTTGCAATTCCCAGCTATTTTGCTAATCAAGTCCTCATTTTCACAGGGTGGTGAACTGTGTGTGTGAGGTAATGAGCCATTTCACTATTTCTTGGTTATTTTTTAGCCTGGCTGGATCACTGGGCAGGTATTTCTGCAGTCTGCTACTCATAAAGTGACTTCCTGTTCCAGGGAGGGTGTGCCACGCTGATAAGAGAGGCATTTTGTTCCAACGTGATTCACCTTTATATACACACACACACACCCCCGCTCCACTTTCCGTTTCACCTTTATTTCATGTAATATATATCCTTAATCCCTCCCAACCCCCACCCTCCGTTAACATTTGTGTTGTCCTAGCATTGTTGCATTTCCATAGCAACGTGTCAACAATTCACTGGCTACAGGCAGCGGAAGTGGCAGCTGAGAGGCTCCAGCGGTGTTTATCTGACAGAACCCATCTGATTTAAACGGATGTTTCTGTGAATGGGTTTTTGTGGTCCGATAAATCTCTGAATGAAAGAGGAGCTGATGGCTGTGTTTAATATTTCAGTGACAGCAGATTCTCACCTGAATTACCCTTTTTATAAACCAAATGGGGATAAAGGATTCTATGTCAAAATTAAGTTTATCACAAGAAGCAAAGTATAGACCATATTTCATGTTTTTGTTTTGTTTCCATGAACTGTCCAAAACTAATAATCAATTTATTATGACTAAGGACTAGAGGAACCAGAAAATATTCACAAATGAGAAGCTGAGATATAAGAATTTTCTTTTTTTTTTTTAAATACACTAAGCAAATAGCAGATTATTAAAATAGTTGGCAACCAATTGTTATCTAAACTTATAGAAATAAAATTTTACATTTTAGTAAGAACACAATAGGAAAATAGGACCTTCCATTTAAGCATATATAAAACATGCTTAAAAATAGAATAAAGGAAGGAAAAGAAAATAAATATACCAGAATATCAAAACTAAGCTTGGTTTAAAATCAGATAAAACAAGTAGGCTTTAGTCATTTTTTGTCTACTTTTTTCTACATAAATGTAACTAGTAGCTACCATAATGATGTATTTATAATGTTTATATCTTTGAGCCAAGCAAGTCTTGAGTAAAACTAAACTATTTTCTAATTGTACTAATGGTATTGATATTGAAAATTGGTATTGATGATATATGTATTGATAGTGTTTTATTGCCCACGTGTACTCATAAGTGTTGCTAATTACTATAGAAATGTTTGGTTATTGCGTTTAGATTGGGCTGTTTTATCCACATGAGGAGCAGGAACTCGGAATGGACAAACCAAACTCTGCCACTAGACACACATTCATGTTTTTCCACACCACTGTAGTTGATTTGTCTTTTTTTTGTTTCAATCTGAAGCTCTGCCAGAAACATAAAATTCTTTCAAAAAGTTATGTTGAATCTGAGCTGTTGGCAGTACAGCACCTTCCCACACTGCTTAAAAAATGACGTCAGTGTTACTTTGACATTTTTTTAGGAGATAATTAGCGGTTTATTGTTTGATTTATTGGTTTCTGTGATAGCATGCACTGATCTTTCTCATTAAACTGTCAAAATAAACACAAATCACTTCAAAATATGTTTCAAATGAGAAAAGCAATCCGCAGGACTGCAGGAGTCGCTTTGGGGACCGGGAATGAACCGAATACAGACCTGAGCCGTCACATGAAGCTTTAAGAAGCAGGACACAATGTGGCAGGCTATAAGAGCTGGTAAAACCCTCTGAAACACACACATGTTTATATACACACAAGACTGTAGAGATGGAATCTGTGTACTTGTCTCTGGTTGCATTTGCAACTTTTTTTCCTTTTCCTTTTTTTTTTTTTTTTTGTTTTTTTTTTTTTTGTTTTGTCCCCCCCTATATTTCTCTCGCGTCCTTTTTAAGAGAACAATGGGCTACCATGGCGATAGCCTTGTTACTCGCAGAACTGTGTCGGCAAGGACACACACACACACACACACACATATATACACAGGGGGTATAAATACTGATACTCAACCGGCAAACGCACTGACTGCAGCAGGCTCATGTCCAAGCAGGGGAGGAGTCATGGCATCCCACATGCCAGGCTCAGCAGAGCAGGCTCAGAACAGTGAAGTATTTAAGTTTAAAAGTAAAATTTCACATGTCAGAATCTGTGAAAATAAAGTCTGAAACAGCATTTGAGCTGTTGTACCTCACGGCAGGAATATTAAATTAATCTGAGGTGGCGAGAGTGATTAGCAGGACGGGAAACGTAATAAAAACCATGTGTACTACACAGGGTTCCAACCTTTCTGGCTTGTGACAATGTTAAAGTAAAGCAATGCCTGTGTATGACCCTCATCACAGATTTAATGTGGAAATAAATTGCAAGCTGTTAAACTGTTTAAAAAAAAAAAAAAAAAAAAGCAAGTGTTTGCAGAATGTTATTGGAAAGACATTTAAAGGCTGAAGAGGCGAAATTGACTAAAATTACACAGAAACCTTATTTTCAGAGCATTTTTCTCTAATATGAGCTTATTAATTTTCATATGGAAATAATCACACTTTTACCTGGTTGTAACCCTTAAACAAATGCAACCTCAAAAAGAAATGTCTTTAATGGGTCACAGACCAAAGACGCTGAGAAACTTTGTCCTAACTAGATCTGCAACGATTAGTCCTTTTAACAATTTGCAGACCATTACGTTAATCGGTCTGTAATCGCATCAAAATGAAACCACCAACAAAGTCCCTCCATGCTCATGTCTGACATGCTTGCTGCAGTATCAACAGTAGAGCTGCAGAAATTAGTCTGGTAATTTCCTGGTTTCTTTAGACTTCTATAATAAACTGATCTTTGGGTTGTGGACAGTTGATCTGGACGAGACATGTTAGGTTGAATCTTTTACCATTTTTTTTTACCATGAATCTTTTACCTTCTATCATTTTATGAACCAAGCAACTAATCGATTAATCATTTCAATAATCCATAGATTCGACTGTCAGAATAGTAGCTGGTTGCAGCCCTACATGTAACTTCATTCTCGTTTTTAATTTTTGCATCAACTCATCTGTTCAGGCTTTTGAGTCACAAAGCATTTAAAATCAAAATTGAAATGTTAAAAGCACAATTTCAACCCCCCCCAGTTCCTTATTTTAACTATGTCCTGTCATCATTTTAGCATTATTAGTTCTTCAGCTGGTTTTAATAAAGAGAGCTTCTCGTTTACTGAGGGTGATTAGTGTTAAGCTGAGTGAGTGAGGTCAGCTGGGTGGTGCTGCCTTGTAAGGACTTTAAAGCCCTTGGAGGTGTGTGTGGTGTGCGTGTGCTTTTTTTTTTTTTTTTTTTTTGGGGGGTGTAGAAATAAACTTGATTTGATGTGAGCAGCTTCTTCTTACCAGCCACTCCTATATGTTGGCAGTGTTCAGCTGGTGTTAAAGTTGTGTCCTACTCACTGACAGGATGTTTGCTAGGGAGGCAGCTGGTGACACGTACTGACACAAGGTGTGGCAAGCCGACCTTGGAAGGGACTGAACAAAAGGGGAAAAACACCCAGAGAAATGGGAGACAAATGAGAACGGAGGCAGAGTGAGAACGTGTTTGAGGAGGGATAAGGGAGGAAAGGCAGAATGGACAAAGAGGGAGTGATAGAAATACAAAGCCATAAAGGAGTGTGTTAGGTTGGCAGGAGAGGGGGAGATTAGGCGTGTAGAAAGCGTGTTTTTGCAAATTTGTGTGACTGTGTGAAATGGGTGTGAGAACACAGTCACACAGCGTTGTGTCACTGCTGTCTCACGTCAACCTGAGCTGCTGAAACCTGTTTGGATCCTCAGCTTCTGCAGGTGAATCACTGAATTTCCGACACACTGTGTAAACATACGTATCTGCTGTGTGAAAGTTGGCTCGCAGCAACAGGGTTGCATAAACACAGAACAGCTCCTTATATAGTAGTGTGTTTAGTAGTATTAGTGTCTGCCCCACCTCACCTGAGATAAAGAGTCTGCTTAGTGCTCAGCTAGCCACTGTTCTAATCAAATGACTACTGGAACCATTAAGCGGTTTGGTTGTCGGGTTCATGAAATGGTGTAGACTTCAATTCAAACCATTCTTTTTGTCCAGACCAATAGATTTGGAAGCTGGAGCCAGAGAATTTGGACACAAAAATGACTCAAATAGACAATTTGGAACATTAGGTAAAGAGCAAAATATGACCTAAAGCATAAATTAAGTAAACACAAAAAGTCAGTTTTATCTTTTTTGACACAAATCAATCATCAAAAACTTGTAATATAATAGTACTATTAATTGTTACAGGTCCACTCGGTTTTCATGAGACGTTTTTTTTGAAAAATTACAATTTGAAGTGGAAAACGAATCTGCGAGAGTTTTCTTAAATTATTGACTATTCAAATTATAATTGGATTTACTTTCATCATTGATGTATCCCAGTATGTGTCTATAAGCAAAATTGCGTGAATGTCCATTTAACAATCATGTTATTGTAGAGAGAAAAACGGAGACTGAGAGATTAAAAATGACTGGAATGTTTTGTCTGCTCCACTCTGAGCTCTGTGCTGCAGCCAAAGATTAGAGTAACGTGCGTGTGTGTGTGTTGTGGGTATGAGGTACCAGCTGGTACAATGTGATCTTATTAATGAGGACATTACTCAGCAGCAGATCAGGTTAAACATTTATCGATATTAAGATGGGAGCAGTGCTGCACTGATGGACAAGTTCATAGGCAACTTTTTAATAATCATTTCATCGTATTTAAGCAGATATTTAGTGATTTGATGTGGGAATGTCAAGCTTTTTTGTCAGATGTGATACTACCCCATGTATAGGTAGAGCTGCAACCAACAACCATTTTAAGTCAATTTATCTATCAATTAACATGGTGTAAAATGTTTAAGGTTTCTCAAAGCTGAAGATTGGTGACTTATCAACTAATCTAGCAGCTCTAGGTCTGGTTTGGACCCTTATTCAGTAACAAACATTCCCCCCAATATTTTTGCATTATTTGATATACACATTATTTAATGATTCCTTTAATGGCACTAACATTCACATTAAATGATACACAGTATAATCAGTATTTACATGGGAGAAGTTAAATATATACATAACATGTGATGTAGTTAAAGTGAATATGTGAGGTTATGCGTGTGTGCGTGCGTGTAAGTGAGGGGGGCTGTTGTGATGTGTAAGTGAGGGGGGATCCAGAGATTGGGTGCAGCACACTAGAAGCTTCTGTGAGTAAACTTTCTGCTGAGGGCCGTGGGGAGCACAAAGGAGTGTAGGTGTTAGAGAAGAGAGGCTTGGTGAGGTGATCCATGCTGCAGAGTTCTGGATGAGTTACAGTAGAGGAGTTTGTTCACAATAGTTAATCCAAAACTTTAGATGGGAGCAGGTTTGTCACTGATTTGTGTGGGTCACAGGGATCAGTGTCGCACCATCTTTAATTTGTTTTATTGTGGTCTGAAATCAGCTGGATCCTGTCAGCAGGGAGAGAGAGGGTAAAGACATAAATACAAGTCAAATTACTGACACTACTGACACATTAATTTGATTGGTGTATAAATTGAAGAAAATGGAGAAAAGTGTCCTAAAGCCTGTGATGTGGATTTTTTAAGTGTTTTCTCACAAGCAGTTCTAAATGTACAGTTTTTGCGTTTCTCTCCTTCAGACTCTAAAGCTATTGTGGATGGGAACCTGAAACTGATCCTAGGTCTGATCTGGACCCTGATCCTGCACTACTCTATCTCTATGCCAGTGTGGGAGGGCGAGGATGAGGAGGTAACAGCTGTCTGCTCAACAACTTCTGCTCATCTTATTTCAAAGAGAAGAGAGAAAAGTGATAAAACCTTATTTATGACTTGTCATGTTTGTGCTCTTTGTTTTCAGTCCGAGTCAAAGACACCAAAACAGCGTCTGCTGGGCTGGATCCAACACAAGCTCCCTGATCTGCCCATCAGCAACTTCAACCAGGACTGGAGGACTGGGAAGGCACTGGGAGCTCTGGTGGACAGCTGTGCACCAGGTACTGTGTGTTATAGTGTTTTCAATCACTATAATAATATTATTCTGTAAATATTTAAGTATTGAAAAGTATCAAAGAAATTGCAAACTGCTCTACTCCAGGTCCTCTGGCTGTATTCAGAGGTGTCAATTAACTCAGATCAGATTATTATTTTACTTGAGTAGAAATTTAGGGTATCTATAAGTCACAGGAGTAATATTTTTTACTGCTAGTACTTACATTTTAAGCAGTAAGGTTGTGCACACCTGGACAGTAGATGGGTGTGTAGGAGAGGCCAGAAATGCAGGTCATGCAGAAAATAAGGTGGTTGGGTAAGTTTACTCTGTAAACATAATCTGACAAAGGTACTCTAGTGAGACTTTGTCCGAAGCAACTCTTTATATTAAAAAAAAATGGCCTGATTAGTCCATTTTCATTCCGGCTCGTCGTTCAAGAAAACACAGACCACATAAAGTCCAGAATCCAATAAATTTGAAGTGTAAACTTTTATGATTTTGACACCCTGTTGGTTTGTATGTGATCTATCACATCCTCACATGGGACATGTGTCACATTCCCGCAAAGACAGAGTAGATGTATGGACACTTATCCATGGGAAAGAATCAAGAGAACTCCACTTTTTGCAATATTACACAGAAAACTAGTCGTCATATTTTTCTGCTCTGTGAAACGCACAGCTAAGAGTCTTTAGTTCAAAGTAAATGTAGTTCACACGTATTGTTCTTTAATGTATTTGCATTGGGCGACACGGTGGAGCAGTGGGTAGCACTGTTGCCTCACAGCAAGAAGGTCGCAGGTTCAAGACCGCCTTGGGGCCTGGGTCTGGGACCTTTCTGTGTGGAGTTTGCATGTTCTCCCCGTGTCTGCGTGGGTTTTCACCGGGTACTCCGGTTTCCTCCCACAATACAAAACATGCTCAGGTTAATTGGCAAATCTAAATTGCCCATAGGTGTGAGTGTGTGTGTGAATGGTGTGTGAATGGTGTGTGTGCCCCACGATTGGCTGGCGACCATCTGGGGTGTATCCCCCTGCCTCTCGCCATAAAATGCGCTGGGATAGGCTCCAGCAGACCCCTGCGACCCCGAAAGGGAATAAGCGGGATAGAAAATGGATGGATGGATGTATTTGCATTGTATGGAGTACATTTTCAGTGTTCATATAAGTGGCTGAAACGGGTGCATCACAAATTGTTCAACATTAACAGTTTAATATAACTGCGATTTAGATACACTTTTTTTTTTTTTTAATTTCCTAGCAGAGAGATTTTTTGTTAATGTTGAGCATGTTTTTGTTGTTTGCAGGTCTGTGTCCAGACTGGGAGACCTGGGATCCAGTGAAACCAGTGGAAAATGCTACTGAGGCCATGCAGCTGGCTGATGACTGGCTGGGCATCCCACAGGTTAGATTCCTCCTTTACCTTTACTAATAATCCGAGTAAAGCTCTGAAAATAATGTCTCGTTACAATATAAACTTAAAGTTCCATTTGCTCCAGCTACTGTGATTAGAATAATACAGAAAATGTACAAATATGAAGGAAAAGAACAAAGATAATGGGTGTCCTTACAGCCACAGATAAAACTGAATGTCTGATACATACTGACTAATACTGTGACATTTAAATGTTTGCTTTGAATCTTTCGATGTCCAATTTTTTTTTTTTACACGTCCTGTGTTTCCTCTGGACTGTGCAGTCTAGCAGAGGACTGCTGTGGGGTCAAAGGTCGTCTGCAGCACCGCACACAGATGCCGTTTGGTTTCCTGATTTGTTCACAGCAGAGGAAACTCATTTAAGTTTGTTCTTTGCCCAATTTTGTTTGAAGCCGTGAGATTTGCCACCTGCAGATTTACAAGCAGAAACGGAAATGCTTCGTAATTTAGTTATGTAACAAACTACTTTTTCCTGGAAATAATTAGTAAAGTATTTATATCCCTTTTTGAAAATGGGCAGTGAGTGTTTTGAATAATTGGTTAGGTCTCTTAACAACATAATTACCATTTTGTTGCAGATATTAGACTTTTCCTCCTTCAGTAAAAGCTGCTGCTTTTTAGAACCACCTCTGCAATACTTTGGAGGAAACATTCTTTCTTTCTGATTAAATTAATTCTGGGTTGAATGTTTTTGTATCGCGGCAGAATTACATCATGTTCTGCTTCCTTGGTCAGCTGAAACTCACAGGAAGTAGCCCAAATCTCTTCCAGAAAAAACATCAGTGTCACTGTCACACCCACTGTGTGGAGTCACTAAATCCATAGTTGGATGGGAAAGTGATTAATTCAAATAGAGGTTTGATTTATTAAACATCTAACAGCCTGAGAAGCAGAAAAGCTTAGAGGTGAATGTTGAACCTGACTGATTGACAGCCTGAGGTTGTAGCCGTAAATCCATCCTTTATCTTCCTTTTAGTCGCCTCAGCTCATTAACTTCTGCTTCTCAGCAGATTCACTGATGATTCACTTTTTCCTAAATACTCCTTTACTTCTTTACTTTATATTTACTTCTCTTATGTCTCTTTAGATAGATTTGACTGATCTACCTACAACAGCTTAATATTCTTTTCCCTGGCAGCTTTATCACAACAAATACAGTGGGGAATATCTTGAGTATCTTCATGAAATTGTCTTGCTCTTGCACACATGCAAAATAAAGTATGTTGACCCTTTTGTGGTTTTGCTTGTTTGCACTGCACAGGTTTAACACACAATGTGACTATATCAATGTAGTTGAACCCAGAGTGCTTAGATTGAAACAGGTTTTGAAGTGAAAATACCTACTTATTGTCTTAATCACTTATTCTCATTTCTATAGACAATGATTAAGGAAATACCTTTCTTACTCATAAATATACTTTTTAATTGTTTTGGTCTTCATACCGTATTTATACAGCAGTGAAGAATGATCATATATGTACTGTATTTCCAGTTCTGTCTTCTTACTGTAGAGATGTCTAGGGCAATCTCAAATACTGATATAATTCTATTTCACATTCAGGTTAGAAGTAAAAATGTGTAGAAAGATGCCGGTGTTGCTATGAGGCAGGTAATGGCTGACCTGTAAAATAACTGACAAATCCTTTACAAACAAAGAACAATGACAACGGACGTATACAGCTGACATTTAATGTCAGAAGCCAGGTCATGGAACCACCAGCACATCACACAAAATCAGCAGCTGCTGCATATAGAAATATTATTAAACATGTTTTGTGTTGTCACTTTTCTTTTATTGGTCATGGTTTCGTCTGCTTGAACAATATGGAAGAGTATTGGGGCCAAAGAAAATCTGAATTCTGACTTTAATTTTGGAATTCAGGATTTTTTTCCTCTGAATCCTGAGTTTAAAGTCTGAATTCAGATTTGTTATTCCTAAGAATGCAGACTTTTCTTTGAGTAAAGTCAGAATTTCAGAATCTCAGATTTCTTCTGGAAATAATAAACCGAAAAAGTAAACTGACCCCTTTTTTTTTTTATAAATTTTCATAGAACACAATAATCTGCAGTATGTGAATTCTAACAGATATGCTTGGAAAGGTAATCCTAAAAACTTGGTGGTAGTTATAGCAGCTTTAACATGCAGCACTGTGTGTTTGCAGGTGATTGCTCCAGAAGAGATCATTGATCCCAGTGTGGACGAGCAGTCGGTGATGACCTACCTGTCTCAATTCCCCAAAGGCAAACTAAAGCCTGGAGCTCCACTGAAGCCAAAACTCAATCCCAAGAAGGCTCGAGCATACGGAGCAGGCACGCACGCACACACACATGCACATACACACACACACACACACACAGACTCTCCTAAAGGACATCTGGATGTTGATTGGAAAAACACAGGAGCTTCTGTGTTCGTGACCTCTTCCTCCAAAAGTGTGTGCTGGTTATTGGGCAACACTGGAAACACTGGTCTCTCTGACAAAGAGAGGAAGTAAGCAGCTGTTAATCTGAACAATGGACCGATACATATCTTACACACACACACAGGCGAGTCCACATTCATCCTCTAACTTGGTCTGTAAGTGGAGGAAAATACCTGGAAATGAGTTTTGAGACCAACAACTCTTCCTCTTTAATGTCACTGAGTTAAACCTATACAATAATCTATTGATCTTCTTTTAACTGCAGTTACTGATCTGGTAACTGATCTTAACTGGTCTTTGCTTCTGCAGGTATTGAGCCGACAGGCAACAGAGTTCTGCGTCCTGCCGTTTTCACAGTGGACACGTTCAGTGCAGGTCAGGGTCAGGTCACGGTTTACCTGGACCAACCTGACGGCACCAGAGAGGAGGTAACGCCCTTCAGGACAGTCTCTTCACAGATGTTGAATGACAGAACTGCTGCAGCTTCATATTCCAAAAAAATAAAAATGTAATAATCACATGACCTCAAAGCCTAACATCCACCTGTCATCTGTTTCTGTGTGATCAGCTGAGGGCGGAGCCTAACGAGGGCAAGAAGACGTTCAGCGTCACCTACATTCCTCAAGTCATGGGACCTCACAAAGTAAGCGTCTTTTTCTTTTTGTGAATCTGTAATCATAAATTAAGTAATATGAATAATGCATGTAGAGGTTTTAAGACCTGGACTCATTCAGACACATTCCAGTCGGAATCTGAATATAAATCATGAACCTTAAAAATCTCTTCCAGTCTCCTAAAATGTAATTTAAAAAAAAAAATAAATAACCGCAGATCAATCAAAACCTTTGTATAATCACTGCAGTTAAGATTCTAAAACTACTGACTTTACCGAATTTTATCCATAAGCACTTTTTAAAATACTGACACTTGCAGAATGCAGAAAATAGGAGTTGCAAAAAGTTTTGAAATAAAAGCATTTTAGGAACATTTTAGGATAATTTTGTTTCATTACTTCAAATATATTGAAAGTGTTTTTTTGGAGGTTTATATCAGAATAATGACTGAAATGTTGTTTCCTAGGTGACAGTGTTGTTCGCAGGCCAGCAGATTCCGAAGAGTCCATTTGAGGTGAATGTGGACAAGGCACTGGGCGATGCCTCCAAGGTCACAGTCAAAGGCCCTGGACTCGAACCTGTGGGCAACATTGCCAACAAACCAACCTACTTTGACATCTACACTGCAGGTCAGGGAAATAACTGAATGATCTTCATCCTTTTTAAAAACGAAAATGAAATGATGCAACATTGGGTTCTGATGTGATAAGTAGGGGTTAAACTGTCAGCAGTCGGTGATAAAGCAGTTGTTGTAGTAGTGTAAAGGGCAGCACATACAGCAAACGCCCCCGCACGTTATTTTCTTTGGCTACAGATTGTTTTGATACAGCAGCAGTGACGGGAAGCTCTAAATGTGGAGCAGGCATCATGTTGAGTCTTTATCAGCTGATGGTTACACAGCAGTAGGTCGTAGAGATGCTGTGATAAACTTTAATCTTTTTACAGCTTGTAAAAAGGGACTGTTGAATGTTAGAAACACTGTTTAGCTCTGTACGCTCATTATCCCAAATGTTTATTTGTTCATGGTGCAACAAACTAGTTTTTCACAGATGGCTCTTTTTTGCTGCAGCAAGAGAAAAACTACATAAAACAGTTGAAAAAAGTCTTTAGGTCTAGGCAACATGTAGTAATGAAGCTTGTATTTGTAACTTTGCTGCAGAAAGCATGCTCAAAACTGTTGTTTTTACTCCAAACATCTATTCATGAGTTACGAAGTGAGTTTTCAGAAAACGGTTGGTTCACAGCAGCATGTGCCCATTGTAGCCTTTAAAAATGACACCTCACTCCACTAATGTGACGCGTTGCTATGCAGCCAGTGGATCCCTCGCCCAGGATGGCTTGATGACTTGGTTTTTTCTCCCTGTTTTCGCTGCAGGAGCAGGGACAGGAGACGTGACGGCCATGATCAGAGACCCGCAGGGCCGCGAGAACAGCGTGGAAGTAATGATGGAGGATAAGGGTGACAGCTTGTACCGTTGCACCTACCGGCCCACGCAGGCCGGCCCACACACAGTCACGGTCACCTTCGGAGGGGTCGGCGTACCGAGGAGCCCCTTCGTGGTGGACGTGGGGCCTGGTGAGTTCACGTGAATCCAAACGGACAACATGGCTGTAATTAAAACGCTGTAAATTCATTTGTGTGTATTTGCTGTCACCTGTCCAGCCTGTGTGCCTGGAGCCTGCAGGGCGACAGGTCGCGGTCTCCAGCCGTTAGGAATGAGGGAAAAACAAGTTGGCGACTTCAAGGTGGACACCAGGAACGCCGGCAGCGGAGACCTGAAGGTGCTCGTCAAGGGACCCAGTGAGTATAAATCCCCCCCATTGAGGTTCAAATACCATACTAAAACCTAGATCAGGGGTGGGCAATTCTGGACCTGGAGGGCCGGTGTGGCTGCAGGTTTTTGTTCCAACCAGGCAGTAACACACCTGATTCTACTAATTACTGCTACTCTGCACCTTCATTAGTAGAATCAGGTGTTACTGTCTGGTTGGAACAAAAACCTGCAGCCACACCGGCCCTCCAGGACCAGAATTGCCCACCCCTGAACTAGATGGTGAAGTCTGAGCATCATATCTTTTCATCTGTTCATCATTCAACCTTTCACCTGTTGTAAGCCACTACTACAGCACAACTTAAACTAGATTTCTACCTCCTGTTAAGGTTTTGACTGGGATTTAAACATCTTCGACAACTTAAACATCTTTTTTATATATGTATATGTATGTGTGTGTGTGTGTGTGTGTGTGTGTGTGTGTATGTGTGTTTGTGTGTGTGTGTGTGTGTGTATGTATGTATATTTATATATGTATATTTATTATTATTATTTCAGTGCCTTGTGAAAGTATTTATATATGAAAAAGTATATGAACTTTTTGACCTTTGGTCACATTTCAGGCTTCAAACATAGATATGAAATTGAATTTTTTGTGAAGAATCAATACCTAGTGGGAGACAATCATGAAGTGCGATGAAATTCAAGAAAGACAAGTCAAAGTCCAGACCTGAATCCAATTGAGAATGTGTGAAAAGATCAGAGAACTGTTGTTCACAAACATTCTACATCTAACCTACTGAGCACCAGCTGTTCTCGCCAACGAAGAATGGGCAAAAAATGTTAGTCTCTAGATGTAAACGGAAAGAGACCTAAAAGACTTGCAGCTATGATTACAGCTGTAGTTCTACAAGTAATGAGTTAGTATTAACTCAGGGGGGTGAATCATATTTCATGCTCCACTTCTCTCTTAAAACAAAACAAAAAAAAGTTTAAAATATTGTATAAATTGTGTTCCACTTCATGATTGTCAAACTTATCAAATTTCAATCACCTTTTCAATGTGACATCATCTTGCTCATGACATTTAACAAATAGTATCATTTAGGACGACCACTATTATTTTGATGTAATGGTAACAACTAATTATGTAATTAGCTCTAGTATTATTTGGTTCTGCAATATTTCTTGGTTAAACATCCTCTTTAGAAATGCTGTATGTGCTGATTAGCCTGTGTCTCTGTTTTTTTTCAGAGGGCATTGAGGAGCCAGTGAAGCTGATCTCCAGTCAGGACGGTGTTTTCTCCTACGAGTATTACCCCAACAGTCCAGGAAAATACACGGTCTCCATCACATGGGGCGGTCAACACATCCCAAAGAGGTAAAGTGTGTGTGTAATAGTTGGTGCAGGGAGTTCCCAAAATTCTCTATGCAGCCAGATTTCTGGCAACAGAATGAGTTTGCCTGGTGAGGTAATTTCTCTTAAATGATGAGCAGCCCCACTTAGACAAACAGAACATGGATCAGGAGTCGTACACGGACAGGAAATGCCTGTAAAAACATAATCAGATGATGATGATAATAAAGAGGGAGAAGAACATGTGGTAGGATCGCTGAAAGCAAACGGTAAAATAAAGAATGTCAGCCGTGACTGCACATGTTTCATAATCCAGAACAGAAACGCATAGAGGCAGCAAGTGGTTTATTCAGGGTCAAAACCTTCCCACAATGAAGACGCCGTCTCAAGAGCTTTTGGGGATTTTGACGAGCGGGTTTCTGCTTTATTTCATCCATTACTGATTGTTAGCTCAGCGGCTAATGTTACAAACAAAAACCACTTTCTATGTGGACCGTGTTATTCCTGTGTGTGAGGAAACATGGGTCAATGATTCTGCAGCTTTTGTGCATGTTTCCCATATTTTTCTATAATAATCTTCAATCTGCATTTTATAATGAAATCCGCTCCATCTGGTTCAGACCAAGGGGATGTCCTAATGTGGTGTCTTTTTGGATTAGTATTTTCCACTTTCAGTGTTGTGTGTTTAGAATATTCCTTTAAATGACACTTCACCATTGAGCCTGTCTTCTTTTTATACTCACTCTTTATTAGTGAGATTGACTGCAGCTAAAAAGAAGCCCCCCACACACACTCACAGACGTAATGGCTGCAAACATTTTAAGCATACTCTAGATGGAGTTGTCTTTAGCGAGAATGCACAAAGCTAGTTAGAAAACAATCTGAACATTGGCCTCTACAGCTGCAGCAATTAAACATTTTTTTTTTAAATGAGAATTATGTTTTTGTATGTGTAGTTGAAACTTTATTTCACATTGATCACTTTGGCCTATAGAACACCAGTATGACTGATATTTTATGTGTTGTAGAACTACTGTATGCACTGTGTGTAGTGTTGTGAATTGATAGCGTAATGAGGAAGTGAGGTAGTCTCCTTTTTTGGGGAGGGGGTGTCTCTTGGTCAACATTGTAATACCCACCCAAGTTCACACTATGTAATGTCTCTTAATCTTCTCACACATACAAGCAGTCACAGATTTACTCCCCTCTTTGTTTCAGTCCTTTCGAGGTGTCTGTGAGCCCAGAGGCAGGGCCTCAGCAGATCAGGGCCTGGGGTCCCGGCCTGGAAGGGGGCATTGTGGGTAAACCTGCAGCCTTTGTTGTGGAGTCTATTGGCAGTGATGTGGGAGTTCTGGGTGAGTCAGAGTTCACTTTCTCCATATATCAGACCAATCAATTTTTCACCTTCCAGCTGTGACATTTCACTGACCTGCTCTGTCTACAGGTTTCGCTATCGAGGGGCCGTCTCAGGCTAAAATAGAGTGCGAGGACCAGAACGACGGGTCATGTGATGTGCGTTACTGGCCGACGGAGGCTGGCGAATATGCCGTGCATGTGACCTGTGACGAGGAGGACATCGAACACAGCCCCTTCATGGCCTGTATCGTACCTGACAATCATGACAGCAATGCAGAAAAGGTTAGAGGCACCTTTTTCTTATTAGAGTGGCAACGAGTAATCGATTAGTTGCAAACTGTTACATTATTGCCACCTGTTTTTATAAACGATAAGATAGAATTAATAGGTTTGAGTTACTTTTGAGAAGAATTATCCAAATTTTCTGGTTCCAGTTTCTCTTTGATTATTTTATGGTTTCTTTAATCTTTTATAATAGTAAAGTGATGATCTTTTGGTTGTGAACAAAAAAAAAATTTAGGTTCAATCTCTAGCTTTGGGGAACAGTGATCAACAATTTACGCCATTTTATGAACCAAACAACTAATCAATTATTCTTTTCAATAATTGAGAGAATAATCACTATTGAAATAATAGTCAATAATTCTCTCTGTGATTGAAAGGAATAATTGATTATTTCAATAGTCAATTATTCTCTCATTTATTGACTATTAAAATAATTGAGTCACTACTTATGTCTATACTTTTTATGTAATATGATTAGCGCTGAAGCTAATGATTATATTTGATCCTGATTCATCATGTGGTTTATAAAACATCAGCAAAAAGTGACAAATATAATACAGTATTCTAAAGCACTATGTGTTACTTTACTTGGCCAGAGTCAAAATCTATTAACTATCATTTATATATATTTTCCAACAATAAAATCATTATTTGTAGTTAATCATTATTTCAGTTAAAAAAACTTTATTTACCCAATGAGGGGCAATCCATGAAGGACTTAACAAACATGGTTGATAACAAACTGTCAAGGAAATGCACAAAGGAGGAAGTCAGAACAACTATGAATTTAAAATAAAAGTAAGGCAAATGTGTTTAAAATTGAAACAAAATAAAACCACCTAAGAAGATCTTCCTAAGAAGTTATTTAATTTACTTGATTATTTGATTATTCTTTTATTGTTAAAGTCTAGGTATACAGGCATTTGAATGTGAATTTTACTAATATTTAATTTACTACACAAAGTAAATGACTGATAATCACACTCTTGTGTTTGTAGGTTCATGCGTTTGGTCCCGGGTTGGAGAAAACTGGCTGTCTGGTTGGTGAACCTGCCGAGTTCACTGTGAAGGCAAAGGATGCTGGGAAAGGACCATTGAAGATCACAGCTCAGGTCAGATGCACACAATCGACTCGAACTAAATAAATACAGACACACACACTGTTAAAAATGTCTGTTACAGCAGGCTTACGATTTTGGATCAGTAGGTTCATCTCTCGATAAAGATAGATCATTTATTGAATGAAATTCACAAAAGAAGAGAGGATATTACACTTTTTTCAAGTGCTGAACAGATAATTGAATTGAAGTCATTCTTATAAAGCAGAAAATAATAAGCATCAAACAGCAGAATGAAACAGATGTTCTGCAGTCTCACACAGTGACGTGTTTGTTGCATGTGTGAAGTCTCCAATCATCTGTGATAAAAAAAAAAAAAAAAACCCAGTAACGCTGACATGATCACATAATTGGCTCCATCCTGCATCATTTCCTCTCAATCCACTGCACATGTGGTTGTAAATTAGCCTCAGCTCACGCTCCACATATACATCACAGCTGCTGTGTTGCTTGTCTGTAGCTAACATGTTTATCTGTGTTGAGGGGAAAGTCCTGTACAGGAACAGTGGACCCTAATGTAAGCGGTCTTGATGGGAATGTGTTTCTGAGCCCTGTTGGGACAATTTCTGTTTGCATTTGGTACAGACAATAAAGCTTCTCTTCTATTCTAAAGCCTGGTGTTGTCTTCCTGTCAGGACGCAGAGGGCCTTCCTGTGGAGGTGAAGGTGCGCAGTAAAGGTGATGGACTCTATGCCTGCTCCTACACGCCCAGCTCCCCTCTCAAACACACCGTGGCTGTCGCCTGGGGAGGAGTCAACGTCCCCAACAGTCCCTTCAGGGTAAGCAGCCAATCACAGCTCCCCGTTACCAAATGTGAGGAGCCGGTTCATGCCGAAAACACTGCAGCCGTTGCATCAGAACCTTTAGGTGAGTTGGTCCGATCGGAGCCAACTGTCCCAGAGAGAAATGTTGCGACAGTTCAGGAGGAGTGTGCAGCTGCAAACTGTAAAACCAAGAGGCCTCTGATCATCATCACTACATATACAGAGGAAAAGTTTAACTCTTAGATCGGCTGTAACAATGAGGTACAAGTTAAAAAAAATAAATAAAAAAAGAAAACTTATTGTAGAGTAGAGCTGCAATTTACAACAATTTTAATAATTAATCATTTATTGAAAGGATTAATCAATGATGCATTCTGTTCATCAAATGTTAATCACTGTTTCCCAAAGAAGAATATTGAACCTGAAATGTATTTTTGTCCAAAACCAACAGTCCACAACTCGAAGATCACCAGTTCACTAATATAGAAGACTAAAAAACACAAAAAATAATCTGATTTGGGAAGCTGGCACTAGAGAATTTTTGCATTCTTAAAAATGACTTTGATCTATTTGATCCATTTGTAGCAGCGTTACAATATTGATCCAACAAACAAAACTTTTTAGATCATAAAAAAATAAATATGTATACATATATTTAAAAAAGCATTTTTTGGGGGGGAGGGAGTGTTTGGAGTAATTTTGTCAGATGTTTTGTTTTAGATGTAATTTAATGGGGAGAAATAATGATTTAATCAAACATGGCAGAAAGTTATGGCACAAGATGCCTGAATTGCCTGGGTTTTATCTATTCATTTGTACATGAAAAGTTGAAACGCCCGAAACACCATTTTGAGATGTGTTTACAGTATTGAAATCTTCTTCTGACTCTCAGAAATCAAACAAACCAAATTCTCCAAAAACATCCCAATAATTCCCTAACTACGAACTTGGGTTACTGTGTGTCTAACCCTATGTCCAAGCTTTTTTATGGAGCTCCATTTTTTTCTATATTAATTAAACCTAATCGACTTGCAATAGGGAAAAAAAAAAAAAAACACATAAAGGCTGCACTGATTTATTGAAATTCAGATCCAAAAGTTTTATTTGTAAAAGCAAAACTTTTGTTTGCAATTTTAAAACTTTTATTTTCAAATCCAAATGTTTTGCTTGCTGCTTCATCCAGTCTATTAAATTAACAAGATTTTAAAATTATAGATTTGCTTTTATATTTGTTTGCAACTTTTGTTCTATATTTGCACACCTTATAATATAGAAACAAATGTTGTTCCATAGACTTTCTTTTCATTCCATTTCCTATTAACACTAACTAAAAAATGTCTGCCTCACTACAAGATCAACAGTTAAAACTTTTGTTTAACACACCCTTCTGTATTTTGTTAATTTTGTATTCACTGTCCTCATTAGCCACTATAACACATTTGTGTATCAATCTTTTCCTTCTGTATTTTACAAGCTCACTCATCACATTAATGATCGTTTTTACGACATTGACCGATGACTGATGTTTGCTGTTACGACACGTTATTTTTTAACCACTATATACACTAACCCTGCACTGTAACTAACCTCATGTATTTCTTAAACACTTTTTACACAAGAACTTCACTCATCTGAACTTTTCTGATTGAAGCTCAGTAATTTAAATGAATTGAATCCTATCATCTATTCTTTAGCAGTGATGTTGGAGAATCAAATTGGGGCGGAACCTTAAACCTGCCACGTAATTCACATAGTGGGTAAACGGTTCAGAAAACATTGACAATAGAATAAATCAGATTGCAAATAACAGATTTAATGTTTAAATTTGAGAAGCAGAACAAGTTCAGATATGTGAAGCTTAACAACACATGATCTATATTTTTTTTTCCTGTTGAATGGTTTGTTTCTGCATGAGTTTATCAGCTGTCTTCCTGTCTCCCTGCATGTTAAAAGGTGATTTAATGCAGGAGAAACGTGTCTCATTGACACGCAGTGCTTCTGTTGTTTTTGATGTGTCACGTATCTATCGATAGTTGACCTTGTGCCCTTGTTTTGATAAGACAAGTGGTATGAATTCCAAAGGTTAAGTGTCCCCCCTTCCTACTATTTAGATTTGGCCTTTGCCATTTTCAAGTAAAAGCATTTTGTAACAGAACAAAACAATTTTTTCTACAAGTTTCAGAATGTATACTGCTCCACAAATCATTTCAACTGGTCCTGGGATGTTTGTGCCTGTCATAAAATATTATAGGTTTGGAGGTGACATCACAGTGGTGATTCAGCAGGCTTGTTGTGAGCTGCCTGGCACCGGCTGCACCTTCCAGAAACTGTACTGTTGATACAGCACATGGATAAGAGAGTAAACAGTCACACCCAGGCCTCAGACAGGCTGGGAGTGTTCAGCAGCGACACCTTTTCATTAAAATGGGAAAGACAGAAACAGACATGGTAGGAGAGATACATGATGGAGCCTGCTGTGATGGAAAAATAGTCGCTAAGCAGACACTGTTTCAAGTATATGGGAATTCACCCAAATATATGGGAATATACTGGATTAAATTCAAAATATAGAAATTTGAAAGCTGGCCCTTAACACAGAACTTGGAATATATTTGGGGAAAATAAATATAATATTGTAGTATAATCCACTCAACTTTATTTATATAGCACTTAACAACCACTTCAGCTGCTAAAAAATGCTGTACATGGCAAACTGGAAAAAAAATAGTCTCCTCCTATCGTCATTATTATTGTAGTCAGTGCCACAAGCTTCTCAGCTACTATCAGACGTTAAGTGGTATTTTTCTCCCTCATCAAACTCAGCAAATACAGAATCAAGCAGCTCCTACCTTTGCTATGACAATGGGTGATTTTTTTTTAAAAATGTTGAACTATTCCTTTAATGAAAGTACATTCCTCAGTCATATGTTGAGGCGACACCTCCTTCATGTGCTGTGCATTCCTCCATCACATGCACAGATAAATTCTGGATCCTGTAGGTGACAATTTCTAGCCCAAAGCACAGGACTATTGAATTGGATATTCCCCACTTAACCTTCATGTAAATTGTCTGTAAATTTACTGGAAATTTGTATCTCATTTGTAACTCTAAGGCATAATCCTGAAAATTATAAATAAAGGCTTAAAATACTTTACCTCATGTAATGAATCTATATAAAAAAATCACTTCATGATTGGGAAGAAAATTATAATAATAATTTGAGATGCACCTGTAGTCTCCACCTAAATCTGGTATGTTAGTATTTTAAATGCTTTAATTTAAATATAGAATTAGGTTTAACAAATGTAAAACATGTGGGGGCTAAGAGGAAGGCTCATAATGAGTAACTCCAATTGTTAAATTAACTTATTTCCAAAGAACTAAATAATTTGTGTGATCTTTAGATAACTGCATTAAAGTGTAATCACAGCTTCTTTAGACTTAAAACAATATCAGTCATTCACTTAATGGCAAGATGGACAAAACTTTATTGACCTTTGCAGCCTACCAGGCCTCAGTAACTAACATTTATTATAGTGATTCACTTCATTTCAGAGTAAAATCATGTTAATGCGATGGAATTGTTAATCACTCCTGAGTTTTTCTCAGTTTATCTTTGATGCATGATTTTGTGCAAACTTCACTGCAATTTAACTTCTTCGCAAGAGCTGTGTTATTTGCAAGCTGTTTGATGGGAATCAATGGTTCACCTACATATCTTCACATTTCTACAAAACACTGAGATGATTTAACTACAACTGAACAATCTCTGGATGAATTTAACTTTAAGTGCAAACCTGGAAGACAGCTGATAAAGGTGAAGTAATAAGAAGGCTATGATCTGTTTTTAAAAATGTAAAATCATTGGGTAATGTGAAAGCTAAAGTGTTGGGATGAAATCATTTTTTTTTTAATTCCTTATTTAGTTTTGACTAATTTACATTTTGTTCTTATTGATTCTTCTTATTGAATGAATTTGTGTCTAACTGATTCTATAACTGTAACCAGCATGTTGACTGAAACTCTCAAAAATCATCAGCTGTACTAAAATAATTTAAAAAAGTCATTTAAACCAGCCTCAGTGAAAACTGAATTGGTTTCAAAATAAATCTAATATTTCATTTAAATGTTTCACTGTGTTGCTTGGTTCATTTGCTTCAGTTCACTTTTACAACCTTAATACATCTTTTGTTCATCTTATTAAAGATATTATTAGTATTTCATTATTTTCTACTTTTGCAAGAAAAAAGCATATATGACCCATAATTTGAACTATAGTATTAAAACATGTTTGAAGCTTGGCAAAAAAATGCAGAAATGCAGAATTAGCCTCAGTTGAAACTAACAAAATGTGTATAACAAAAGAAATATGGTGACTAATGTTTCTCTGGGCCCCATAAACATAGGAAAGAGTCTGTAGATTTTGCCTAAAACCCATCAAACTTAACATTGTCACTACATGTGTGAATGCATGAAACATTCTGTGGCTGTATGTGTGAAAGTTGGTTATAAATATTGATTTTTGCTGCTGACCAGAGGAAAAACTTGTTTTAATAAGCTAAAAACATTTTAGACCAGTTAACTGATGCAATCACACAGGATTGTTTTCCTGAAGATGACCGTTATATAGTTATGTTATAATATTTTATGTAATTATATCATTACATTATATATCTATAATAAACTTGGACTGGATACTTTTTTTATCACCTAGGACTAGTTTGTATGTGATTTGCCCCACATATATTTGTGCTCGATACCTTTAACCTCCTAAGCTTAAATTTGAACTCAAAATCATGCTCTTTGCAAGTTCTTAATGCAGACAGTTGTCTCTAGAATATAAACTGAAACAGGTTGGCATATACACACACTTAAAGACTTGGAGTATGAAGACAGAAAAGTAGTGGCTCTAGTACGGATCCTTGTTGCACTCCAATTTAAGTGTTTGTATTGGTTGTAATAAGGAGGGGGTAGGTTAACTGCTGTTTAAACATTCCAGGATATGATTTGGGGGAATCTCCACATTTTTTTGTCTCTTCATTAGATTACTAGTTCAGAAGTGAGAGGAAATGAAGAGAGAAGGACGCAAGGAGCCAAGCTTCGCATCAAATCGAATCAAACCATGGGCGTGCCCCAAAACAACTTCTGTAAAATGAAAATAAGTGTTGTTTCCTATTGGTGCTTGTAGGTGAATGTGGGTAAAGGCAGCCACCCCAACATGGTGAAGGTGTTTGGACCTGGAGTGGAGAGAACGGGACTGAAGGCCAACGAGCCCACACACTTCACTGTGGACTGTTCCGGAGCCGGCGATGGTAAAAACACACATGCACAGAGTGATAATTAAGATGGTAAATCCCCACAGTTTTATTTGGCGTAGAAGCAGTTCACACCTGTGTCAGAGAACACTTACAAGAAGGTACTCGCTTAAAGATGTCTACACATGCTGAACGCCACTGAACTCTATGTACAGAGAAACATTCACTTATACATTTTATGCACACACACTCTCTCACGCACACTCGCTCATTTTCCTGGTATGTCTTGCCGATGATCTCAAGGCAGAAACATCCTGTCAGGAAATTCATCACTCTGACCTTCCTGAGTGGAGCGACACGCTCCTCAAGATCACACTGCGTTATGTTTTATTTTATTGTTTAAAAAAAGAAAAAAACAGATACAATTAAAGGGCAACTTAACTGCTCAGTTTACACCCGTTACATATTCTCCAGAAAACACTTTCAAACCCAGACGAGGCCCCACAACCACTGAACCTCCCTCTGCAGCTCTGCCAGACTGCTGCTCGAGCGTAACTTTATTTCCCCCTGACTGTCTGCACCGGACATGTTTTAGCTGTGTTAATGCCCAGATAATAAATATGGCAGCCATCCAGAACCCATAGAACTGTAGTTGCATACCAGCTCTCTTTTTAATGTCTATACAGGTCATATAAAAGCTCAAGGAGTGAAGTTTTTTTTTTTTTCTTTTTTTGAACTGAAGGCCTTTTCCACTACCTACCCGACATCCCTCAGGAGGTAAATTAAAAAGCGGTAAAGGTTATAGTAGGAACACTTTGTATACACAAACTCACATTAACAGATTCTTTGGGAAAAAGTTTAGGTTGTTTTTCTACTCTCTACCAACTCCTGAGGGAAACACACAACCACAATGTTCACTAGCTACTCTGTAGATATTTTTTTTTCCTTTTATTTTTATATGGAATTGGGATAATGCACATGCACAATGCAAATGCTATTTATCCTGATGCATTAAGCATCAGATAAAATCTGCATCTTCCAGTTTAATGGCGAGTCATGTAAATTTGTGGCGGCATCACAGCAACCAGATTAACACAGGAAAAAACTATAACTAGAGAAAAGCTATTAATAGCTTTTTTTGCCAAAGTTTGAAGTTTCAGAGAGAATTTGTGATGAAATCCCCCAAACCTGAAAAAAATATATAAAAAAAAAAAGCTGCTTCAAGTTATTCAATTAAGTCTGTTAATATATTGAGATTTTCTGAGAAAAAGGGACACACTACAGTTTATCATTTTAAACAGATTCATCAGATTTGATGCATGTGACGTAAATAACTGATGGCTGTCAGAGAAAACTTGGTGTCAGTGTGTCGAAGGCAACACAACACATTTGGAATTGAAACCCAACTCTAATTGCGAAATATTTATTCAATTGCTGCTGTAGAATAACTCGCGACTCCACTGTTGACCTGTTCAAAATGTTCCCACCAGCTACAAACACACTGAGGCTTGAGCCAAAGTGCCATATTTAGCAAGTTTAATCGGGGGAAAAAAAGTGAATTTATGGAACAACGGTGGGAAAATTTAGTTGTTTTTAGGAGTTTCTGTTTGTTTCTTGTGGTGCGATTGGAATTCATTGTTCCTCAACAAAACCTCAAGCCATAAACTTTGAGAGGAAACTGCAGTAAGTCCACATCTGATATTGCAGAGATCAGAGTTTTCGCTTTGAGCCATGGTTCAGCACCTGAGCTTTTTCCTTGCTGCCTTGTATTAGGTTTCGCTGCCATATGCACCGTGATGATGATTTATGAACACACCTGTCTGCACTGTAGTGGAACTGATTGCTCCGCATGTGTGAGAACGTACTGAGAGAGAGAGAGAGAGACAGAGAGAGAGAGAGAGAGATTTCTTTTTCTTTCTTTAGCAGCCAGGAAGAATCTGATCTGGTTCTGCTGTGTGACATTGTTTCATTCCTTTCGTTGTGAGTCAAGGCTGTGACAGTGGAGCGCCACTGACTGACTGAATGAATGAATTAATAAAGTGAGGTGAACATGTACAAAGACAATCTAGCACCACCTTGTGGCAACACATGACACTTGAAAAAGCACAGATCTAGATGTTTTTAGCATTTTGCACCACTCTTGCGTGCGTTAATGTCCATTCCCTCATCAGGTGATGTGAGTGTGGGCATCAAGTGTGAGTCTAACATGGCCGGTGGCAAAGAGTCTGACGTGGACTTTGACATCATCTCCAATGCTAATGATACCTTCACTGTCAAATACATCCCTCCTGCTGCTGGGAAACTCACCGTTAAAGTCCTGTTTACTGACAAGGTACACACACCTGCATGCCCCTGCTGAAATAAACACAGATTTGAATGTGTTGTTAAAGGTTAAATCTCCTAATTTATGCCTTTTGTCTTCATGCAGGAAGTTCCACAGAGCCCCTTCTACGCTAAAGTGGAACCTTCTCATGATGCATCGAAGGTCAAAGCTGAAGGTCCTGGACTATCTCGAAATGGTAAAACACACGCACACACACACACGCACACGCACACACACACACACACACACACACACAGATTATCATTTCTGGGAATAAGAAAAACTAGATAGTAAAACACTTTTATTCCTGAAACTGAAAAAACTGGACTTTACAAAAGGTTATACATGACTGAAAAGTTTTTGTCTTTACACTATTTAACTACAAATATGGAGGAAGTGTTCTGTGTTTTGGTTTTACTACATTTTGAGTTCAATAAGATTATCATGAATGGTTAGTGGACTAATCATTTAGTTGCTAATTTATCAATTCTGATAATCAATTAATTGTTTTTAGTCATCCTGGAAGGAAAAAGTCCTAACACTCTATCTACAGCTTCTGTAATCCGATTTTCTGCTTCCCTTAGTCATCTATAATAGTAAATACTGATCTTTATTACAAAAAAATACATTACATTTACGTTACATTTTTTTTTTAAATGAAAAAAATACTATAAAAAAATACTGTATAAAAACTTTATACATATTCGTGTCCATGTCTCTGAGCCTCTGCGGTCATCCTCCTGCAGGAGTAGAGAGTGGTAAACCCACTCATTTCACAGTGGTGACTAAAGGAGCGGGTAAAGCACCTCTGGACGCTTCCTTCTCTGCTCCTGTCAAAGACTTTGACATCATCGACAACTATGACTACTCTCAGACGGTGAAATACACGCCTGTACAACAGGTATGTCAGCTGTGTATATGTGGTATACAGTTAGGCAGCAAACGCCGCATGTTTTGTGTGTCTCCGTTAAATGCGTGTGTGTCTGCAGGGGGAAATGACGATAGCGGTGAAATTTGGTGGAGATCCCATCGCCAGGAGCCCCTTCAAGGTCTGTGTCGCTGCGCCGCTTGACCTCGACAAGATCACCGTGGACGACCTGGATGGACGTAAGATATGTTTTGATTTATAATAAGGTCGAGGTGTTTTATAAATACTGATTTACTGAGAAATGCACACAGCTCATATTCAGAATCTAAGCCTTAAAACCTGCTAGTACAACCAAATAAATGATAGACTTCCACACACTCACAACCATTAAGCCCATCAGAGGAGCGGCTTGTTAATATTAATTAAATATAAATTGCTGAATGTTTTTCAGGGGTGGAGGTGGGCCAGGATCAGGATTTTATGGTGAACACCAAGGGGGCAGGAGGTCAAGGTCAACTGGAGGTGTCGGTGGTGAGTGTCTTGGTTCCTTCTTAAAAACACTATCACAACTGCTGAAAACTTGTATCTTTAATGTTCCATCTCTGAAATTTCCAAATGTGTACTTTTATGAGATACAAATCAATTAGTCGAATATTGTAGCTCATTTTAAGTCTTTGACTCTCAAATTCAATCTTCAAGGCAATCCTCTAATTCTCTGAAACAAATACGACAGCCTACAACTATTTGTATCTATATATAATTTAGTTGGACAAACCTATGCCTGTATTGTTTTACTTATATTTTATAGTTATTGTGAGTAATTAGAGCTGCAAATAACAACTATTTTGATAGTCTATTAATCTAGTGACTATTGAAATCATTGATTGATTAGTTGTTTGGGGTTCATAAAATGGTGTAAAATTGTTGATCACTGTTCACCAAAGCTAAAGATTCAACCTAAAATGTATTTTTTTGTCCACACTAAGATCATCAGTTTACTATTACAGAAAAATAAAGAAACCTAAAAATAAACAGATTTGGGACGCTGGAACCAGAGAATTTGGTTCTTTAAAATGACTCAAATCGCCTAACTGATCATCTATATGGTTAGTGATTAATTTAATACTTGGCAACTAATCGATTAATTGTTGCAGCTCTGTAAGTAAATAAGCTCTACCACAAGTTATGAGATGTAGACTTTTAAATTTTAAGACTTGTTACCTTTAACTAAGGTAAGATACAGTGATTGTCATGCTTCAGGATTTGAGTGTTCTTCAATGTGTGTGTGTGCAGCTGAGTCCCAGCCAGCAGCTGGTACCATGTAAAGTGCAGCCTCAGCCTGGTAAAGCAGCAGAGGTCAGCATGGTGCGTTACACCCCTACAGAGGAGGGGCTGCACGCCGTCAACGTGACTTATGATGGACACCCTGTCCCTGGGAGCCCGTTTCCTGTGGAGGCCCAGCTGCCTCCAGACCCCAGCAAGGTAACTTTTTTTTATACCCCTTTTTTTCATGAGGTTGTTTTTTTGTTGTTGTTGCTTTTCTATTTAAGTTTGATTTTAAATGTATATTAAAAATCATTCTGTTGTGATGTTATTTTTAAAAATATTAAAGCTACAGAAAATGTAAATAAATATATAATAAATGGATAAATGCACACAATAATCATACTCTAATGAATGAATATCACAAATGAATAATGATAATTTAAACCTATGTTTTGATTTATAAGCTGAAAAGGAAGAAGCATAAACTTACCATCTACTCTCCATAATTCAATAATCAATAATTAAGCTTTCCATTTGAATAAAGCTATACAATATCTTACATCAATTCTAATATAGTAATTAATGATTCTTTATCAAAAAATTCATTTTTTTTTCTTTTGAATTCATAAACTATGTGCTGGTCACCATCAGGTGAAGGCGTTCGGTCCCGGCTTGAATGGTGGTTTGGTGGGGAACCCGGCAGAGTTCACTATCGACACCAAAGGTGCGGGGACCGGGGGTCTGGGGCTGACGGTGGAGGGTCCCACCGAGGCCAAGATCGAGTGTTCAGACAACGGCGACGGGACCTGTTCCGTCTCCTACCTGCCCACCGAGCCTGGGGACTACCTGGTCAATATCTTGTTTGAGGAGGTGCACATTCCGGGCTCGCCGTTCAAAGCAGACATTCAGATGCCCTTTGACCCCTCCAAGGTGGTGGCATCAGGGTCGGGCCTAAAGAAAGCCAAGGTGAGACGGGCAGGAATCTACACACTGTGTCTAGAACATTCAGGAGTTTAAATCTTTTTGATTCTGCATCAATTTTGACTTTTTTCCCCCCACTTATAAATTTGCTAGAACTGATTTGATCTCCTGAGTTACAACAATAATTGAGTAATCAGTTGGTTGCCAACTAACATCACTAACCAATTATTTTGATAATAGATTAGTCATTTTAAGAAGGAAATGGCTGTTCTCTGGTTCCAACTTTTCAAATCTGAAAATTTCTGAATTTTTCTATGATAGTAAACTGATAATTTTATGTGGACTGTTGATCTGGGGGAAAAAAACATTTTAGGTCATTTTAGATAATCACCTTTCTCTCTGGTTTCAGTATTCAGATACAACGGCAGCAGAAAGTAATAAAGAATAAAGTTTGTTGTATCTGCAGGTTGGAGAGACCAGTGTGGTGAATGTAGACTGTTCTCGAGCTGGACCGGGTCAGCTCAGTCTGGAAGCTGCTCTGGACTCATCCCCGTCCAGCCCCACTGGCTCTGCACCAGGCTCTGGTAACCAATATATCCAACTTTTTTATCTATTTAACCATTATTTCACCACAGAACTGCTTCTCATTTACCTGACTGGAGGTCAAAACAAGAATAAAGCAGTAAAAAGAACCTTAATAGCTACGAGCAGGAGGATAAGGAATCTTGGAACAGACTAGTGAACTGAGTGAGTTTCAGGTGTTGAGGTGGGAGTTTCACAGGTAATGATTTTGGAAGTCAAGAAATAACTTAAAAAAGAGAAAGTTTGCATTGTTGCATGTAATAGTGACTTGCTGTTTGATTTGCTGCAATTTGCAAAGTAATAAATACATAAAACAGAAAATGCACCCTCTATAAATATATAATAAATAATAACTGAAAAATAACATTAGTCAATTAAGAAAATGTAATTGCATAAGCACAATTTTGGCCCCACAGTCCGAGAATACATTTTTTTGTTTAGCAGGAAAATTGTTGGTATCATTGGCAGTAATATGTACAATTTAATTGAAAAATGAAACAACATATTTTTTGTAGAATACTATTTTACAAGTGGACTGTCTGTCTGTTCCAGGCGTGAAAGCAAAGACGGAGGTGCTGGACAACAGAGACGGGACGTACACGGTGACCTACATCCCCCTGACTGCCGGCATGTACACCCTGCTGCTGAAGTACGGAGGAAAGACCGTCCCCGGTTTCCCTGCTAAAGTGATGGCGGATCCTGCTGTGGACACGTCCAAGGTCAAGGTGTTCGGACCCGGAGTGGAAGGACAAGGTGCGGTAGGATCCGTCTGGGTTACAGTATGTCTCCGTTTAGTAGAAAAAAGCCTGAAAACCTCTGCTCAACTACACTAATTTTCTCTTTCCACAGCAGATTTTATTACTGCTGACTATAGGTGATTATTTCACCCAGGGTTAAAGTCTTGCATCAACGGCTTATTTTAAATTTTAAACAGGCATTTTTAATGCCACATCGGTCATTTTGCAGATTTTGGGTCAAACGAGGATCTTGCCCGTTTGCATCTAAACCTAACTAGACCTTAAAGGGATAGTTCTGTTATTCTAGCCCCATTTCCCATGTTCCTGTCATGTATCAGAAGCATAGACATCATTTCTCTGAGCTTTCTATTAATTTTCCTTTGACCCAATTCTCAATAATATCAAGTTTATTAGACAGGTTTTATATATATAGAAATATATTGTCCTGCAATTTATAAGCGAAGCAGCTTTTCTTTTTTTTAACACATTTCACACGCAGAAACGATGTCTTTTGTTTATTATGCTTTACATAAAAAAAACTAACTGAACAGTAAATTGCATGTTTTAAGATTCCATTTCACTGTCACAAACAGGATAGCAGAGTTTATTCAGTTTGTCACTCAGTTAAAACCTGGGTACTGGAGGTAAATGGGACTTGATGTTCAGTACTGAACTACCCTTTAACCACAGCATAAAAAGGTAGAAGTATAAAAACATAATTGAAAAAATTCCACTAACTTGGGCTTGTCCTCCACCCAGCTGTTTTCAGAGAAGCCACTACAGCGTTCACGGTGGATGCTCGTCCTCTGTCCCGGCAAGGAGGAGACCACGTGAAGGCGGAGGTCAGGAACCCGTCCGGAGCGCTGACGGACTGTCTGGTGACTGACAAGGCCGACGGGACGTACGACGTGGAGTACACGCCCTTTGAGAACGGTAGCGCACTGTAAAGCCTGTGTTTTACAGAACTGAGACTCTCTCAGTGACTCCTCACTGTGCTGAACTCGTGTCTCAATGTGCGTTCCAGGCGTCCACAGCGTCCAGGTTCTGTACGACGATACAGCGGTTCCTAAGAGTCCGTTCAGGGTGTCTGTGTCGGAGGGATGTGACCCCAGCAGAGTGGTGGCCACGGGCCCCGGACTCCAACAAGCTCTGACTGACCAACCCAACAACTTCAACATCATCACCAGGTGAAAGGAGGATTTACAAAAAGTCTCTAACTAGAGGTCAAGAGATGCAATTGATTAAGTGATTTGTTTTTAGTTATTAACCACCAGCTACTTTAATAGTCAATTGATTTTAATCATACACAAAGGTAAATCCTACAAGTTATCATTCAAGAAAACGAATGGAATCGACAAAACAAAACATTTTCATTATCGGAAATAAAAATAGAAAACAGAGTTAAGGTGGAAAAATACTAAGGTGAATTATGTATTGTAGTGATAAAACTAATACTTTTAGTTCTTTACAGATTGAGTTTAAGATTAGAGCAAAAATTCAATCAATTCTAATCAATTATTTGCCAACTATTCCATTAATCAGCAACTATTTTCATATATTTTTTTATAATCGTTTCGACTAATTTTTAGAAAGACAATGCCTAAATTCTCTGGTTTCAGCTTCTCAAATATGATTTTCTTTCTTTTTTTTTTTAGTTTTCTATAATTAACTGATGTTTGGATTGTGGACCGTTGGTCTAGAAAAAAAGACATTTTAGGCTGAATCTTCAGTTAAACGGGGATCATTGGATATCATTTTATAGACCAAACAACCAATAGATTATTAAAGTTTGGGAATAGTAGTTAGTTGCAACTCTATTGAAGACAAATTATTGCTGATTGTGATCGTATTGATTGGTTCCAGAGGGGCGGGTATCGGTGGTCTTGGCATCACCGTGGAGGGTCCGTCAGAGTCCAAGATGTCCTGCAAGGACAACAAGGATGGAAGCTGCAGCGTGGAGTACGTCCCCTTCACCCCCGGCCTCTACGACGTTAACATCACCTACGGAGGGGAACACATCCCCGGTGAGAGCACATTCAGTTGCTGCAACAAGTTTTTACTAGCCAGATCTGTTTGGCTCTTTATTTCTTAAGGCACCATCTCTCTGAGCTCATTTTGCTCTCGTTTCCGTCTATAAACAACCGCTGATGTTAAAGATGTGGTTATGTTTGTCAGTTCTTGTTGTAAAGACGCTGATGTTATTGGCCGATAAAAGCAGCATTGAGTGTTCTGCTTTAATGTTTTAAAGATGTGGGTGAAGTTACCGGCCGAGGCTGAAAAGCCGCAGCTCAAATAAGCTCAGCGTGTTTCTTCGTTTTAAGACGTTTCAGAGACGGCTGTTGGTCTGAGGCTCCGTGGCATCAGCTGCTGTGACAAACAGCTTCAGCATGCAGGAACCACATTCTCAAAAAAACATGTCAAACACATCAAACACACAGAGAGCAAAACACTGAGAAACTTTATTGAGCTGTTGCAATTAGTGAAGCTCCTTTTTACTGCAGAGAAAAGAATTTGGGGATCAGGCGTTAATGATGCAGCTTAAAAGACGGAATTTGGGAGAATGTTTAATAATGGTGGTGTAAAAGGTAAGTGTCTTCACTCCCCAAATGTTCTTACCATCTGTCCCTAAAGCTCATATGCAATTAGAAAAAAGGGGTTTCAAAATGATTAAGTTTCTGTTATGTATCTGAAGCATAGGAATATAATTTCACTGATTCTCCAGTATTTAGCTTTGATTTGAATCCTACTAGAAAAACCCTTTTAAAATCATGAAAAAATGAATAAACCATGGAATGAAGCTTAGTGTGTCAGCTGCACCGGTCATGTTTCCCAATTTATTTATCTGTTCTTGCTTTGAAAGTTTTACAAATGAGGGGGGACGTTTACTAGAGCTGTACTGTGGTTTGCTGAATAGTTCTGGAACAAATCATGGTCCACTTTCAATATTCAGTTAGTAACTAGTCTATAAAATGCAGGAAAAGTCAAACTCAAAATTACTTGGCCCCCTGCAATTACAGCTGCAAGTCCTTTTAGGGTATGTCTCTATCAATTTTGCACATCTAGAAACATTCCATCAGAGATTAAGCTTAGTTTAGGATCATTGTCTTGTTGGAAGTTAAGTGTCTCTCCCCTCTGTTTGTTTATTTTTCACAAAAAAATTACAATTATATATCTTCATGTTTGAAGCCTGAAATGTGGCAAAAAGTCAGGAAGTTCATCACAAATACTTTCACAAGGCACTGTAAACTAACATTTCCAATTCCTGTTTTCTTCCAGGAAGTCCATTCAAAGTCCCGGTGAAGGACGTGGTTGACTCCAGTAAGGTGAAGGTGTCTGGTCCAGGTGTGGGGTCTGGGGTCAGGGCCAATATCCCACAATCCTTCACTGTGGACTGCAGGAAGGCGGGCGAGGCGCCGCTCGCTGTGGCCATTACTGCTCCTAAAGGTGTTGCCGAGCCAGTGGAGGTGACGGACAACGGGGACGGGACGTACACAGCGTCCTACACGCCGTCCGTGGAGGGCCTGTACTCTGTGGGCATCAAGTATGCAGAGGAGGACGTCCCCCGCAGGTACACAATACTGCAGGCAAAGGACTCCACATCACACCAATACAATACAGCAGGTGCAATGTAAAGAATCGGGTGCAAACATCTTGACAGTACAGTTGCTCCTATATATCTATTTGTAACCAGATTTTATTGAACATTCTGCAGATGTAACCGGGTAGTATTCTAGAACCCTATTTTCCTGTAAAGAAAATAACAGTAGAAAAGTAATCAGCAAAATGAATGAATGCATAATTATGTTGAGGGAAGAGAAAAAGAAGCAATAATTTAAAAAAAGTTACAGAATGTGATATACAGTAAAATATGTTAATTAGCCCAATATAGTGCAATTATTTTTTTCTTTTGAATATGGTCAATTAGATTTAGATTTAAAAGTCACGAACTTGAGCTAAATCATTCAAATGTGAACGTTCACAGATCACAATTTTATCAACAGTGTAATTGTGCAAGGAAATGAGGTCAACAGAATGAATCGATAAATTTATCAAAATCAAGAAAAATATAATTTTCTAAGAATTCCATTATTTTTCCTTTTTGCATGTATTTTTAGTTCTTTGTTTCACATTTTTATTTAGGATTTCTGAGATACTTTTGTCTTTTTTTATGTGAATACATTGTCTTCTGGTTTGCTCAGCTAAAAACATTTGACATACCAAATGTCAAAATAAGCAAAAAATTAAATTCCTAGTTTTTCTCGATATTTGTATAAAATTATATTCTTTTGAAAAGTGAGAAAAGCAAGTTCCAGTACTTACAGGATTTTGTTAATTGTTATAACATAAAATGGAGGAAATGTTCAAACATCGGTTAGTTTGTCTGTTTGTTTGTGTTTTTGTTTCTGTGCATTAGTTCTAGTCGTGACGCCATCTTCGTCTCTTTAGTCCCTTTAAGTTTCGAGTTTTGCCGACTCACGATGCCAGTAAAGTGCGAGCCAGTGGCCCCGGGTTGACCAACGGGGTCCCCGCCAGCTTCCCCGTGGAGTTCAACATTGATGCCAAGGACGCCGGCCACGGCCAACTGAGTGTGCTCATCACAGTCAGTAAAAAACAGCCAGACACACACACAATCATCGTGCATGCACAAAAAAAAACCCTACCAA
Source organism: Eupleurogrammus muticus (assembly GCA_036785175.1). Lineage (NCBI taxonomy): Eukaryota > Metazoa > Chordata > Actinopteri > Scombriformes > Trichiuridae > Eupleurogrammus > Eupleurogrammus muticus. Next base: position 12,024,988 of record JAYKQN010000021.1, read on the forward strand.
AAGTATCCTTCCTAATGATCCTTTTTTTTTTTTTTTTTTTTACCAGGACCAGGATGGTAAACCTAAGCAGCCCAGTATCCATGACAACGGTGACGGTACATACCGGGTGTCTTACATCCCTGATCGCGCAGGCCGTTACACCATCGTCATAAAGTATGGTGGTGACGACATCCCTGCTTCGCCGTACAGAGTCCGTGCCACGGCGACAGGCGACGCCAGCAAGTGCACCGTCTCCGGTCTGTTACTTACCTGTTAAATGAAAACAAACATCTGGAGAAAAATGATCTATATCTAACAACCCTAATCTGTTCCCGGCCTCAGGCCCAGGTGTCGGCCCCACGGTGGCCATCGGCGAAGAGCTGGGCCTGGTGGTAAACGCTAAAGCTGCTGGGAAGGGGAAGGTGAGCTGTGTGGTGGTTCAGCCTGACGGCAGCGAGGTGGAGGCTGAGGTGATGGAGAACGAAGACGGCACCTTCGACATCTTCTACACGGCGCCAGCGCCCGGGAACTACGTCATCTACGTCCGCTTCGGAGGGGAAAACATCCCCCGCAGCCCCTTCAAAGTCATGGTGAGCGAGAGCCACAGATTGTTACTGAGTAAAGGGCCACAGCTGCAGATTCTCACATCTATAGATACTTGATTTGATTTGTCATTTCTTTGCAGGTAAATCAATAGAATTAAAACACCATATACTTCATTATTCAGTTTTTTCAGCTATCAAGCATTGAGCAGATGTTCGACCAACCAGCCTTAAACATCTGAGATGTTTAATTAGTCATGCATTCTTTTTTATGTGAAATGCTGTTTAGGTACAGATGGAGAAAGTCTTTGATGTTTTTCTGCCCCAAGTGGACAAAACATCAGCTAATGCAGCTTTAAGAGAGACTTTGGTTTGATTTAACTTTAGCCCTCATGCATTTAGGTTCACACAGCAGGATTTATTCACAAGTAGAAATCATGCTTTGTGTGCATGTTTTTCTGTTCAGTTTTGTCTCCTGTGTCTGAACAGATGATACAACTGGCTGTGAAATCTGATCCTGCTTTTTCACTGTTCACCATGTAGCATCCTTTCACCTGTTGCACACAGGTTCTTGTTGGTTCTCAAGCCAAACTCTACATGTACATGATGGATAAACCTCTCTATAAAGGATCTGAAGAGTTCTACATGGCAACAAATTAAATTCCATGAACAAATCTCTGATGTTGAAATAATTTTTTATGCAATTTGTTTTTGTTCATAAGGTTTCCTCCTCTTTTGGAACTCTATTCCTTTATTTTTACTTTATTGTACTTCAGGAATTCTGACTCCAATTTTAAATATACAAAGTATAGTTTTAATAAAAGTCTTATTCAATTTACCAAAATACAGGATTCCCTGTTGAGTCAGCACAGGACTCACTGTTCTGTTTCAAATATTATGATCTGATGGATTTGTGTCAGATCTTAGTACTGGTGTAATAATTTTAGAAGTGTGTGTCTGTATGTGTGTGTGTGTGTGTGTGTGTGTGTGTGTGTATATATATATTGTATATAGAGTGAAATATTATTGTAAGCCTTGTAATCGTAAGGATTGTCCTATAGTTAATAAACCAAACTTTTCTCTTTAATGATATTGTAATTATTTGAGATGCAAGTGTGTATACAGGGGTGTGTGTGGTGTGTGTGTGTGTGCACAGTCAGACGTTAACCCTTACTATCATGTCTTCAGGCTACTGATGAGGTTCCCATCATGCAAGCACAGATGTCTCAACAGCAACAGGCCGCTGCTCCTGGAGCGGGCTTCCAGCCCTGGGTACCAAACGCATGCGTACACACACCAGCTTACTGCACACACACAGACAACTTTAAACATGTTTGTGATTTGGGTGAAATTACCTGAGAAGAACACACACACACACACACACACACACACACACACAGCTCCTCTCTGTTGCAGGTGAATGGCTGCTGGTTAAATCCTGACTCCCTCTCTCTCTCAATTCTTCAGTTTACTCGCTCGGCTGCTTTACCTCCTCCATGTCATTGCTTCTCTTTTTTTTTTTTTTTTTTTTTTTTTCTTTTTTTTTTTGTCTCAGTCAATGGATTCGCAAAAAACATCTAACAACAAATAAGCCGTCGCAGAAGGCGTTGCTATGATTACGGGGTGTTTTTCTCCTTTCTCTGTCTCTCGGTCGGTCTACCTCCTCTTTCTTGGTGCACTCTTCATCGCTGTGGCTGAATCACAAAGTCCCCTCATCATCCTCTTCCTCCTCATTCCTCCGCCGTGCCCTTCCCAGGAAACCCCTGTGCGAGCAGGGGCTTGGATGCAGCTGCGTCAGCATGTTTGTAACATGAGTTGTTATAGCGTTGAACTGAACGTTAAACTCCGCCCTCCTGTCATCTCCAGGTGACGTCAGACAGCTACGAGCCAATCAGCAGCAGCGTGAATGGAAATGGCTTCAGACCTTTCGACATGATCATACCGTTTTCCTTCAGGAAAGGAGAAATCACCGGTGAGAGACTGACCGATGACCTTATAAACTGCTTTACTACTCTGTCAGCGCCTCATTAACGTTAAAGTGATTCGATCTGATTCTCTTAGGGGAGGTGTTGATGCCTTCAGGTAAATCAGCTCAGCCGCTAATCACAGACAACCTAGACGGGACGGTCACAGTCCAGTACTCACCCACCGAGGCCGGACTGCACGAGATGCACATCAAATACAATGGAACACACATCCCAGGTCAGAGCAGAACCTTTTACGTAACACCGGACATCTTTTCTTACTGAATATGACAATTTAGCTCAGATATTATGTTATTATTATTAGAATTATTATAAAAAATAAAACAAACAAAAGTTTAATAAAAAGAAAATAAGAGAATCAGTCATCCTCTCCCGAGAATGAGCCCTTCAGATGTTTATGCCTCCTGTTTGTGTGTTGCAGAGTCTCCCCTTCAGTTCTACGTGAATCACGCCAGCAGCCCAAACGTCACAGCCTATGGTCCTGGTCTGAGTTACGGAGTCGCCAATAAAACCGCTACGTTCACGGTCTTCACAGAGGATGCCATTGAAGGTACGAGAGGGCTATGGATTAGAACAGCAACACTTACAAATGTAGAATCAAACCTCAGGAAGAGTCTGTGCTAAAAGAAACAATAGATTCAAACAGGAAAAGTTGAATAAGACACTAAATAGAATAACATATGAGCCGACAGGATTATTCACATACTATGTACTTTAATTCACAACTCTACAAATACAGAAAATGTCTTGGTCCATTTTCCCTCATTCATGTTTGCACTTCATTAGAATTATCCTTCATTCTGTATATAACTTGTTTTCTTCTGGTTTATTCAGATAAGGAAAAACTGACATATTTCAAAATTTGCAAAACCAAAAAAAGTTATTATAGTTAACATTCTTATTGTAGAGTATTAGTGGTTAGGTAATTAGGATAATTTAGAATAATAGAGCTGTACAAATGGAGAATAAACAGACCACTGCTAATGTTTAGCAGGGATAATGTTGTCAGTAAAGAGAACTTAATGTTCTGTGGCATCTGTGCAGGAGGTCTGGACTTGGCCATCGAGGGTCCGTCCAAAGCGGAGATCAACTGTGTGGACAACAAGGACGGGACGTGCAGCGTCAGTTACCTGCCTGTTCTGCCCGGAGACTACAACATCCTGGTCAAATACAATGACGAGCACATCGCCGGCAGCCCCTTCACCGCCAGGATCACCGGTCAGTCCCAGACCAACAAACCAATGTCTCCACTCTACAAGTCATTTGTTCTCCATCTAGAAATATTTAATTGTAAATGTGTTTAGATGTGCTTTGCACTGTAATAATTAACATTGTATGACTCAGTGAGGGAACCTCAAGAAGAATTGGTGGTCGTCTTAGAATGTTTATGACAGATTTGTCAAGGTAAAGTTGGTTCTGATTTGTCTCCTTGCTCGTGTGTGTGTGTGTGTGTGTGTGTGTGTGTGTGTGCGTGTGTGTCTCAGAGGACAAACAGCGTCGCTCTCAGATCAAACTTGGCTCAGCAGCAGATTTCTCGCTGGACATTAATGAGACGGACCTGAGCGTGCTGACTGCCAGCATCAAATCACCGTCTGGCCGCGACGAGCCCTGTCTGCTGAAGAGGATGGCCAACAACCACATTGGTAACACGCACACACATCAATACATGAACTATTTTAATGCAGGTCTTTCCTTATTTTTGAAGGTTCAGTCTCAAGCTTGGTAAAAAAAAAAAAAAAAAAAAAGAGAAAGAGGAGGAAAAAAAATTCTAGATTTTATTTACTGGCCAAATTGACACAAGAGCAACTGTCTGTTCGACTTCATTGGTCAGTGTTATACGTTTTCTCAGTACTGGCTGCAATTCACAACTATTTGGATTATCATTAATCATAAAAATTTGTGAAGTGAACTAAGTAGGGTTCAGAGATGCAGCAGGTAAGAATATATGTGTGTGTATATATGTGTATATATAGTATATAGTTTCTGATTAATAGAATGTTTGGAAACTAAATAATTAATCAACTAATAGTTGGAGCTTTAGATAAACGACACACTTTTCTTTATTTCTCCATTCATCTGTTCCTAATTCTCCTTCTCTCCTCTTTTCTCCTCCCAGGTATCTCTTTCATCCCCAGGGAGGTGGGTGAGCACCGGGTCAGCATCCTGAAGAACGGCCGCCACGTGGCCAACAGCCCCATCACCATCATGGTGGTTCAGTCGGAGATCGGCGACGCCAGCCGCGTCAGAGCTCACGGTGACGGCCTCGTCCAGGGGACGACCTTCACCAACGCCAGCTTTGTGGTCGATACCCAGGAGGCCGGTCTGTACACCACACTCAGTTGCCACAGATTTGACTTTATATTGTGCCAGAGATTATATTGATTAATTAACTATCCATATATTTAATACATTTATTCCTCCACCTAAATATTATAATTCTTGATTCCTGATTCTTTATTTTTTAATTTATTATTTATTTATTTATTTTTTATAATTTATAGAATATTTTATTTGGAATTTAAAATATGTTAACATTTCAAAGAATGACAAAATACACATAATGCAACATTTAAAACTAAAGTTTTTAAATATTAAAGAAAGAACTAAAGAAAAAATACAAGATTCTTTACTATGCTGAAAACACAATTCATTTGCATTTTCTTTCTGTCCAAAACTAAAAAATATTTTGTTTATAACCTATATATCACGAATATTTTCCGAATTAAACTTTATCATCGTCTAAACTTATTTTAGAAATATGCTTACTTATTACAATCATGAAATAGATGATCATTAATGAAGAATAAGTTGTTGCCTAATGCTCACTTTTATATTATATATAAACTCAAAGGATGGTTTCTGTCTTCTTTCATTAATAACTAACTATACTGAATACACTATATCAGGATGTCATTTCAGGAAGCCAGAGCCAAAGCTGAAGATTCAACCTATTTTTTTTTTTGTCCATACCAACAATCCACAACAAAAAGATCATCAGTTTACTATTATTGACAACTAAAGAAACCCGAAAATAATCAAGAGAAGAGAAGCTGGAACTAGTTGACATTGTCCGAAGAGATTTAAAATGATTAATTATCATGATAGGTTAGATGGCAACTAATAATTGTTTTTCTGTTTTTGTAGCTCTACTTAATGAATCTTCTTAAAAATTAAATAAAGTAATCACATCAAATATCAAAATAGTTGGCAGTTAATGTGATAAGTGATTAATCTTTGCATCTCAAACTTTGTGTGGGCAGGTTATGGCGGGCTGGCTCTGTCCATAGAAGGTCCCAGCAAGGTGGACATCCAAACAGAGGACATGGAGGACGGGACGTGTGGAGTCACCTACTGTCCCACTGAACCAGGAAACTACATCATCTCCATCCGCTTTGCTGAAGAACACATCCCAGGTAAAAACTGGCTGAGGCTGGACTGAAAACACACGCTGTAGGTTTCTGTTATTTAGTGTATGCGTGTGTGTGTGTGTGTGTGTGTGTGTGTGTGTGTGTGTGTGTGTGTGTGTGTGTGTGTGTGTGTGTGTGTGTGTGTGTGTGTGTGTGTGATGTGAACAGGAAGCCCATTTACAGTGCGTGTGACAGGAGAGGGTCGTATCCGGGAGAGCATCACTCGACGTCAGAAGGCAGCATCAGTGTCCGGTGTGGGCAGTGTGTGTGACCTCAGCCTGAAGATACCAGGTATACACACAGACACATTTCTTTCACCTGGTTACTGTGACGGCTCGTCTGATTGGCTATGAACAGTGTTGAAGTATAAACATACTTCCTGATGAGACTTGTGCTGTAAATGTGTGAGCATCCGGCGCCATCAGTGCTGCTCCTCCTCCCCCTCCTCTTATAAACCGTTTCCTGTGTGAAGTTCCAACATTTCTCTGCTTTCTGTTATTTCTCGCTGCCGCTCTGTTCTGTTTCTGTTAGATTAGTCCTTTCTCCTTTCTTATTCCCTTCTGTTACTTTCTTTCTTTGGTTTCCTCCCCTTTCATCCTCCTATCTCTTTTCCTAATCTTCCCTCTTCTCTTACTCAGTTTCTCCTTATTGTCTTGTTTCTTGTTCTCCTCTTCTTTGTGTCACCACCTCCACCTGCTCCGTCCTCCCTCTCCTCCTCTTCATCACCCTCCTCTTCCTCCAGTGAGCTGGTTCCTCCTGGTCTTGTCCCGGCAGCTCCTCTCTCGCTCCTCTTCCGTCCGGTGGTCAGGGAGATCCTGTGGTCGAGGGGCTCATCCCTATGCTGCTGCCCAGGATCTGAGCTTCTCTCCTGGGCGCTTTCGCCTCATTTCTGGTGTCTCTGGTCTGGTCCTGGCAGGGGGAGCGAAGGGTGTTTGTGTTACTGACGCCCGCGGCTCAGTGGCCAGTTCCCGGGTAGAGGGTGTGTTTTAGACCCATACAAGTTTTACAACTTACCTACTGTTCCTGTTGTAGCTGCTGGAAGTGGAGCTAGTTTAACTACTGGTTCCTAACCTAGGGTTCAGTGGGGTCAGCAGATAAATGTGAGGGGGTCCTGAGATGAATATTGGAAGAGGAATCTCAGTAGTTTCCATATTTTCTTTAATATTTGATCTACATCTAAAGGGAAATATAGCAGCAGATAAACATAGTAGAGGGAAAAGATCAATATTTACTTTACATGTATTGTAGTGAATGTACAGTACAAGTATCTCAAAACTGTAGTACAGTACAGGTGCATTCTATAAATAAGTTGATTATTGTGAAAAGTTCAATATTTTGTCTCGATCATTTCAGAAAGTGAAACCCTTAGAATATTACACATCTACTGAAATCTTTCAAGCCATTAATTCTTATAATTAAGTTAAACTGAATAAACAGATGGGGAAAAATATCTAATGTTTGCAATGTTCTATTTGAGATGCACCTGAATAAATGTACTTGTTTTATCATTTTTCTATATGTTTTAGTGGGCTTTGTTTTGTTTTCAGGTCTGAGTGATACACCAATTGGCAAATTTTGCTCTGCTATCAGCAGGTTTTGCACAGTTGTTGAGGTGCAGTTTCACCATGAGGATCCAGAACAGCTTCAGTGTTTCTTCAGTTGCTTTAAATTCACAATTATTCAGATTGACTCAGATTAAACTTCACTTTCAGTAGTAAAACACCAGTTAACAGCAGTAAAACTGTTTTCGCAGCGATCGACATTCATGACGTCACCGCTGAGGTCACCTCCCCCTCCGGAGGCAGCCAGCCCGCTGAGCTGGTCGCCGTGGACAACGACACATACTGCGTCCGCTTCGTGCCCACGGAGATGGGCGTGCACAGCGTGAGCGTGAGGTACAGGGGCGAGCACCTGCCGGGGAGCCCGTTCCAGTTCACCGTGGGGCCGCTGGGGGAGGGCGGCGCCGCCAAGGTGAAAGCGGGCGGTCCGGGACTGGAGGGAGCACAGGCAGGAGAACCAGGTACACCTAGAGACCAGGACATGTGGGATGGCAGGAAGTACGTGTTGTAGATTCACGGTCGTCTCTGATTCTCTCTCGGCCTCCAGCGGAGTTCAGCATCTGGACGAGGGAGGCGGGCGCTGGTGGCCTGTCCATCGCCGTGGAGGGGCCCAGCAGGGCAGAGATCGCCTTTGACGACCGCAAAGACGGATCCTGCGGCATCTCTTATGTCGCTCAGGAGCCCGGTACAGAAAACACAAACATACTAACATATTTACCAGAACTGCAACTATTGATCGAGTTGTATCGATCGATTAGTATTTTGATAATCGTTTATTCCATTTGAATAATTTTAAGACCTTTTTTTAATAGGTTTTTGCTCAAATGTGAGCATTTGTTTATTATTCAGATGGTAAAAAACACCTTTTAAACACAAAAGAAATCATTAGTTTAGTGGGATGATGAGAAGCTCTGACTTCTTGAAACAACTAAAGCTGTTTCTTTTACATGAATACATTAATACATTACTCGCCTGCTGTGATTTTGAGCTTGATTTCACTGCTTAACTCACTCTATAATTTACCTGCTATGTGTTAATATAAATTCAGTTTCATCTTCACATATATGTATGATCAAACTGCAAGAAAACTGCAGGTCTCACTATTGCTAAATCATGAGGATTACAGTATAGGTGATATCACCATATCAAATTTGGCATATGGCCTGTGTGTTCATTGATGTCCCTCTGTTGTCCTCCAGGTGACTACGAGATCTCGGTGAAGTTTAATGAGCAGCACATCCCTGACAGCCCCTACCTGGTCCCTGTCGTGGCTCCGGTGAACGACGCGCGCCGCCTCACTGTTACCGGCCTTCAGGTGAGGCACGAGGAGACACCTCCACACCCAGCCAGCCTCCTTAAAGGCTCCGGGGCTTCAGTTGCATAAAAAAACGTGACACAGATTTTCCTCCAAACAGAGATAAAGTGGATGTGAGGGTTTGACTGGTTTGGGTTTTTGTTTTGAGTGGTTAACATTAAAACAAGCTCATGCAGTCCAACCCTTTGCAGATAGATGAAGTATTTTAGTTTTCTTTATGCAACTGGCCTCATGGATGTGACCACAGCCAGGCAAACACAAGTGTGAAAGAGACAGTTTCATCATAGTTGAGATTTAGATGGTGGGGAAAAGAAGTGTGTGTGTTAAAGTGTGGCTCTCTTATCTTCTCTGTATATTACCTTCATTTATGGCAGTTTCTCTAATGCTCCATCTTTATTAATAACCATCCATCTTTATTAATAACACGCTATGAGCAACTTTCGTTGAGTGAAAACTCAAGCTATAAGCAAATTTTGCTGCTAGGCAACCAAGACAGACACTAGTCATATCAATGCATCGTCTAGCATTATACTTGTCAGAGGAGCCCTTCCAGTATGATAGATTACTATAAAATGAAAAGTGAGCATATATGAGCACATCACTTAATCATAATTCTATTCTAAGTATCACAATAATTAAGCAATATAACATGAGTGGGAGTGATGGTTGTTTTTGATTATCAGCTGTGGTTCAGCCATAGGCAATCACAGCTATTAGATAATTTACTTGCTATCAAACAAAATAATAAAATAAGATACCATAGTGTGTTTAACTGGGATATTCATTATATATGTCGATCAGTTTTTCCGTTGTGACGTAGTTCCTGAACTGGCAGCTTATAAAGTTGCTCTGCAACAGAGTTGCTATCCATTTTTGTTATTGGCAGGTTGATCAGCTGTGAATTCACCCGTGGGCGTATAAGAGTGGATGTGGATATAACGCATCTCATCCCATCAGAAAAAGTTAGACTAGACTTTGCCTAACTGTTTGTATAATTTTTTTAACCACACACTGTCTAGAAATCGCATAGATCCACCATTGCTCTTTTCACATTGTACACTCGCTTGTGGTAGCTCTGGGGGTGAGTCCGCCACAGTTTTGGGTTCCATGTTCCAGCCGTTTGCCTGGCTCTGGTCATCAGTCTGTTGTCTGGTGTGGAACTGCCGGTGTTTCTCTTGTGTTTCATTTAAAGGCTTTTTAACAGCACCATCATCATCTTCATCAGCAGCAGCAGCCGCAGCGTCTTCCTCTGCTCCCTGGTTGCCTAGCTACAGCAGACAGAGGCGGCCGCCGCAGACGTCGGCTCTCCTCCTCTCCACTTAGCAGTAGTCTCGTCTGTAGCTGTAGACGAACGCTCATTCTGTTCGTTGGGTCTTGGTCTTATCGTGCAGTCGACAGGTCAAACTCTGCTGTCAGTTATTCATCCTGAAGGGAAAGTAACACATTTATTTTACCTTCACAGTGAAATTGAATTAACAGAATTTATTTTCTTTGGGTTCCAATAAAAAACTCTTAATAAATAAAATCCACTAGTTGTATTATAAACAAAGTGCCTTCAATTTACCCTAAACCTTGACAGCGGTTTCTCAAACTATATTCAATTCTATATATCTTTAACAAAAACAAAAAACTGAATTGATAAAGTTAAAGTTTATTTGCCTTTTTAAAAAAAAAAAAAAAAAAAAAAAAAGAAAAGTCAGTGAATAGTGGACATTTATCACAGTAGTATCTATTAATATTCTGACAAGAGTAAAAACATTTCAATACAAAAATCCTGAAGGCTTGTTTGAGATTATTTAGAAGTGGTTTCATCAGAGCTCTGTTTGGCCCAGAGAACATCCCCTAATAATCAAAGTTTGTTTAAAGGCTGCACTATAACACTGTGTGTGTGTGACTGCTTTTTAACACGGCGGCGTCTGTCTCTGTTTGCTGCAGCTGCACTGACAGGAGCTCAGGTAAGAGAACTAGTGGTAGTGGTAGGATGGGCTGGGAGCAGGGCCTCTGCTGCTAATACACACGTCTGTCCGTGTGTGTGTGTGTGTGTGTGTGTGTGTGTGTGTGTGTGTGTGTGTTTATTCTTTCACTGTATGTGTGTGGGTGCGTGTGTGTATATTCTGTCATTAACTGTGTTTGTGATTGTGCACACATGTATTGTGTGTGTACTTTTCACTAACTGTGTGTATCTCACCTCGCTAGGAGTCTGGTCTAAAGGTGAATCACCCAGCATCCTTTGCGGTGCGTCTGAATGGAGCCCAGGGAAAGATGGAGGCCAAAGTCCACAGCCCCTCTGGAGCCCTGGATGAGTGTGTGGTCACTGAGCTGGAGAGAGGTGTGTGTTGCCACAGCAACTTGGAAAATCCAGAGACACTGCAGACGCTCTGTCCTGTAACAACCCTGCATTCTTTCCTCCAGACAAGTACGCCATCCGCTTCATCCCTCGGGAGAACGGTGTCCACTCCATTGACGTCAAGTTCAACGGATCCCACATCCCAGGGAGTCCTTTCAAAGTTCGAGTCGGGGAACCGGGACAGACTGGAGAGCCGGGGCTGGTGTCAGCGTATGGAGCTGGACTGGAGAGAGGAACGACAGGTGTGTTACTGTCTCTGTTCACCTGTGAGAGGCCTGGACACCTCCATTCGAAATGGTTGAAATTTCAGCCCAAATAAAAGTACTGGAAAGTTTTTGTCTTAATTTCAATAACAGTTTAATTTCCAATGTGTGTGTAAGCAGTTAATTAAGTAAGCAATTGGCTGTTTGGTGACCACAGGAAACAGTGATGGCTGCTTGTTCTAAAACCACTTGATGAGGTTTTGTTGTTGTGTAGGGACACAGTCTGAGTTCATCATCAACAACACGAAAGCGGGACCTGGTGCTCTGTCCGTGACCATCGAGGGTCCGTCCAAGGTGAAGATGGATTGTCAAGAAGTTCCTGAGGGCTACAAGGTGCAGTACACTCCCATGGCTCCAGGGAACTACTTGATCAGCATCAAATACGGAGGCCCCAACCACATCAGTGGCAGCCCCTTCAAGGCTAAAGTCACAGGTAACACTGAGCTGCTGGTCCCACCTCAGAGCTGCTGCTGTGATGTGGTTGTGTTATTTAACTGCTCCTTGCATAACAAGTGATGTTGGATCCTCGTTTTTCTGTTTGCTAGAAAATGTTTAATTTAATAATGAATGTAGTTGTTACTCTTCCATTAAGGTTTAAATTCATGTGCTGTATTTATTCAATAGTCAATTCATCTATTGATTATTTAAGTAATGAATCAATAAGTTGTTTGGTTCATAGTGAAATGTCAGTTACTTTTTTTTCCTCCAGACAAACAGTCGAAAACTGGAAAAAAAGGTCATCAGTTTACTATTATAGACGATTAAAGAAACCAGATAATATTTGAGAAGGTTGAACCAGAAAATTTGAACTTTTATTTTTTTTTGCAAATAGCTTGCATCAGTTAACAAAATAGATGATTAATATAATGGTTGTAAAACTAATTGATTAACCAAGCGATCTTTGCAGCTCCAAAGTAACACATTTAGAAACTATTTTAAAGTGATCACAGAAAGGCTTAACCAGATTCTCCCCTCCTCCCCCAGGTCCTCGGCTGGTGAATGTGACTAACGCCAGTGAGACGTCCACCCTGACCGTGGACCCGGCCGTGCGGGCGTCCAGCAGCAGCAGCAGCAGCACACAGAGCGCCATGCCCTGGCCGTCCGACTCAGACGCCAGCAAGGTGCAGAGTCGAGGCCCCGGGCTCAGCAAGGCCTTCGTTGGCCAGAAGAGCAGCTTCTCTGTGGACTGCAGCAAAGCTGGTGAGGAAACCTGCTGATGCCACAAAACACTTTACAGACAACTTAACTTCAGCTTTACACCACGTATAATGAATTTGTTTATGTTGATGAAGTCTGAGACTCACTGTACAGAGGAGACAATCTGAAATTTTCCTGTCATCCGCAAGGATTCTTGGTTAATATTGAGATTAGTTTACGTTCTGTGTGATTGTCTATTTTTTGATGCTTTATGCCTAGTGTCTCTTGCTGCAGCTAACGACTATTCTGATAATTCAATTAACGTATCGATTATTGAAACAAATGATTAGTTGTTTGGTTCATAAAATGGATTAAAATGCTAAAGATCCAACCTGTTTTTGTCTAGACAAACTGTCCATACCAGTTTACTATTATAGCAGACTAAAGAAACCAGGAAAATAAGATTTTAGAAGCTACAACCATAGAATTTTCTTTCTACATTTTCTTAACTAAAAATGACTCAAGTTATTTATTGAAATAGTTGATTAGTTGTCGGATAGTTTATTGTTGCAGCTCTACTGTTGAATACCAATTCCAATCAGATATTTTCTGTTGTACAACCACCACCGGCCCTGCCGCCTCTGCAGCTTCATGTCTTTCTCTTTCTCTCCCTCCCAGGCAAGAACATGCTGCTGGTGGGTGTGCACGGTCCTCAGGTTCCCTGTGAGGAGGTTCTGGTCAAACACATGGGAAACCTGCAGTACAACGTCAGCTACCTGCTGAAGGAGCGGGGCAGCTACATGCTGGCGGTCAAGTGGGGTGACGACCACATCCCCGGGTCCCCGTTCCACATCAGTGTCCCCTGAGGAACGCTCACCCCTCCTGTACAGGTCTGCAGCCCTGGCGATTGGAAGTGGGACTTTAACTGGACAGCAGATGAATGTCCAGTGAACAAGTTGCTTAAAAAAAGGCTTTTCTAATAATTTTTCTTTCAGCTGTGTTCAGTTCGAATGAGATGTTTCAAGGATTTTCTGACACAGTTTTGGTCCTACAAACTACTCTTTATACTGGAAAAATTGCAAGACACAAGAAATTGTTTTTAAAATGAAGGGTAGGAGAAAATAAAAAAAAAAACATCAGTGAACAACACTTGTGTTGGTAAAGTGGCAGATTTAATCCAACCTGAAACTGTAGCTGTAAAGACAATATAGGAAGACAAAACCTAATTTGTTGATTTCTGATGCCCTGAAATTATAAATTGACATGTTTTGCACTTGACAATAGTTTTGACACTTGATTGGTGAATTAAAACTCACTGGTTTTACACAGGAAAGATCGGATGGTTAGAACGTCTTAACGCATCAGCTCACTTTCTCCACACATTTCCAAAATTTTAAACTGGATTTGAAGAAACTCTCGACTGAGACGAGTGGGGCCAAACCCTAAAATGTGTAAAAATAACTGGAATTACACAGCACTTTCCATTCCAGTCGCACAGTGCCAGAAACAACAAAATGGAAAGTAAAGACATGTTAAACCTGGAGCTCTGTGAGATTTCTTAATTGTTTGATTGTATATCTGGAAACTAAATGAGCAGCTGAGGGTTTAAATCCTTAACATTTCTCTGCTCGACCAGCTGGCAGATTAGTGGAGAACTTTTCTCAATTAAATTGTGATACGCTGTGAAAATGACAAATGGGTAAACCTCTCAAAGTGCGATGTTTTTTTTTTTTTTTTTTTTAAATAACCAGACTCGCTCTGGAAAATGGGAAGAGTCAAACTATACGAGACTACTGATATTTGTTGTAGATGCCTTTAGTTTCCAGAATCCCATGACTACATGTTGCCATAATAAATCAATGGCCATAAGGCTGCATTAACACTGTTTCCTGCACTGTACGATTATTATTCAAGTTCTGTTATTCCTTCAGCTGTATTTTTTTTTTTTTTTTTTTTTTTACATTAACAGATCTGATTTTAACTTAATGGCTTGGTGCTGATCTGCTTAATGAGTATTGTTCTACTAGCGATACTCTTGACAGAAATGCAGAATTTGAGGTCAGGTTATTGATTTGTGTGTAAGTCGTCCTACAGAAACATCTCGTCTTTGTTGTTGCTGCCTAATCACTGCTAGTTTTGATACCGAACGGATTAGAGGATTTTGTATGGGGGGGGATCTCATTTTGTTATTAGGGCACAGGTGTTTTAATGTGAAACTCTGAGATTGTGTACATTTGATAATTAAAATCAACTGGAATAAGTTGATTGTGACTTGTCCTTATTTCCTGCCTCTCATTTCTCTTCAGCAACATTTCGACATTCAGCTTCTTTCAGTATGGCAGAAGGTTCTAAGTAGTCCCCTTTTTACTTTCATAAGAATCTTCAGTTATTCCTGAGTTCGTCATGAAGTCGCAATTTTGCAGAAGTCCTGACTTTATTTACTATATAACAAGAATAAAGGCTTTAACGGAGCCAGAGGCAGTTCTTCTTCCACAGAACAGGTTCTGACTTTTCTCTGATTTCAAAGTCCTGATATTGATGACAAACTGGTGTTGATGTACCAAAAGATTAACGATTTCATTATTTGTAGCGATCTACTAAACACTAAAGCAAAACTTAACCAAAAACTCCACATTCCTCTTTAACAGCAACTTTTATAGCATCGTAATGCAATCTGTTAAATTACAATAATTTGTGAAATTAGTACTCATTAAAAATTAATGCTAACTATTTTGACTATGTAACAACTATTTTCATTAAAATTAAATCTAAACTGACTTCTTGTAACACTTTGACTACTTTGTAGTATGACTTTTTTTCACTACAATTTGACTGTTTTTATAATATGGCCTTATTCTCAAAAGTATAACTTTATTCTTGTGCAATGACTATTTTTATTAAAACTGCATCTGTCCTGGCTTGCCAGCCCCAACTAATTGCGATTTCATCTTGATTTTGTTCGTTTTTACTGCTAATCTCCTGCTTCACATTCAGTCCAGTAGGAGGCGCTGCCGCAACAGTTTTGTCACGCATCAATAGACTGAGGGGAAAAAAGAGGAAGAAGAACCCGCGGACTTCCTGTAGGTGGGCGTTTCAAAATAAAGGCGTCTGGGGAAATAATGCTGTTTAACTATAACCAAAAAACGACCTGCGTTTAAATGCAAGAAAAAACAAAACAAAAAAACTTCCGGTTCATTGACAACAAGCACGGGCATTCCACAGGCTTCCGGTGAATGTGGACCAGTACAAAGTCATTAAATATTTGATGACAATACGCCGATATCAGTATTGCCACGACTCCAGATCTGCTCCGATCACTTCACAGAAGAGGACTACATCAGGGACATAAAGTCCGAGCTGTGTGAATTTCCATCCAAGAGATGCTGTTTCACCTCTCTTCGTTACATGTGGCCGCCCTGGAGAGGGAGAAACTTCTTTGTTTTTGCCCCTACTTTTTACTAAATGTACCAATCAAAGCCAACAATACTTTTTTTTTTTTTTTTTAACCTTTGTTTTCTACGTTATTGTGTATTTGTCAGTCAAGTGTGTGTTGTAACTCGGGTGTGCCTCCCAATTTCATGCAGAATATGTAATTCCGAGGTTCACCTGTTTTAAGGTGAACCAGAGGTGGGGGCGCTGTTGAGCATTTTTGTTTTGTTTTTTTAAACCGTCTTTTTTCAATGGGGCCCTTAATTCTACATCACATCGTCATATTTTACTCACCCAAGGTGTTATTTTCACATTTGGAGATCTGCCAAAGATTTTGAGTCTGAATATATCATGAAACGAAAGTGATGCAAACCAAAACATACGTTATTTCTAACATATTGATTATGCTACAGTAGCAATAACAACTTGTAGATGTGTGTAGTGTTTCCAAACATCCAGGCTGTTCGGTTTTAAACATAAGTAAAGGCGGGCTGCACGTGGCCTCACAGGCTTACTCTGGACTGTTTATTGTCAGACACAGACCACCCTCCATTGATTGTGCTGGTTACCTTAGCTGGCACATGTGCAGATAAAGACACAGGAAAGGACTGCAGGAATTACAAAGTACAATTTCAATTCAGCCACAATGGGTTGCATGTGTTCGTATCCAGGATGCGTAAACAAAATGTCAACTTGTACTAAGTTCAATTTTCACCACCTTCCTTTTACTAATCTGGATGCTCTGAACATGTGGCTTGTCGTCCTAAAAATAAACCCTATTCAGACCACACTTCTGCATTTACGATGCTTAGATCCGCATGTGTGCAGTGCCCATTTCTCCCCAGAGGACATTTTACCTTTGAAGGAAAAAAAGAGCATCAGAGGTTTTAACACCAGTACCTAAAAAAGAATGCTGTCCCACTGGCTTTTGAGAAACCCACCACGAAGACCGAGGTGAGCCAATGCACACGATGGCTTATATCATGTGCAATTAGATTGGTGGCATGGCTCAACTTACAAAACTTGAATGCAAAGAAGTTGATTGCAATAATACTATATAAGTATTCGATGAAAGCGTGTGTAGATCAAGTCGAACCTTTAGTAAAGGGGGATAACCTGGTGGAAGGGTTGAGCTGAAATCGATCTCATAATCTTAGTTGTCACGACACACACCTACAAGTTGTTATTGCTACTCTACCATAATCAATAAATTAAAAAGCAATGTATGTTTTGGTCTGCATTTTTTGCCCATTGGAAGCAGTTTGGTGATAGCTTCAGATCCAAAATCCTCACAGATTTCCAAATGTGAAAATAACACCTTGGGTGCGAGAACATAACATTGTGCTGTAGAATTAAGGGCCCAATTGTTAGGAACGGGTCTTATCCTTTAAGAGAAAATGGAATCATATGTGATATACCTTTGAGGCCACATAAATAAAACTAAACAATCCTGCCGTGTTTGTATTTTTGTCATTCTAGACTGAAGAACACACTGCCAGAGGTTCAGAAACAGCTGCTGATACAGAGGGGAGACTCTAACATTATAAAGCAATCTAAATGTAAACCATCGTTCCATATAAATTGGTTTGTGATAGTTTTCTTGTAATTCTGGATGCAAACACTGCTCATCCAGCACTGATCCTCTCTGATGATCTGACCAGCACGAATATTCAAAAGTAACAGAAGGTTCCCAATAACCCAGAAAGGATCGTTAACTGTCACTCTGTCCTGGGCTCTGTGGGGTTTAACTCTGGGTCTCACAGCTAGGATGTTGAAGTCGGAGACAACAAAGGTTGGGGAGTGGGCGTGTTACCTGAATCTGTTTAGCGGACTGGAGATTTACACTCTAGATTATTAGGAATAGTGTGTTGTGATATATACGGAGCCTGCAGCCTTTCAGCTCCACTAGCTGTTCTCCAACTCTTCCTCCACTACTTCACAGCATTTAGGATCAAAAATGTGAGAGCAGCTGTGGGTCCTCCAGCAGGGGGCGCTGCTGGACTCTTTCTACTGCAGCCTTGTAGTTCTGCAGGAATGAGACGTCTTCAGCTCTCAGCTTCTCCTCTGTGGCTCTGATTGTGTCTGAAAGAGCTGATATGTCTCTGCTCAGAGACTCAATCTTCTCCTTCATCATCCAACACTTCTGCTCCTCTTCCTCCCTCAGAGCAGCGATCCTGGCCTCCTCTTCCTCTTGTAGAAACTGATGAAGCTTCTTAAACTGCTCTTTAATCTGCTTCTCTGTGTTTCTGGCCTGGACTTTAATGTGTTCTGCTGTTTCATCACAGTTTCCTTTAACTTCTTTAAAGAGTTTCAGTTTGTCCTTCAAGGGCTTTAGAGTTTTCTGGAGCTCCTCTCTGTGATCCTGAGCAGCTTCATCGATGGGTCTGAATCTGTGGTTGTTGTGTGTTTTGGAGTCTCTGCAGATAACACACACTGGCTGCTGATGGTCCAGACAGAAGAGTTTGAGTTTCTCAGTGTGCAGATTACAGAGATCTGCTGATGCACGCTGATGTCTCTCCATTAAAACGGCTTCACAAGGGTTCTTTAATGTCAGGTTAAGAGGCAGATCAATTGAATAATCATTGCAGCTTTAATGTGTGTGTGTGTGTGTGTGTGTGTGTGTGTGCTCGCGTGTGTGTGTATGCGTTTGTGTGTGTGTGTGTGTGTGTTTGTGTGTTTCTCATGTTTCTCTTTTTCTACACTGTGTTACCTGATCTACAGCTTATTTCCAAAGTGAGAAGCTGATCCTGCACAGCTCCGCATCAAACAAAAGGTAAATGAACATGTTTTAGATTCAACAATTATCTAATGGGATCATTTTTAGAGAGATTTTAGAAATGCAGTAACTTTATCATTTAAATATTGTTGTAAGTATGTTCAGTAACATACTAATTTAGACAACTGTCATTTTCAATGTGTGAAGTGATAATCTAAACCTAGAGGAATCGGATATAGACTTTTTAATCACTTTTGAAAATTTTTTCTTTTACTTTGTAATTAATAGTAGATAAAAAGGTACCATTCAAACCTATTAGCAGTATCACTTCAAACTGAACCAGGTTCCTTTTAGTGATAATCTGATCTCATGGAGATAAAAGCTTAGCCTCTTTAAGATGATAATTAAAGTAAAACTCAAAATGCAGCCTACAGGTGCTAAATGACTCTTTCTGGTTTTCTGGAGATGCGCGGCCTGCTGACAACCCAGAGCCAGGAATGTTACCGGGAACAGATCCAGAGGGAGATGTTCACTCGTTTAGCCTGGAAGAGCCGCTACGCCAAGCTCTACCCAACCTGTGACAACCCCCCAAGAAACAGCAGCGACTCAACACAGCTGCTCCGACAGTGAGCTGGGTTACTCACATTTACCTGCATTGGGCGACATCTTTAGTTGCAACCTGTCAAAAATCAATTAATCTGAGTAAACACATCCAAATTATTGTGTAGAGCATCATCTGATGCCCCGATACACAGTCAACATACAGACTGCAAAAATAGTAGCCAAGGTAGCTGATCCAGACTCTACTACTTTACTTTATTTAGTGCAACAGAAACTAACTCTGGTAACTAACTGGTTTGCATTTTAATGTTGTTCATGAAAACTTTTGTAAAGTTCAATAAATGTGTAAATCCATCTATGATACAGTTGGTCTTGTTTACTCCCCCCAACAGACCCATCCTGCCTGCTGTCACCAGAACACCTGAGAAGCAAAGCGGCCTTCCTCCTCCTCCTCCTCCGCCTCCACCGCCTCTGGATAGGGACCGGCGGCTCGTCGCGGCCCCTCTGATGAAGCCAGTTTGTCCCATGACCAGGCAGACTCTCTATCAGGACTCCTCTCATCACGTACAAAATATTTGAATTATTTACTAGGAACATATAGATAAACAACAGTTGTTTTTCCACATAATATTGATGATAGTCTAAAAAATGAATCAAAATGTCCTCTGCAGGGAAAGGGGAGGAGTCTCTACCTGCAGAAGCGTGGACTGATGCGACCCGAGGAGAAGTTTGACTTTCCTCTGCTGTCCTCATGGGAGTACGGTTGGAGACTGGGTGAGAAAGCGTGCTAGCACACTCACTATCACTAGGCTAACATGGTGATGTACAGCTAAAACACTGTTTACATACTAATCATCTTAGTTCAGCAAATTAGCTCACCAGCATTGGCAAATTAATGCAGTACCTCATTGGCGCATGTACTTTCCAATTTCTGTAAATCATTTGCAATGGAGAGAAGTCCAGACTGATAATTAGTTGTGTGATCAGGATGGTTTGGGTCATGGTGCCATTAGTTCCAGTAAGATGTGATCAATCTTTTGCCTGATGGTGGTGAAAACATAAAAAGGGGTCCTCAACATAATGACAACTCATCCTCAGGGAACATATCACTCTGTCCAAGATAACATTCCATCCAATAAGAAAAAAAACACAAGTGTCAACTTCATGGAGACGCTAGACAAAAAGGATCCTGTTAACATGTTCTAATCTATCGAGTTGCTGCTAAGATATTTCAGTTTGATAGAGGAATGGTTTGACCTGCTGGTGCTTGCTTGATTGATAGCTTGATTGATTGATTAAATTATTCATTATCTGGTGGCTGTTAATATTTGGAGCACCTCTGTGTTTCCACAGGCGACTACACCCTGGATTACAGAACCCCTTCCTGCGCTAAATCGTCAGTGGTGAAAAACACTTTCTATGCCAGGAACGGTGTTTTTAACAGACCATCAGCGACAGACACACTGAGTGTGTGAGTTTGGAACAGCTTAAATGCTTTCTTGTGTGTTTTTTAGCATCAAAGCACAACTTGATTTAGTTGTTGTTTTTATTACTCCCCTCATGTCATTGCTGTGGGATGCATTTTTTGAGTGTATAACCTACAGTAACATTTTGGTTTTGTGTGTCTCTTGATTTGTTTTCTTTAAAATGACCCTGTCATAGGCATCATTTGTTTATGGTCATCACCATACCTTGACATTCTATATATAATTAGGGATTTTAAAGTTAAATTATTTAAAAGCCACTAACACAGGAACAAATAAGGAGAAAACATCATTGATGTGTCCAGAGTGCTGGTTGTGTATCACTGCATTTACAAGTTAGACTCTACATTGTGTGAGTAGGACTCATATTCATAATAATGTCCTTTTAAGGAACATTTAGAACATATAATAATGTGCAAACAAATTTGTGACTGGTGAGTAGCTCGGTCTGCAGCTCAATATCATGCACTGAATTTAATTGTATTTGTAGTTTATAGCTTCTTGATTTTACTCTTCAATTGCACCAGATTGCTGCATTTACATTGACAAATTTCCATCCGTAAGGGTGTGTTCCTTGGCTTAAAATGAAATAACTTCACCAAACCTTTAAAACATTATGGGGTGGTGTTTTTAGCTAGAGTTTTTACTCTGACCCCACCACACACACATAATAACAGCAGTGTCATAGCGGGTCCGTCTCGTCGTCCTCTGCTTCCTGTTGTGATATCTGTTCACCGTTCACAGCTGTAAGGTTAAGTGTTTCAACAACTGATACTGTGATGGATAATTAATGGATCAGTGTCAGTCAGACAGACTCAGTTCAACCAAATACACCTGATACCTCAGTGGTATTAAACCCTGAGTCACTAGCGGAAATGTAACACACCACTCACATTCAGTATTTTATTTCTAATCTGTCATCATGTTCTCATTATTCTTCTATAAGCAGTATAGTTTTTTTCAATACTGCAGATGTTCACTCAGGTATGTTTACACACTATATGGGGTTAAAGTGAGATTTCTATTACCCTATTCACTACAGGTGAAGTTAGTTGTTAACTTGATATCTGCACTTAGATTAAAATTCAGACATGTGAAAATGTTTCCTTGTCAGAACCTATGTCCTTTCAATAATCCCACTGTAAATTATGTCATTAATAAATGTAATGATGGCAGAAATATCTTTGTGTATGTATTATGTATTGTCAAGTTTCCACAAGTCAAATGTCATCTCTATAACATTATTTGCTGGTGCTAGGCATGATGCCAATGACTGAAAACAACATTATAATTATTAATTAGCTATTCACTGTGTGTGAAGTGAGTAAGTACATTTTCTTAAGTACTCTACTTGAATACAATGTTGAGGTACATTGTGTATTTCCATGTGATGCGACTTTAAATAGTACTTTCAATACACTACATTTATCTGGCAGATTTGAATCAAAGGATAGTATAACAAGCTTTAAAATCCCAAATGCTATAGAATGCACATTTAATAAAGTATAAGATCATACAAAAATACTGATATTTGAATAATTGAGTCAACTTTTATCAATTCTGCTAATCTGTGTACTATAACAGAAAGAAGGATGTTGATTAGGTGAATGATTTTATCACTGATAGTGATCTGCTACTGATACGGATCAGAGGCTGCCGGCCTCTAGCCGGTGGGGAAGATCAGGAAGCCGGTGAAGGTGTGGCTGGTGATGCTCTGACTCGTCACCAAGTTGTTATACTTGGTAGCCTGCAGCGACACCACGTCTCCCTCATCCAGCTCCAGGACGGCAGAGCCGGAGGTGACCAGGAAACCCTCGAAGAAGTCACACAGGACCATCTGATCCTCATCACCCTTCACCAGCTTCAGACACACCTAAGTCATTATTAAAGGAGCAAGAATATCGACTGTTTATCAGACAAGAAAACATTGTTTTTGACAATTCTGCAAACAGACATACATGCCCTTTTCATGTTTTTTATTCCTGTTTTCTCTATATATATAAATATATGTTTGCATATATTTGCAATATTTGCATGCTCATAGAATCTGAATTTTTTTTTCATTAGACAGAAGGTGGAATCCTTTCCACATGTTTTAAGACACAAATATTATATGTCTGAATTGTTTTTTCCAAAAAAAGTATTAATTTTAGATACTTAAAATGGCAGCTATTCTTTCATTTCCATTACAAACAGATCATGAAAATGAAAATACATTAATTTCAGAAGATCTCTCCTGCTTCACTGGCTTCACTTTTGAGTCAGTTTTGTATGTCTTTGCACAGGAGGTTTCATGCTTCCACACCACACTTGTGTAATTTGAATATTGAAGCTTTTTGTGATGTCACAAATTATGCTCAAAGGCCTTATGGTGTGAAACTCTGCACATATTTTATTTTGAGGCTCAGACATCAGAAATCAAAAACATACAGACTGATGAAACTCACCTTGCTCTTGACTGAGATGTGGTAACTGAAGAAGTAGACGCCTTTGGTGTCACAGAGGAAACTATTATTTTGCATCGCTTGTCCTTTAAATTGTTCATCCAGGTCCGGCAAAATCTCTCTGTGGGAAGTTTACATACAGGTATCAGCTTCACCATCAAAACTTTATTTTACTTTTTTTTGAGTTATTTATTACTTTGCCAGAGATTCTGTAAATAAAATGTTATTTTATGAATGCATTTTGTTAATTGTGAGATTAGCTGCTGATTTCACATGATTTATTTTAAAGTTATAACGAAAACCTGATCAATATTGACCTTGATATCGTATATTTTGTAATAATTATAATGTCCGATAGATTCTGCACATGTCTAAATGTATACACTAATGTATCAGTGATAAACAGGCTCAATGATATTATTTATAACTTGCGTGTATTTAAACAAAAAGCCTCTACACTTTTTGTCTGTTTTAATTGTTTAAAAATGTCCCCTAATCACTTGCCCTTTCACTTCCTCTCTGCTTTTCCATGGGTTTGCAGTTTTGGATAAAGGAGCCTTCACAACATTTTTTTTATGCACTCAAGCCAAAAAAATGGATGTTGGTGGTTTCTGACCCGTTGAAGTCGATGGGTGTGTCCACAACTGGGACCTGAGATATCATCCGCTTGTAGGAGAAGAAGGACCTCTGCTGGCTGGAAGGGTTGAAGGCCTTTCCTTTCTCCCCTGGGAGACCCTGCTGGCCGGGGGGCCCCTGCATACCCGGGTCCCCCTTCAGCCCAGGTCGTCCTGGAGGGCCACGAAGACCTGGTTCCCCCTTCAGGCCCCAGACCTGCTGACCTGCCTCACCTTTCATAAGAAACAACATTTGAAGCCTGGATGGAAGCATTGGTGTGTAATATCAGTGAGAAATAAATCACAGTCATTTTTATATGTAGATTTGTCAGTATTTTTGGTCCCAATTGGTTTGTGTAAGAATGTGTGTGTGTGATGAGCAGATTAATGTGTGTATACTTATATTATATATATTATATTATATTGTATATTTATACTCTCATTGCTTTTGGTTGTTTGTTGTTCTTGTTAAAAAATTAAAAAAATCATTTATTTGTTTTATTTATGATTTATATTTATTTATCACATTAATGTTTGTATATATATATATATATATATATATTCCTGTATTATGGTTAATGTGTAATCCCACACATTGGGTGACCAATAAAAATGGTCAAAAAATAAATGATAAAAAATTTAAAAAAAACATCTCCATCACATTTTATTTAAAATCTGTTGACATCTTATTGAAAAAGATCATTATTGAGTAATTCACAGATATTTTACTGCACGACTGAATCATATATATTTTTTTAATTTAATGTATATTATAATATGAAATTGTAAGAACTGTGCAGAACCATAACCGTAATACCTGTTTTTGAATTTTATATGATGAAAAGGGAAGTCTTTTTTTTATGTTGAGATAAATAAAGAGCAAATCTAAATCAAAAATGGAATCACAATGTGGGGAAAGGTTTGTGGACAGGATTTGTAAAATGCATCTGATGTTGTCATGGGCTCACCAGGGTCTCCCTTCTCTCCCTTCACACCGTTGGCACCGTTGGGTCCATGGGTGCCCGGTATCCCAGGAACCCCCGGGTGTCCCAGGCTGCAGGACGACTGTGGGACAGCAGGGCGGACGTGAAGCAGAAGCAGCAACACCGCAGCACTGCAGCTCAGCCACTGAGGAGCCTGACACACACACACACACACACATACACACACACGCATTTAAACCCATCATGACAACAAGTCTTACCCCTAATATGGAACAAGTGTCTCTGTGATTAAATCATTTAAATCCACCGGCAACTATAGTCTACTCAAAATATAAAATCTAAATTTTACTCATACAATTTTCAATAACATAATAATAGACAACTTAGATAAAGGTGTTAAACAAAAAAAATGTTCATGTGCTTCCTGCCCCTTTCTCTTGAGAAGAGTCTTTTTATTTAAACTATTATGACATGTATATTGTATACATTCATCCAGGGCTCTTATATAATCCAAAAAGAATTTTGTACCTAGGATGAATAGTTTTTTCTTTTGTTTTATGGGCATATTTATGCAAGAGACAACTCCTACCAACCCTAACCTGTCAATGAAATTATATTCTCTTCAAAGCAAAGGAACAAAATGGAAAAATAGATAGATAAACAGATACATAACATTATTGTTAATGACTCAACTGATATAGCTATATGCATTAAAACTTTGGCAAAAATGGGCCTAAATGTGTCAGACTAAATGTTGTCAGGCTAAAATCTGTCGACACCATTAGATTTATCTGCAAGTCATACAAGATTATATAAACACTGATAACACATTATTTTGCATTTAATTTAAAAGAGTTGAAGCTTCCTCCTTCACAGGAGAAGGGTTCAAAGTAAAGAAAGAGAACGTTAGTACTTTACTGTATTTATTGTAGTGGCGGATATTTAGATTGAACATCAAGAAACATCCAGTTCTGTCTCAATAATGCGCCTGAATGTTCCCTCTCGGCTGTGTGTATTTTAGGATATAAAAGTCTCACCATCTGCAGGTGAAGCCTCTCGGCCTGTGGAGCTGATGGAAACACGAGTGAAAAGCTGCTTCAACAGCAGCAGCTCAGTCACTGAAATGAGGAAGTGAAACAATACGAGAGAACACAGACGCTGTTCTAAAGACTTTTTAAGGATAAAATACTGACAGCGGGGACCTAGAATCAACCCAGGTTGTAGCTGCTGTTCAACACCTTGAATTTACTATTTCTACTATTTTATAATGTTGGATAAAGACTGTTATTGAGGAAATCTACAAAGTACAAATACATCACTGTAAAACTATCCCAATACCTACCTCTTATACAAGTATTCACACTTCAATCTGCATTTATTGTTGTTTTTTTTGGCCACTTGGGGGCAGAAACAAGTTGTAAACACATTGTCAACTTTTAAGTTGATAGGCTGAATTTGTTAGCACATTATTTTTGGTGATGGAGAGACAGTATCATTCATTTTCGGCCATATTTCTGTGAATATTTACTATTTCTTTACCAACTCCTATGTGGTAAACATTCACCAGCTAAACTGTTTGCGGTGTGATGGTTTATTAGAACCTATACTCTGAAAACATCTGCCTGCCTTAGCAATCACTGACTTATTTATCTTCCTTGCTCCCAATGGGGCATAATCTATAGTAAATGGTAAATAGACTGCATTTTTGACCACTCAAAGCGCTTCACACTACACACTACACACACACAAGTGTTCATTCACACACTGATGGCAGTGGCGATTTACAATGCTGCCCCTATTAAATTCCCATCGGGAGGCAAATCTGGGTTGAGTATCTTGCCCAAGGACACAAGGATATGGAACCCAGAGTGTGGAATCCACCCACCAGTCCTCCGTCTGGTGGATGAGTGCTCGACCTCTGAGCTACAGCCACCTACCACTCTCAGGTGGGCCTTGTTTCCTTTTGGAGATGATACATTCATATTCTGAGTATGTGTTCAAGCCATTTCTGATGACTTGCTTAATTCGTGAGCTCACACCTCAGCAGCCACTTTGTAGACCTCCTGATTCCATGTTCTATTCGACCAGAATGTGCAGCAGATCTTTCCTCAACAGCTTATGGTGGAATGAAGTGATGTTGTTCATGTCATGGTTTAGTCTACTGACGAACTATGTGAGTTTGGTTCACATTAAATAGAATCCTCAAACCTAAAAGTAAAAGTATGGAGATATGTACTGATATATGATATTATGAGATTTTACTCAAGAGAATCTGATCCAATCTGAGGGTCACAGGAGGGTCAGATTTAATATGATGAAAGTGGAAAGTTCTGAATGACATATTCAAGTTCAATATTCATACTCATTTATGATTAATTAATTAATTTTCTTTTTCTGTAAATGTGTGAAAAATGTTTGCCTAAAAAGACGAGAACAATGAATTTTATTCTATACAATTATCAATTTGTATGTTTTTGTGTGTAAAATCAATAATAAAGTCAAAAGTATTTTCCTCTGAAATATAGTGGGATATAATAGAAAATATCCATATAAAGTGAAAATACTACAGTACTTATTTACCTAACAACCTGCTAATATTTTCATTCTGTGGGATCTATGTCTTCTTGTTAATCTGTAAATCTTTGATTGTGTTTATCTGACAAAGCAAATTCTGACTCAGAGAAGTGACACTTTCACAAGAATCCAGGAAAAGCTCCACCTGATAAGGAACTGTTACTGAAGCCTCAATAATGGTGTGTGAATATAATTTATTTAAAGTATTTTTAAATAAATAAATGAATAAATAAATAAATACATTTTTATCAAATACTCATTTTGCTCTGTATTTCTCTCCTCAACTCTTCAATGTTGCCTCAGACACAAATAGTTTTCCTGGCAGAGTTTTGCTGAAGTTCAGCAGCCTGAACAAAAGGTCAGTATCTGTTCCACAAAATATTACATTTCCTCAACTGTTTGGGACAACAGAGAGCTGATATGTGTTTTTATGTAATAATTACATCCTGTGAAATTTCCCAGTTTGTTAGTTTCAGCCTCTCTCACATCCTCTTTCTATTTACTGGATTCTGTCGCCAAATATCCTGAGCCTCAGGATCCTCTACAAAACTACTTTGTTAGATCCTTGATTCTAATAAAGAAACATTCGAATGTATTTGTAATGTAATTTCAGTCAGAGAAATGTTTTTTTTTATAAGGCATATTGTGAATATTCTTCTTTGAGCCGATTGAAATGGTCCTCATGTAGTAAACATGAATGAATGTAAATAAAAAAGCAAAATCAGCAATAGTAAGGTTATATGATATTATATGATATTATATGATATTATATTATATTATATTATATTATATTATATTATATTGTATTCTATTCTATTCTATTCTATTCTATTCTATTCTATTATATTATATCATATTATATTGTAATACTAATCAAGCAATCACGTCCAATTACAGGAATCAGATTTAATTATAAAACACAAACAGACAGAGATGGGCTGAAAGAAGCTTGTCATTATTTTTAGCTCACTTTATCATTAAAGGGTTATATCTCAGTCAAATATTTGATTTCTCCCCTCATGTTAAATGCCATTTTGTAGCACTACCCTGTGTCTCTGCTCCAGGTTCCTGTTTGCCCACGCTGCTTGTCTGTGTCCTTCTGAGTCCTGACTGTGTTGTGTGTCTAATCACTCACAATCAGCCCTCATATCATATCATAATCCTGGTCCAGAAGGGCCAGTGTGGCTGCAGGATTTTATTCCAACCAGGCAGTTTTTCTGAATATCTGCAGGCC
This sequence comes from Eupleurogrammus muticus, assembly GCA_036785175.1. Taxonomy (NCBI): domain Eukaryota; kingdom Metazoa; phylum Chordata; class Actinopteri; order Scombriformes; family Trichiuridae; genus Eupleurogrammus; species Eupleurogrammus muticus. The sequence continues at coordinate 12,053,522 of JAYKQN010000021.1, forward strand.
ACTTATGTATTGTACACATTTTTTGATGACTTTTCTGAACTGCTGTCTATAATCTGCATTGATTTTGACAATGTTATTATTGTTGGTGATTTTAACATTCATGTGGACGATGATTAGGACAGTAGCGCTAAAGAACTGTGATGTGTGCTTGAAAATGTTAATTCATTCAACATTTGATGGAACCAACTCATGTCAAAGGTCACACTTCAGATCTAATCATCTCTAAAGGTTTAAACACTTTTAAGGCGGAGGTGATGGATGTTGAAACAGTGGTAATCTCAAATTGGTAGATCACTGAAAACCATCAAACATTTCAACAGTCACAGTAAAACCATCACAAAGTCAGCATACTACCACCTGAGTAATATATCAAGGATGAAAGGCCTTATGTCTCAGCAAGACTTGGAAAAGCTAGTCCATGCTTTTATTTTCAGTAGATTTGAATACTGTAACAAGGTCTTTACAGTCCTCAATCCGACAGCTGCAGCTAATTCAAAATGCTGCTGCTAGAGTCCTCGCTATTAACAAGGAAATAGATCATATCAGTCCAGTTCTGAGGTCCTTGCACTGGCTTCCTCTCTGCCAAAGAATTCACTTTAAAAGCACCGAATGGTCTGTGGCCTAAGTACAGTACTACTCGGAAAATTAGAATATTGTGTAAAAGTTGTTTTATTCATGCAATTCAACATAAAAGGTGAAACCAATACATGTTATAGACTCATTACAAGCAAAGTGAGATATTTCAAGCTTTTATTTGTTTTGATTTTGCTCATTAGGACTTGCAGCTTCAGAAAACCTCAAATTCAAAAACTCAGAAAATTAGAATACTGTTAAAAGCTTCAGTATTGAAGGCTCAAAGTGTCACACACTAATCAGGTAAGTAATCCAAAACACCTGCAAAAGGGTCCCGAGCCTTTAAAAAGCCTGTGTTTTTGGTTTAGAAGAATTCACAATCATGGGGAAGACTGCAGATCTGACAGTTGTGCAGAAAACCATCATTGACTCCCTGCACAAGGTGGGTAAGACACAAAAAGTGATCGCAAAAGAAGCTGGATGTTCTCAGAGTGCTGTGTCAAAGCACATTAATGGACAGTTAAGTGGAAGGCAGAAGTGTGGAAGAAAACGGTGTACAAGCCGGAGGGATGACCGCAGCCTGGAGAAGATGGTCAGGAAAGGGCCATTCAAAAGTGTGGGGGAACTTCATAAGGAGTGGACTCAAGCTGGAGTTGCTGCTTCAAGAGAAAGGACACGCAGGAGGATGCTGGACATGGGCTTCAAATGTCGTATTCCTGTTGTCAAGCCGCTCCTCACGAGCAAGCAACGCCAGAGGCGCCTTAGCTGGGCTAGAGAAAAGAAAGACTGGACTGTTGCCCAGTGGTCCGAAGTCCTCTTTTCTGATGAGAGCAAGTTTTGCATCTCATTTGGCAACAAAGGTCCCAGAGTCTGGAGGAAGACCGGAGAGGCGCAAAATGGAAGATGCATGAAGTCCAGTGTTAAGTTTCCCCAGGCTGTGATGACTTGGGGATCCATGTCAGCTGCTGGTGTTGGTCCTCTGTGCTTTATCAAGTCCAGCATAAACGCAGCTGTCTACCAGGACATTTTAGAGCACTTCATGCTTGCTTCAGCGGACCAGCTTTATGGGGATGCAGATTTCATCTTCCAGCAGGACTTGGCACCTGCCCACACTGCCAAAAGTACAAAATCCTGGTTCAACAACCATGGGATTACTGTGCTTGATTGGCCCGCAAACTCACCTGACCTGAACCCCATAGAAAATCTGTGGGGCATTGCCAAGAGAAAGCTGAACGGGAAGAGACCAAACAATAAAGAAGAGCTCAAGGCCGCGATTGAAGCATGTTGGTCTTCCATAACACCGGAGATGTGCCACAACCTGGTAGCATCCATGCCGCGCAGGATTAAGGCAGTCATTCGTTCAAAAGGGGCCCCAACCAAGTACTAAGTACAGATGCAACATTTTATTTTCAGAGGCCTGACATTTTTGTATTTAAAATCCCTTTTTTAAATTGATTTCAAGCAATATTCTAATTTTCTGAGTTTTTGAATTTCAGGTTTCTGAAGCTGTAAGTTCTAATGAGCAAAATCAAAACAAATAAAAGCTTGAAATATCTGACTTTGCATTTAATAATACTATAAAATGTATTAGTTTCACCTTTTATGTTAAATTGCCCGAATAAAACAACTTTTACACGATATTCTAATTTTCCGAGTAGTACTGTATATGTCTGATCTGCTGATCCCTTATTAACCATCCGGACCTCTTAGATCATCTGGCACAGGTCTGCTCTCTGTTATGCTCCACAGATGTGTAACAAACTCCCAGAGAACTGCAGGTCTGCTGCAGATCTCACTGTTTTTAAGTCAGAGTCTGTTTGCTGCTGCTGCTGCTTACTACTGACGTCATTTCTACATTTGTTTTCATTGCAGTGTAACTTTGTTTTTGTTTTAATTTTCATTTTTTAATTAACTGTTTAGTTGCTGAAATGTGCTATACAAATAAACTTGCCTTGCCTTACTGACTCCTGCCCTGAGTAAACCTTATTTTCTGGCTATGCTGTGTTGAGTTTTCCCCTTGAGAGTCCTTACTATTCTGTACATAGTTCAGCAGCACACAAAAAAAGAAAATATGGGAGAAAATAAGAAATAAATAGAAACTAATACATAGTGTAGTGGCTTGTGGTTTTCAGCTGTTTAATGTGTTTTCCATTCAGACAATATTATTATTCACTGACAGACAGGGAGGATGACATCAACTGGGAAAATTGAAAAACAGATGTAAAAATCTAATTTGGTATGACCTTCACTCTAATGATCATTTCTTCATTAAAAAAAAAGATTCATCTTAATCTGGTTAGAAAATTCAAAATCAAATAAAAATGGAAAGCATCAAATGTGATTTTTAACAAAGTGACAAGGTTTTGCTGTGACTGTTCTCGAACAGTGAGGGAGATTGCGCCGTGTGTGTGTGGTCCTGAGGATCAGTGAGGCTGCAGCAGGAAGCCAGAGAAGACGCTGTAGCTGTCCACGCTTCCTATCATCCCCTGGTGGTCTTTAGTCTCCAGCCAAACCTCCTGATTCCTAGAAAGGTAGACCGCCAGGCCACCTGATGTCACCTGTAAAAATCAAGGGGTCAAATGGAATCATGGGCTGCATCTTTTCCAGAGATCTAACAATAATGCATGGGTCCTTGTTTTTTTTGTTTTGTTTAAATGTGAATGTTGAGACAAATGATTTTTTTTACTATCACTCATATGCCTAATTCTGTGGCAGGAGAACACGGGACCAAATGTCTCTTTCAGTGTCAAACATTATTTTCATTACCCAATGTGGTTATTGTGCAAATTGAACCAACATCTGTAGAGTCATCAGGCTGATGTTTTACATGTTGAGTTTTAAAGCTCAACAATGAGAGAAAAAACTGAAATCTGTGAATGAAAAAGCTCTGCGACAATGATTTAGTAGCATGTAGTATTGGGATTTTATTAGACTAACATTAGGCACCAACATTATTCTATATAATGGCTCTAATGTTATTCTATTATGGAAATATTTAAGAAAAATCAGAGTAGCCGAGTATTATTTAATGGGACAATGTAGTAAAGTCAATTCAAATTGTGTACCTGTTTCTTGCCATTACGATAATCGCAGAACGATACCAGCGGTGTGCGGTCGAGCTTCATCACCACACAGAGACGGCTGTCTAAAGAGGCATGGTACACAAAGTAATACGTTCCAGGGACCCGACACCTGCAACACAAAACTCACATTTTTCTGCTGGGAACTAGGATTTAGACAGCTGCAGCATTTGGTTTCTTCCACATCCCCTATGTCCCCTCCTGGGGTTCTTCTATTATCTTCACACACACTCATGTGTGTATAAGACTAGTTCCCTCACCTAAAGTGTCCTGTGTTTGTGTTGTAGTCATCGTTGATGTTGGTGAGGACTTTGGTGAACCGGATGACGCTGGCTCTCCCCGGGGGCGTGTTGACTCCTCTGGCCACACTGAAGGCCGCCTTCTGTTGGATTCCTATAGTCCTGCAGCCACAGAAACAACACAGACTGATTCTCCTGCCTATTGGGTCACTACTGTCTCTCCAGTTTAGTTCAGCTAGAAGGTAGCAAATGCAGAAATTGTCTTTTGACTTTGATATCTTTATACTATTCTGTTAATCAAAATACCATGTAGCTGTTGCCGCACAGTGAATCATCCAACTGTAATGTTCAGCTGAAACTAGCAGAACAAATATAATATAATATAAATATGAAGTCCCTAAAGAGACTTTCATACCTGACTGTCTTCTGAGTATATCAAGTAAGATATATCAGGTACAGTAATTACACACATGATCACTTCATCTTAGATTGTTGTTTTGCTTATATACTGAAAATCAGGTAAACTGTTAAATCCTAATCCCACCTATGAATTCATGATTAAACACATACATAAGAAATTTATATCAAATTGGTTTCTGATATATAGTGAAGTTTAGAGTAAAGACAACTATAGTTTCTAGTCATTAAAATAATATTTGCTTAATTATAATATAATATTATTACATAATAATGATATGCATTTTACAAAAGTTGGACCGAAATGGGTTAACAACCAAATTTCCTAATCTATATGAACACCTGTGCTTTGCTTTGTTTGTCTGACTCTGTACCCGGGTTCTCCTGCTGATCCTTGGGGGCCTTCAGGCCCCGGGAGTCCTCCTTCCCCCTGTTCTCCACTTTGACCTCGTTTACCAGTGATTCCCATCAGCCCCTGCTCTCCCTTCAATCCCTTCTGAGCCCCGTGGCCGCTGCTCCATGCGTCACCTGCAGATACCAACAAACATCAGGCAAGTCATTCGAGATAATAACCACAGATATGTGGAGATTTCAACTCATTTCTGTTCATCGCCATGTTTAGCACAATAATCTCCAATGCACCATAAGAATAAACATATAAACATACAACGTATTTACACATACAGGAGAGATTCATTAAAAAGGGCAGTTTCAACAACATGTCTATTATTCCATATTCAGTCAGTCTACTACTGCATTTCAACTCAAAACATTTACACTGAACAGTATTTAGTATTTAGTGCGTGTATGTGTGTGTGTGTGTGTGTGTGTGTGTGTGTGTGTGTGTGTGTTCTTGGATACCTGGACTTCCTTTTTCTCCTTTCTCTCCATCACGACCATCTCTGCCAGGCATCCCTGGAGAACCTGAGGGTGGTAAAGATATGCAGTTAAACACACACACACACATGCACCTCTACACATGTACATATTTACACACATTTACACATGCACATGCATACCTGGTATCCCAGGTATCCCAAATGCTGGGCAGGTCTCCATAGCAACCAGCAGGGATACAGCTAATGAGAGCAGGGCTCCCATAACAATAAAACAATGCTGAAGCATGATGCAGAACCTGATGATGAGGAGAAGAGGCAGATGAAAAAAGATTAGAGGAGAAGCTGAGAAGAAAAGGTGACGATGAGGAAAAGAAGAGAAGAAAAGAAATTAGGTGTGAGGGTGTTGGAGTGGGAAAGAGGAGAGAACAGCTCAATCAGCTACAGACAAACAAGCTTAAAGTCTTCTTTTAAAAAAACATGTATTCAAATATTCAATGTATTTAATGAAATAATCATAATATTGATTTTACATGACTGTCATTGAATCTCCAGATACTTCAATGCAACATCATTGTTTTTTTCTCCTTCTTGCTAACAGAAGTAAATCTTTTTTTATAAACAGATTTGAATAACTTTACCTTATAAATTGGTATGTTGAAGACGTTGATAATAAATGTTTAAAACTCACCTGAGAGAACAGAAAGGGGAATAAAAGTGCAGTGAAGTGAAGCTCTGAGTCCGGCAGCAGCCAGAAGAGGAAGCTGACACCAAATCACAGATTCAGCAGCTTGTGATATTTTTTCGGCTCCTACTGTTTGCAGTTCTGCATTTTGAAGGACTGAGAGGGAATAACGCAAATCCTGCAACATTAAAGGGGTGTTTGTCACAGTTCCAACATGCAAGTTGTCAAACTGAGACACAAAACACAATTTTATTGGTTTTAACAGACGTTTTAAAGTACCTAAAGTATAAACTCTGGAGAGGACAGCAAATGTTTCCATTCTGTAAGATGTTCCTTGATATGACATCAAACTGATTAGTATGTCATATTGAGATTAAGATTGGGAACATATCTCTGATAAATGCTGCCATTTTAGGAGCTTCTGTTTTCTGAATTCCTGATTTCACAGACACAGATGCTTCTGTCGCTGTAACAAGAAGCTTGTTTATACTTCTCACACATTTGTCTTGCAGATGATAGCATCAGGCAAACATAGATAATATCTGTATCTTCACCTTTAGGGTTTAGGTTTAGTTTTAATTATGCAGGTTGAGCTTTAGTGGAGGTATCTATTTGTGAGTCTGGATTTTAATAAAGTTCACAGTGATGT